>CM029550.1:24203560-24603354 GCA_017141385.1 Sogatella furcifera | reverse complement strand
ACCCTTTTTCAAATCAACATATTAATCTCAGTGAATTTATGCTTTCAAGCTTGTTCCCAGTTGCCAACGACTCCATAAATTCTTGTGGAATTCCATTCAGCCGGAGAGCTCTTAATAAATTTAATATTACTTCAACCATAATTCAATATTTGAGGTATCTATCCTCGTTGAAATTAATTAATTATTTTGCGAGTTTCCCAGGTGATTGAAATATATTCCTATTGTGGAGGCGTTGGGGATTTGAGAGACTATTTAAATTTAAGTAGTATTAGATTCTACTGGGATCATCGGAGTCATCTGAATATCAGCTCCACGAACGTCTCCAAATCTTCAAATAAATCTTGGTCGGAAAGTGGTCAGGAATTCGCAAATAGAAAAACATTTGCGAATTTATTACTTGCCCATCATCCGACTGAGAATTGTTTTATTGTGTCAGCTGCTAAGGAGGGAGTCGTCCTACACCAACCAAGCCTACCGACGGCATCCGGCCAAATTAATAAAATTTCGATATTACAGATTTTATTAGGGATTCCCAAAATAGTCAGCTACAGTATGAAGAGGCTTGTGAATAATTATGGAGGGGTGCATACTTGTGATAGTTTCTTTATTCTTCATTCTCTCTATAATTGCGACTTGGTTTCCAAGTATTTTAAGCAAAGGATGAATGAGTGACGATGAATGATGATGATGAAGGTTTAAGATGTAGGTTATATGTCTATCCACAATTCGCCTCACTAGCCATTGATAATTTTATAACCTGGTTGTGCCCCCCCAGAAGTAAATCCTGGATCCGCCCTGGCTACAGCTGTTGGTCTGTGGCCAAAAGTTCAGCATAGAATGAGACCTTCCATTACACGCATACACACTCAAAACGTTTGTTTATTCCGTCTCAAGTGATCGTGAATAGAGTATAGTAACCTTGAATATTACCTATACAGAAAATATACTCCCTAAAGATTGTGGGAAAATATATTCCCTCAAGAAGTGCGTCCTTTTTGAAACACCCGTTTGTTTGTTTTAGTAATTGGGGTTTCCTACTTCCTATGATGTTTTATCTATCTCAAAACCCCATTGAGTATTGTTATTAAATCTCTTATTTCCAATGTCATGAAAAATTATCAGCAGGCCTAACTTGGCATTTTATCAGTAATCATATTCTCTTCCACCATCGGATTGAAATAAACTGAATCACTGATCAAATTCAATAGCATTCACTGCTCTCACACCTTGGATGGCACTCAACATGGAAAGCACGTACTAGATACCAAGATTAATAGGGACTAGTTAGAAACATGGGCCTTTGAAAGGAATAACGCTTGGATGCGATCCGAACAGTAGGACTAGGAAACGGGGCAACAATCGACAATAGCCAGACAGCAGTGTCCAGCATCAGCATCCATCAATCAAGCATTTAGAGACATCCCTTGTCAATTGACTACCTTACCGGGAAATAGGAAAGCTTATTACAAGCTGCTACTACCCTACCGAGAAGCAGGCCTCATCTAACAGATAGTAGCTTTAGAACAAAATAAGAAGGAAAAGAAGTTGAAACAATTCCTATAACATATTTTTAACATTCTCATTAAACTACGACAGGAAAATGCAAGGAACTTGTTTCTTTATCCTTCTGAAACTGAAGTTTTTTATTCGGGTAATGTCTATGTGCGATCTAGGACTGTACGTCCTCGACACCTTGGCCTTGAAACTAGCTGAGCACATGGGTGGTGGCAGCTCCACTTTAGAGATCGGCTGTTACAAATGGCATTTTAAAACAGACAAAATCAATTAAGTAAATAATTACAATGAAGGTGCTTTCCAATACTACGCCCCAAAATTGAGCTCCTATACTTTCAAATGCTAACTGACGGCTTTTGTAGTCGTGCCACTAAATAGCAGCACTACCGCCTATCGTACCACAATATTTTAATTTTAAACACGGTGCGCGGCGTAGTTTTGCAATCTCAAAGCGAGAAATAAATTAGTGAGATAGTGATAAAAGGTATTGATTCCATTTCCAACGTCTCTATTGTAATATGGTGAAAATTGAGTGGTTGTATTATTGAAGTTTTATTTTTGTGTGCATGTAATAAATTATTTTTCAGGTTGATGAACTTTTAGATTTAAGCAAACTTTTTTCATGAACTTTGGTTTTGATTAGAATTGGTAACGTTTAAATAGAAATTGCTAACTTGCTGAAGCTTAGTTGTCAAAATTATTGTTTTGGTGCATTCCAAGTACTGGTTTCATTTTGTAACCAAAATTGCCTTTTTGGAAGGGTACCAATAGGAGAATGACCCTTGAATTTTCGCTGGGAATTAGTCCTGACTCCACGCGTTGGAGGGGGAATGATTTCCAGTTTAATGAGGAGTTGATTTGAGGTACAGCCTGAAACATCAAAAATGTAGTTATGAACAGGCCCGGCTCTCTGGATGGGGTTTTCATCCAGAGGGCAAATCGTAGTTATTTCCGTATTAGTTTCAGTTCGAGAAGAAAGTTTCAGTTTCATGAAAGTGTTTGTATCTTGTGTGGTTTAAAATGATTATGGTGCAAACTTTTTGTTGTAGTTCTCTAGCTCAAATTTGAATTAAATTAGTAGTACGTCGGAGGCTAATAATTAAAGAAGTTAGTTTTTTTTTTGAAATGGAATATTAAATTGAAAATTGAAATTTTAAAGAAATTACGTATTAAATAACTTTGTTTTTTCCAAAATTCTGATTTGTTAGATGACTTGATAGTAGATAATTTTATTTAAAATGGAAAGATATCACAATAAATCTGCAAAGTTTCAATGATCACAAACTATCATTTTTATTAAAATCTTGCTCATAGTGACTAGTTGCTAAAATAGGTGTTCAAATAAAAAGCATATCTGGCATTTGGATGAACGAATCCACCCACAAGCTCCCAACCAACCACGATTCAGATAATTACAGAAAATTTCAGTTAAGAATTCAAAAATAGTTATGTCTCGACCCAGCCATTACAATGGTGTCAAGTGTGTGGGGTTTGTCTGCAAGAATGGCAAACGTTCAAATGCCAGATTAATCAGGATAGAATTGCGATAAGAAGTATCAAAAAGTTGAGAACCACATTTCGCTTGTAATTTTATTAGCAACACGAGCAGTAACATAATAGTAAAGTTTATTGTGAGAACATTTTGAGGTATTAAAGAAAAACGTACTAATAATAATTTTTAATTTTTATTTGTGATAGTTTTAGTTAGTTCAGGAGACGAATTTATCTGGTAGTTGAGAATGATAGTAAAGAAAAATCTAGTTTGACGTTCCATTAGGAAACGGATATTACGGTTTAAAATTGTGAAAATGAAATTTGAATCCAATCAGAAAACAATGGAAAGAATGCAAGTGAGACTATATTTCCTTTGTAAAAGAGAATTGGCAACATCGAATTATATTGTAGAATACAGTGTTTAAATATTAATTCAGAGAATTTTTTTTTCAAATTGAGATATTTTATAGACGGTAAAATTTTATTTAATATTGGTAAAGATAATAAATTTTTGTGTGAGAAATTTTCAAATTATTTTTTTTGTGAGAGTCCAAGGAGGTATAAAGTTGATGTTATGTAGAAAATGTAGTTGTGTAAGATGAAAAATCGATAAGAGGAAGTGATATGGAAGAGCACAGAAAATGATTGAAAGTATGATCAGTTTCCGCCCGTTTATCTGAGGACTTGATGACTGCTGGACCGAGTAGGTGGTTTTTTCGAGACATTCGGATATTGGGGCAGAAATTGGTAAAAATCAAAATTATTAAGTTTGAGATGGATAGTTTTTTTAAGTACTCAACGGATTGAGAAGCATTGGAATCGAAAAGGTAAACTGAATTGGGAATTCACCGAGGAGAGAGAGAGAGAGTCTGGGATCGGGCATTCCCAGGGAGAAGCTCTGAATTCAAAATTCAGGAGGGGTAGAGAGAAACACAGTTAGGTGAACTGGTGTTATAAACGGGTCGGTATCCATGGTTTTGGGAAATCTTGAATATAGGCATTCTTGACTACTTTTGGCTCTTAAGAAAGGAGCATGACCCTACAATAGGATAGTGAAGTATTTTTTAATGGACATATACGTATTTAAGGCTTGCAAACGGTTTACTGACTGACCGTCAGTAAAATGTTTACTGACCGGAGAAAGGTGACAGGGGGTGATCTGATAAGAGAAAATGGAAAATTGTATAGCGATCAACAAGTGAGGGTGAGAGAGAGAGCGAAATTAGTGAGCTATTAGAAATAGAATGTGATACTCCTTGACTATAAAATGAGAACAATTGAAACCAAAGCAGTAAATTATTTCGATAATGTTTATTTTGTTGGAAGAAACGAGAGTAGAAGTGAAACAGAATGAGAAGAGCATCAAAAGTAAAATGGAATAAACAGTTGTGAAACGGGAATAGTAGACAATTGAATGAATATTGATACAACCTGGAAAATGCAATGACAGCTATTGTTTGTAACTATGAATCTGTAGAGTACAAAGAGATAGAATAATTGATTTTATTTGAATTGACCCGAATTGATATGAGATAATTTGATATTTGATAGGAGATTCGATTTTAAATAGTGCAGTTCATACGGTTAGGGAATTAAAATTATAATGTTTTATAGAATGGCTTGTTCTAATATTGTTGTTATTATGTTGAAAAATGAAATTGAGTTTAGGAGTTAATTATTAATGATGTTGATTTTATAAGGTCCTAAACAATTATATTTTGAGCTAGAGTTAGTTTTTTGGGATTGACACATCATTTTAAATCCCATTTTGAGAAAGTGGTTGTGATAAAAGTGAGAGAGATGACGCCACATTTGTGCAGTAGTTACCTGCTCCTGGGGACGACTTTGGGGTGCAGACCCGTCCGAATAACGCTGAGGTAGCGTTTCCAGCTGGGCTGTCAACAGTCAGATCGAACGGGCTGAGGTCACCTAACTCTGGCTGGGAGCCTTTTTTATCCGGTGATGGGCACTCCTCCACCACACCATCTACATCCAGGTTCCAGTTCCAGGCGCGGATGATGTCGATCCCAGATGAGTGTCTTGTGTCAAGTGTCCAGGTGAAAGAAAATTGAGTGTGAATGGAAAAATCTAAATAATATCGTCATTTTTAGGGGAAGGGGTAATGTAATATGGTGAAAATTGGGTTGTATTATTGAAGTTTTATTTTGTGCATGTAATAAAATTATTTTTCAGGTTGATGAACTTTTAGATTTAAGCAAACTTTTTTCATGAACTTTGGTTTTGATTAGAATTGGTAACGTTTAATGAAAATTGCTAACTTGCTGAGCTTAGTTGTCAAAATTATTGTTGTTGGTGCATTCTAAAGTACTGGTTTCAATTTTGTAACCAAAATTGCTACCTTATTTGAAGAACCAATAGGAGAATGACCCTTTTTCGCTGGGAAATTAGTCCTGACTCCACGCGTTGAGGGGAAATGATTTCCAGTGCTAATTGAGGAGTTCGATTGAGGCACAGCTGCGGAAACATCAAAATGTAGTTATGAACAGGTCGGCTCTGGGGTTTTTCATCCAGAGGGGCAAATCGTAGTTATTTCCGTATTAGTTTCAGTTCAAGAGTAGGCATAAAGTTTCAGTTTCATTATGAAAGTGTTTGTGTATCTTGTGTGGTTTAAAATGATTATGGTGAGTGCCAAACTTTTGTTGTAGTTCTAGCTCAAATTTGAATTAAATTAGTAGTACGTCGACCGAGGCTCTAATAATTAAAGTAATAAGTTCGTTTTTTTGAAATTGGAATATTAAATTGAAAATTGAAATTTTAAAGAAATTACGTATTAAATAACTTTGTTTTTTCCAAAATTCTGATTTGTTAGATGACTTGATAGTAGATAATTTTATTTAAAATGGAAAGATATCACAATAAATCTGCAAAGTTTCAATGATCACAAACTATCATTTTTATTAAAATTCCTTGCTCATAGTGACTAGTTGCTAAAATAGGTGTTCAAAATAAAAGGCATATCTGGCATTTGGATGAACGAATCCACCAATAAGCTCCCAACCAACCACGATTCAGATAATTACAGAAAATTTCAGTTAAGAATTCAAAAATAGTTATATCTCGGCCCAGCCATTACACTATAATTATAGTTTCCATAGCCATGAATTAAACAGGCCTATTCAATGAATAATCAAGAAAAATCGATCATTAAGAATTTCAATAAGCAGAGAATGTCGTCCTTTTATGACAGCTTTTTTCAGTCAATCATCGCTTCCGATCAAAAAATCAAATTTATGGTCTTAATCCAATAATACACATCCAATCGGGAATCTAATTCCAGTAAATAGAATTATTTTCTAGCGACCAGTCAAGATTGCATAGCATTGTTCCAGTCGAACTGTATTTCTCTTGTTCGATTTGTGATAGAGAGTAATAAATTAGAGTCCTAATTTCGTCCTTATTGGAGAAAATCAATCAATCAATCTCTCTCACTCTCTACATTCACTCTCTTTTAACCAGTCCAGATTCCTTCAGAGGTTGCATTTTGAAATTATTGCAAACTGCTTCACGTAAATTTATTTCCATGTAAAAGTGTTTTGAAAGGATTAGCCTACATGTGAATGTGGTAGAATGATGAAATACTCAAACTGTATTAAACTAATGTTGAAAAAATTGTAGTTTAATTGGGTGAAATCGCTTACTATACATGCGTAACATTGTTAATCTGCTCAAAAACTCAGTATTTATATATTCTAGTGAATAATAGAAGTTTCAAGCTATTTTCATCAATAAAAGTGAAACTTTAATTCTACGAATGTTCTCGATTGACGAATCTGGTCAAGAAGTTTATCGACTTGTAGTGGACCCATTATTTTCAAACACCCTGCAGGCTTCGTGTGGTTAAAAGGAGACGAGATAGAGAAAGCACCAATTAGAAAATCCACTGCCACTTTGCAATGCTCCATTCTCTAATCCGGGAATCACTTCGACAATACACCAGCTTAGCCTGCAGCGCAATATACGCCACATACAGTCAGCTGTTCCTCTATCTTCCAACATCAATCTCAATCGTACTGCTGTCATACAGTTGTTAACTTAACAGCTACAAGTTTTACAATGTCACTCAATTATCTCGGACATTGCGTCTAGTCGCTGCTTGTCAAATAATTGTTTGCGATTCTCATTTTTTCATCCCTGTATTATGATAGATAATAATACAGTAATGACGTTTCCATTTATCTGGCATATTAAAGATAAATCTGCACCTAACTGAGGTGAATGTGAACATAATTATTGGATCGAATCAAATCAAATCAAATCAAATCAAATCAAATTTTATTGGTCACATCATCGATATACATTTTCGATCAATTTCTCCACACATAGAAATATCTACAATTTACATTGTATAAAATTTTACATTGTATGGAACTTAACATAAGCAAATTAAATCTTATCAGTTACTGTTGAGGAATATTGAATACTAACTTACTTATTTTAAACAACTTGAAATTCAACTGTTTTCTTAATTTAATCTACAGCAGATAAATGGTGCATGTTCATAATTTTATACAAAGCGATGTAGCCACAAAAATATTCTTCACAAAAAGACTCACGTAGAGTCCTTGTCCGTGAACAGGAGCTGAGAAATATGAGAAGTCAAAGTACACTCACACACACTAACACACAATCACCATCAGTAGGCTACTAATAAGTATGAAAATAAATCAAAGCAATAACCCTCTTTCAAAAGATTCAATCATATGAATTAGAGTTTCAGAAATGAAAATATTGTTGGAGGATTTCATCACTGAGATACACTGTTATTCATTTTTTATAACAAATAATAATAATAACAACCATTATTATTATAATTATTGTAGGATGGTTATATCAGTTGATCAATGATTACATATGAATTGACTGTATATTATGTAATTGTAACAACCTTTGGATAATAAATAAATAACGAGCTAGTTTTTAAGGAAAACTCAATGTAAGGTTGAAATAAACACTTACTTGTGATACAAAATGTTATTAGTGCATTTCATCTTCGAAAAAAATGCACTATGGTCTTGCCCTGACAATCGAAAATTCATGATGTGATATATTTTTACACGTTTCCGAGCCCCTAGAATACGAATGTGATGTCCGTTCAATATATAATATATATTAATATATTTAATAATATAATATATATTCTGTTCAATATATATATATATATATATATTTATATATGTACAGATTCTTGTTAACACGATAACTCCCAAAGGGCTTGTCGGAGAGCGACCAAATTTTGTGCAAAAATCATTAGTGCTAATATCTCGGTCGAGTTTGTTAATCAATCGAATTCATTCAAGGGAAAGCGGTGAAATTAGGGGATGAAAATTTAGAAAAATCACTACAAATCAACCAATAACTTGATTGTTTTGAAAGTTGGGTGTATAATACCCTTATTTTTGCCGCACAATTTGAGCTTTCAGAAATATCAACGAAAAAAATCCAATCAAAAATGGTGAGAGAAAATGGCGAATAATATGCCAAAAATTGTGTTTTGCGGGTTTTTCGAAAACGGCACCTTTGAATTCATACCTGAATAGCTCATTATGTCATATGATTCGAGCCATCATAGAATTTGAAATGCACTCTTTCTGACCACCAGCTGCCGGAGCGAATTTTTTTCTATTTATAGTGAGAAATAGAATTCCTATAAATTAGCTCATCCGAACAAGAAGATCAAAAGGATTCGATAAAAGGAATAAAAATTCAATAGAAGAATTTATTGCCAGTGTTGAAGATTTTAAGTTTTGCGAAAAAGTAATGAAATATTTGTTTTGTGGAAAACAGCTTGGTGAGTAAACACCAAAAATGAGTTACTTATCAAAGGCCAATAAGGCAGATTTGATATCGGTAGTAGAGGAACTAGGAATTGATGTTCCATCAACTAGAGTGATACAGTTGACTAAACTGATTCTTAAATCTCCAGATTACGATGAAGAGTCTATCAAAGGGATATTAGAAAGATTTAGAAAAGGAAAATGAAAGAGAGTATGAAAGATTAGAAAGGGAAAGATAGTATGAATGAATGAATGAATCTATTTATTTTTCGAATAAGAGTGAAGCTGAAAAGTTTTTCTTCCACTCTCATCCACAGAAATACATACTATTTCAGATAGCTAGAGCAAAAAATTACATCAAGAAATCATACATGTAACTTAATACGTCTTCGTAATAAGTATCATAAAAAATCAATTTCAAGTCAAGCCTTACCAATTCAAAGAAGCTTATATTAAAATAAAAATTATTGTTCTACTTAATCTTATTTGATTATACTGTAAAATTATCTCATATTATGATAGCATTACATTAAATAATATTATTAATCTAATATTATAGACTAGCTAATAGTCATGAACTTTTCTGAAGCAAAAGAATGTGATAAAAAACTGTTACAGCTTAAAGAAATTAAAATAAATGAATTAATATACAAATTAATCTTGAAAACGAGATCTCAAGGATGTTTTTGAAAGACTCTAAGAGTTTCTTTCTCTCTAATTTCTATTGGGAGAAGGTTCCATTCATTAATTGCAGATATCAAAAATGAATTATTATATAAAGTGGTTCTGTGTATAGGGATTGGGAGGGTATGTTCTCCTTGTCTTGTCGCTCTACCGTGAATATTTCTCATAAACAAAAATGATTCTGCTAGATATGTAGGTGTTCCAGATTTCAATATTTTGTATAGTAAACAACAAATCAGGTATTCCCGTCTTTGATTGATTTTCAAGAGGTTTATCAATTTTATGAATGGAGAAACATGATTATTGTATCTTAAATCAAATATAAATCTTATGCAGTTATTAAAAACTACCTTTATTTTATGTGAGAGAACTTGGGTTGAATCATAATACACCGGAGCACAGTAGTCAATGATTGGGATAACTAAAGATTTGATGAGCATAGTGCAAACTGTACGTGGAATTAGATGTTTTCGCCGACTTAGCTGGTAAGGTATGGAGTTTACCCTTCTTGTAACATGTGCTACATGATCATTCCATAATAATTGGTGATTAAAAAGTACTCCCAGGTTTCTAGCAACTTCTACATAGTTGAACATTTCGTTTCGAACTCGTATTTTTGGAATCCTTCCTCTATCTTCCTGTTTAACTAGTCTAGGGTGACCAAAAGACATTGTGTTTTCTTGGAATTTATAATCAGGCCATGTTGTCTGCACCAATCTCCTATACGCTCAATATCTGAGTTAATTTTATTTACAGATTCTAATACATTATCTAGTTTTGAATGGAGGTAAATTTGCAAATCATCTGCATATAAATGATAACTTGTATGATGTAGATTCTTTGAAATATCAAGGAGATAGATGGTAAAAATGAGAGGTGAAAGACTTGATCCCTGGGGTACCTGTAATGACATTTTCCCAGGAAGATCTTCTTCCTCCTTCTAACACAATTCTTTGTCTTCTACCAGTCAAGTAATTCAAAAACCATTTCACAGCATCTTCTGAGAAGTTCAAAAATCTCAATTTAGAAAGAAAAATGTCATGCCTTATTGAATCAAACGCCTTTGAAAAGTCGATAAGGGCACAAGATTGTGACCATCTTTTTGTCCAGCTGCACTTATATTGTCAGAAACTTTAATAAAAGCTGTACAGGTGCTGTGTCCAGGTATGAAACCCGACTGATATGTGTCAAAAATATCATTTTCGTCCATGAATTGAGATACTTGTTTTTGAATGAGATATTTTAAAGCTTTGGACAAGGTACACAAGAGGCTAATGGGGCGAAAATCTTTCAGTTCCAAAGGATTTGAAATCTTTGGTATTGGCTTGATAACTGCATCTTCCCATACAGATGGAAAAGAACCAGTAGTTACTGAAAAATTGAAATTATGTAGGATAATAGGATGTATTTCATTGAAAATATTGATTATCATTCTACCTGAAAGATCGTCAGTCCTCCTAGCAGTCAGTGATATATATTTGAAAGCTTCAAGCGTCTTCTTTAGAAATATGTTTGAAATTAAAAAGTGGAAGGTCGTTATCTCTGCGGTTGGAATTATAATGAAGTAAATTGTCCACATAGTTATGTATATTTGTTGATTTCGGTCGTGTTAAGAAATATTTATTTAGTTTATCCAAGTTGAGAGGAATATTAACACTATTATTTCTACATTGTGAGGTGGACTTGAACCTTTGGCAATTTGTCCATACCTCATTTATATTGTTTTCATTATTGAAAATTGTATGAAAATATCTTAGTTTAGAGTTTTGTATTTCTTGTCTTGTTTTATTTCTTAATTGTTTATAACAATTCCAATCAGTTTCTCTTTCTATACATTCGGTGGTTCCGTTTAGCTCTATCTCTTGTTTTCATCAACTTTTTTATTTGATCATTGAGCCAAGGTGCTGGGGGATATTTAGCGATCACCGATTTTACAGGCGTGTGAATATTATACAAGTTTATAAGTTGAGCATTGAAATAGTCTACTTTTTCATCTAAATTTTCTGTATCATAAATCGGGTTCCAATTTATTTCATCTGCTTCTCTAGTGAGTTGATCACTGTTCAGGTTCTTAAAGTCTCGGAAAATTATATTTTTCTTTTTTAATTTAGGAGTTTTAAATCCTTAACTAATGAAAATGAGGCCATGCTGACAAATATCCGGAACAGAGAACTGGCCAAAATTTGAAATAGGACTTTCCTCATTAGTAAAAATTAAGTCAAGTGTATTATCTGATGTTGCAGTATGAAATGTTGGTATAAAAGGCAATAATTTACAGTTTAATATATCCACCATATCAAATAAACGTTTTTTATCGTAATTATTGTATTCTAGGGGGGTATTGAAGTCTCCTAATACTAGGATATTTGAGTAATCAGGTGACTCATTATAAGTCATATGATTCAAGCCATCACAGAATTTGAAATGAACTCTTTCTGACCGCCAGCTGCCGGAGCGAATTTTTTTTTATTTATAGTGAGAAATAGAAATCTCCTATAAATTGGGGGCTCGTCCAAACAAGAAGATCAAAAGGATCTAATAAAGGAATAAAATTCAATAGAAGAATTTATTGCCAGTGTTGAAGATTTTAAGTTTTGGAAAGTAAAAAACTATTTGTTTTGTGGAAAACAGCTTGGTGAGTAAACAAAATGAGTTACTTATCAAAGGCCAATAAGCAGATTTGATATCGGTAGTAGAGGAACTAGGAATTGATGTTCCATCAAATCTGAGAGTGATACAGTTGACTAAACTGATTCTTAAATCTCCAGATTACAATGAAGAGTCTATCAAAGGGATATTAGAAAGATTAGAAAAGGAAAATGAAAGAGAATATGAAAGATTAGAAAAGGAAAGATAGTATGAAAGATTAGAATAGGAAAGAGAGTATGGAAGATTAGAAAAGGAAAGAGAGTATGAAAGATTAGAAAAGGAAAGAGAGTATGAAAGATTAGAAAAGGAAAAGGAAAGAGAGTATAAAAAATTAGAAAAGATAAACGGAAGAGAGTATGAAAGATCAGAAAAGGATAAGGAAAGATTAGAAAAGATAAAGGAAAAAGAGAGAGAGTTTGAGTTGAAGAAACTAGAAATTAAAGCCAAAATTAATAGTAACTTTAATAGTAACTAATTTAATGACGTCATAACAAGTAAATGGATTTCCTCTAGAATGACAATGGAGTTCCCTATCATATCACTGAAAACTCTTCAACTTTCTTTGCTACATTGAAACTCTAATGAGTGGAATGCATTCTTATCTCTCAATAAAATATTCTGTCTTTCATTTAGAAGTAATTAATTCAAATTAAAGCACTTTATCCCACAAATGCAATAATTAATTCATGACTTAGCTTGCTGGATACGTTTGATCCGATAATAGAGCTATCAGCCTTACAAAAGCTGAAATTCGTTTCAACTGAAATACTTACGGATATAACTATTTAATATAAAAATAATGGAAAGCTGCATTAATATAATCAATTTTTTTTCTATTATCAGCCTTGATGAGTGGTAACTATAATTTGCTGTAACTCCAAAAATCTAGGATATGTTTTTATAAGTCTATGTAAGTTATGTGGAATGAAATATCTAATTTGTAATTATAATAAGTAATACTGTGATCAGTAGTTGTGAGTGATAAGCCTCTGAAGGAATATCAACCCCACCACCAAATCAGGGGTAACTCTTTTATGGGGAAAAGGCTTTTAAAGACTTGATTCAAAAATAAATCTGTGGTAGAGGAACAGAAAACTCATCAAACAAATAAATTTGCATCCAAATCAGTAAAAGCATTCGACTTTATTGATATTAACATAGACTAACTATACAATATACTATAATATAATATACTATAGAATATTATATCTACGATATTATATAGACAGTTTACATTGATATGCACATTGCCTCAAATTAACACATCAAATTTCATATCTATATCTATGAAAGCAAAATGGCACTGACTGACTGATTCATTCATTCATTCATTCATTCATTCATCACCAGAACTAAAAATCCACTGAACCGAATGCGTTCAAATATGGCAGGCATGTTCAGTTGGACGTTTAGACACGCGCTAAGAACGGATTTCAAAACCTTTCAGGGATACGCTATATATTTGAGTTTTTCTATAGTTTTTCGGCGTTTTTCAATTTTTTCAAGAACCAATCGGTAGAAAATGTTGATATTTGGTGGGCACGTTCAGATAAGGTCTAGAAATGTTGTATTAAAATATTTTTGAAATCCGTTCAAGATTACGCCAGTTATCAGGTTTTCAAAATTGTAGATGTATTGCGGGTTGCATATCTTCCGCCTTGATACGACCAATCCTTAGTATAAATTCAATGGTTCAGCGAGATTATAGATGGAGTAATTAAGAAAACATTGAATCAAGTTTCAAGCAATATCTGATATACTTCCCAAGGTTACACTCAATATTAGCGTTTTACTATTTTTTGGAATTCTTCTTAGATATTCCGAGTACAAATTGGCAGAAAATGTTGAAATTTGGTAAACAGGTCTAGATCAGGTCAATAAATGCTGTGTTTGATAAATTTTGAACACCTTCTGAACGGAATTTGCAGGCAAGCAAAGCAAGCCTGTTTGACTCAGCTGACACTGGCAGAGGTTTTGCAGGCAAGCAAAGCGAGCCTGCCAGCTAGTAAGGAATAATTCCAAGTATAACTAGATTATTTGTCCTTCCGCCTCCATCTCTAGGGTTGCTGGTGCAGCAGGTTGCCTTATGGCTGCGTGGCTTGTACCCGGGCGGCTTGTTGTGCTCGTCTGTATTGGCTCCGGTGGAAGTCTCGGTCAGGTGAGATGGTTGGGTGGCTCCCTTGGTCGGTCCTGCGTCAAGAGTTGGAGCTGGTCGTGGGGCCGTCGGGGCCCCTCTTACCTAGTGAACGGGATTTCATCTTCTTTCCAAGACGCGTGCTCTGGTTCCTTCTGCCCTCTTTCCTTGGGGAGGGTGGACACTAGGAATGACTGTCCCGCACCTGGCTGGAGTGCAGGTCAGAAGATATAAGACGTTTTTTTCAAGCCTCTTGACAGCTGAGGGGGAATGTCTGGGCTTGTGAAGGGGGTTTTGCTGATTTAGACACACACCTCTGGAATGGCCCACATACCGCCGGAACTGGGTGCTGGGAACCTGGCCTAGCCAGGGTGACCCCAGCCCCAGGCCAATCTTCCGTTGGCGCTGGCCGGGCGAGTTGGCAGCGGTCAACCACAGGGGGAATCAAGGCAATGTCCTATGGTCCGCCAAGGTTGGGAATCAAGGCAAGATCAGGGCCTGCCTCCGTAACTGGCTTAGTTTCAGGGGGATCAAGGTGGGTCCTACACGTTCCGCCTCCGTCCCTAGGGGGAATCAAGGTGAGTCCCAATGGCACGCCTCCGTGACTGTGGCGCTAGCTCCGCCTGGAGCAATGCTCTGGTATGCTAACGCAGGTACAGAGGGCTCTGGGTGGGTTGGCCGGTAGAGGTTAGCCATGCATTCTTTCTCATATCAATTATAATAGTTTTAATAGTTCACCTGGGCTGTGTACATTTTTTAAACAGAAAATAGAGCTAGATTGAGTTCTCTATTTGAGCTACAAAACATCAATTTTTCGAGAATGAGCTATTCACTTTATTAGGCCTACCTACTCTTCAAGATGAGGAGAAAAAAATCAGTCATGATGAAGAACTATTCCTTATGATTTCCAAATCACCCATCAGAATCTACCTTAAGATTCGTGAGCAAAATAACTTTTTGCAAGGTTAGTACCTTATAAGTACCTACCAGCTTCATCACAAAACTATTCTACTCTGTAGATATAGTCTATAGATTCTACTCTTTTATATTTAAACTTGTATTGAAATATTTGTTGAAAAAATCTTCATTGTTACATGTTTTTTAGAATTTTTAGGGTAATTAAGAGCAATTTAGAATGGAAATAATAAGAAAACTCACCTTAAAAATTCCTGTATGATTGCAATGTGTCCTTCAGATTCATTTTCTTTTAGGCTATTTTTTGTAAAAGAAAGAACATTTTCACGGAAAGAACAATAATGATATGGCAGTAAAATTTCATGTTTTAAGATGTCAAATCCACCATCAACTCACTCACTTCAAACCAAAAATTGGAGGAAATGATGAATGAACTCTATTCAATTCGATAAATGCGAAAGATTACAATAATAAAATTTGTATTTTGTGGGTTATCACATGGAATGAGATTAAATGAAAATGTTAACAAACATTAGCGCTCTTATTCTGTCTATCTACCGTCCATCTACTTATGATGACGTCATAGTCTATGAGAGCTTCAGTTGGGGGGCCTGACAATACCTACTAATACATCAGGCCCTACAACTGAAGCTCTCATAGACTATGACGTCATCATAAGTAGATGGACGGTAGATAGACAAAATAAGAGCGCTAATGTTTTTTTACTTTTCATTCAATCCTCTTCCATGTGATAACCCACAAAATACAAATTTCATTATTGCAATCTTTCGCATTCATCGCATTGAATAGAGTTCATCCATCATTTTCTCCAATTTTTGGTTTTAAGTGAGTGAGTTGATGGTGGATTTGACATTTTAAAACATGAAATTTTACTGCCGCATCATTATTGTATCAAAAATGTTCTTTCTTCTACAAAAAATAGCCTAAAAGAAAATGAATCTGAAGAACACATTCCAATCATACAGGAATTTAAGGTGAGTTTTCCCATTATTTCCATTCTAAATTGCTCTTAATTACCCTAAAAATTCTAAGAAACATGTAACTATAGAGATTTTTCCAACAAATACAATACAAGTTTAATTAATATAAAATAAGCTACAGAGTATAATAGTTTTGTGATGAAGCTGGTAGGTACTTATACGGTACTAACCTTGCAACAAGTTATTTTGTTCACAAATCTGAAGGTAGATCCTGATAGGTGACTTGGAAATCATAAGGAATAGTTCTTCATCATGATTGATTTTTTTCTCTTTATCTTGAAAAGTTGTAGGTAGGCCTGATAAAGTAAATAGCTCATTCTCAAAAAATTATGTTTTGTAGCTCAAATAGAGAACTCAATCTAGCTCTATTTTCTGTTAAAAAAAATGTACACAGCGCAGGTAATTTTGTTTTAAAACAATTATAATTGATATAAATTTATGAAAATGAATTAGCTATTCAAAGAAAAGTACCTACAACATTCCATCAACTCTTGATTTGATATAATGCTTATACTTCTTGTTTCAGGTATGAGAAAAGAGCTTTGATGGAAAGGATATCATTGATGTAGTAAAAGCTCACAATGAGAAGGAAAGAGCTCTTTGAGAAATAATAGTGTAGTTCTCCTGTGCTTAAGGACGACAAGAATTGATTTTTAATACCTAACAAAGAATTTGTGATCAATGATTCAAACCAGATAAGCATAATGCTCAATAACGTAAGGATGAAGAACAAACATGTTTAAAATTGGAAAAGTGAATCCAGAAAAATGAAGTGTCAACTATTAATTGAATAGGCCTACTGGCTATGGTGATAGAGTGTTAAAACTAAGAAAAGTGTATGAAAAGGCTACAGAGTTGTTTAAATTTTCAAAAACGGGTCCAAGAACACATAAAAGTAACTATAAAATAGTTCTGACAAAGAATGCAGTGGAAATCTAGTTATACTTGGAATTATTTCTTATATGAAATTTGATGTGTTAATTAGAGGCAATATGCATATCAATGTAAACTGTCTATATAATATCAATAAAGTGGAAAGCTTTTACTGATTTGGATGCAAATGTATTTGTTTGATGGGTTCTCTGTTCCTCTACAACAGATTTATTTGTGAATCAAGTCCTTATAAAAGAGCTACGGTACCCCTGATCTGGTGGTGGGGTTGATATTCCTTCAGAGGCTTATCACTCACAACTACTGATCACAGTATCACTTATTATAATCACACATTAGATATTTTATTCCACATAACTTACATAGACTTATAAAAAACATATTCTAGACTTTTGGAGTTACAGCAAATTATAGTTACCACTCATCAAAGCCAATAATAGAAAAAAATTATTATATTAATCCAGCTTTTCATTATTCTTATATTATATAGTTATATCTGTAAGTATTTCAGTTGAAATGAATTGAATTCGTAAGGCTGATAGCTCTATTATAGGATCAAACGTATCCAGCAAGCTAAGTCATGAATAAATTATTGCATTTGTGGAATAAAGTGCTTCAATTTAAATTAAATACTTCTAAATGAAAGACAGAGTCTTTTATTAAGAGATAATAATGCATTCCACTCATTACAGTAGGCTATCAATGTAGCAGGGAAAGTTGAAGAGTTTACAGTGACATGACATACAGGGAACTTCATGGGAACTTCACTGTCATTCTAGAGAAAATCCATCTACTTGTTATGACGTCTTAAATCAGTTGTGGGGCCTGATGTATTAGTAGTTGTTGGACCTGATGTATTAGTAGGTGTTGCGTGTTGGTATTTATTAACGTTTGAGAAACAAATCAGTAGAGTGAATGTACCTAAAAAATGGGTTTTTTATTTACTTGGGCTACTACCTCTAGAAATTGGAAATCTAATCACCCGAGAAACCGATGATTTAGCAGATGATTACGACCACATCAAGATGATGTTATTGAAAAGATTCAAACTGATCCCAGAGCAATTTCGACAAAAAACTCCGGAAAGAAGAATCAGCTACCATACGTGGAGAGATTATGCTTTGAATTTGAATGATTTGTTGAATGAGTGGATTCAAGGATTGGATGTATTGAATTACGAGGACCTCAAAGAGCTCATGGTAGTCGATCAAGTGAAAAGAAGGTTATCATCAGAGTTAAAAGAACATTTCATTGATGATCTCCCAAAACTCAAGAAAGTTGATGAGTTTTTGAACAAACTAGATGAATACAAAGCTGCCAGGCGTCACCTGGAGAATGATACCAAAAAAGATAAATTTAACAACAACCCGGACAAGAAAATGGAGTGAAGTAACTTGAATAAAATAGTTGGCTGTTGCTCGCCTAGGAATACCAATAATTCACTCAATCTCAAAATCTGACGTTGTGTTGAGAGGATTTCATGGAAGGTGTGAAAAATTTCTAGGATGCCTTCAGTTATCAATTGATATTGACGGTGCCAGTTACTTATCAAATGCTTTAGTTGTTCCTGACTATTTATTGAAGTATAGTATTGTTGTAGGCGAAGATATAATTTCTCAAGCAGACCTGAAAATAGAAGAAGAAATTTATTTTATAAAGAAGACACAAATTTTTTGAATATTTGAAATAAAGGTAATAGAGAGTTCACAACCAAGCCTTGATCATATAAAAATTGAATTGAATTGAATTGAATTGAATGGCTGCCTTTATTTTAAACCTGGGAGGGCGGTTAGGGCGCAGCCGGCCCTCTCTTACACTTAACCCTCAAAAAATTGTAGTATGAGTGAAAAACTTGAAGAACGGGTTGGAAACTATAAACCATAAAAACTGCCACCTAAGCTCGGTGACATGGAGCTGGAGGAAAAGGTCAGTGACGATGAATCAGCTGTCCGATTTTGTACTGCCAAAAGAATCCCAAAGGCCTCTAGACGAGCAGACGGACGACGAAGTCGTTTGTCCCAGGGAAGCGGTTTGTCCCAGTGGTAGAGAGCGTCTAATTGGTGAGATTAGATAAGCGACGTGCCTCTATCACCACTATTGTAACGGTGACCGGCTCCTCTGAATTCAATTCATGAGCCTCAAAAATCGCTTCCCGGTGGTTCGGAACCCACCTAAAGCAGTAGGTCCATTCATCTCTCATCATCATCCTTCCCATTACCCACGCACAGGCCCAAGAGCCCATGTGGGCATCACCCTCAAAAAAAAAAAAAAAAAAAAAAAAAGAAGTCCTTGTGTGTCCTGAGTGTGCAAAAGTCAAAATCTACAGAGCCTATGGCACGCTCAACCAGTATCACAGGCATATGGCGGATTTGCATAGGATAGACAGAAGAGGAAGACCGTTTCCACTCACTGAGGAGCAAGCGAAAGTCAAAAATGAGGAGGATGAGAGGTGAAGAAGGGGGAGGAGGAGGGGAAGGAGAAAAAGAAGAAGGAAACATTATCCTTGTTACCAGTGCGTACGGGTGTTCAAATCTGATGAACATACATCTGACTGATGATGTGGAACGTGTCGAGGGACGATCAGTTATTTGTTAATTACTCGCGCTTTGCGCTCGTCAGGGGGCTTTGCCCCCCTGAACCCCCTGGATTTTTTTGGTTGAAAATTTTTTTTGTCAAAAATTTTTTCTTAGTTTCAATTTTTTTGTATTGGTGAATCCACTTTGAGAATATATATTTTTTTGGTTGGAAATTTTCTTGGTCATAAATTTTTTTGGTCAGAAATTATTTTTGTTTGAAATTTTTCAGGTTAGGATTTTTTTTTATTGCAAAATTTCTCCATTTTCTCATGTTTCTTGAAGTGCTGAACAAAAAAGGACCTTTTCACTTCTGCTCTAAATATTCAAATTAAAAAGTTGAAAAAATTTGGGGGGGACCCCAAGCCCCCTGAAATATGTTTGGCCAAGATTTTGTGATTTTTAATGTATAAGCAAGTTTTCATGGTATCAATTTGTTCATTCTCATACATTCATCTCATCATATGGTATCATGGTATATGGTATCAATTTGTTCATTCTCATACATTCATCTCATCTGAGGAAAGCATTGAATATGTTATATGAGTGAGCATGTAGTATGAGGAGAAATTATGAAAAATATTACAAGTCCATACTTGAGGTTTAAAAATTTTTCATCAAATTTTCACTTTTGGTATATGTTTCTGAATCATCTCGATGAGCTGAGTTCAATGATCTATAACACAATAGTTGCCGGTATGAAAATAAGAAATTTACAGGGGATCGAAAATTTGCCAAATTTGACCTGTGTCCCCTGGTGCCCCCCCTGAATATTATTTTGGGGCAAAATGCATCATTATAGGGCTATAAGGACCAAGAAAAATGATTCCGACCTCAAAAACCGCGCTAAAACATCATTAACTGTTCAAAATTGACCCTTGAAAATTTGCTAAAATCCGGCAAAATTTTCAAAAATCGAAAATTTCCTCTGCTGGGCCCCTATATCAACCCGATTGAAATTTTATTGCATAAATCGATGTTTCTCGTGATTCTGAACAAAAAAGGTCCTCTTCACTTTTGCTCTAAATCGTCAAATTAAAAAGTTCAAAAATTTGGGGGGGCCTGTACCCCACGACGGAGAGGGATTTATCAGGGTCTGGAGGTTTTTTTCGTATCATTTTCAGGCTCTCAATCGTTTGCTGATGTCAATTACGCCCTAAAATCAGCAGTTTTGTTGAAAAATGAAAAAATGTTGAAAAAATGTTGAAAAATAAAAAATCCCCCCTACTGGGCCCCCCCTATAATCCGGTTTGATTTTTTTTGCATAAACCCATGTTTTTTGGGATGCTGAACAAAAAATTACTGAACAAATTTTCTGAGAAATCAACGGTTCACTAAACAGAAAATATTCAGGGGGTCCGTACCCCATGATTCAGACGAAATTTTCAAAGTTTGGAGGTTTTCCCTGTGCCTGCTCAATACCCTTTATCGATTGGTAACCTCAAATTTACCCTCAAATCAGCAGTTTAGGCTGTGAATTTTTGTCAGTGTGTCAGTGTGTCAGTGTGTCAGTGTGTCAGTGTGTCACTATCCCGTATAAGTTTCATGTATTTAGACTCGCGCTTTGCGCTCGTCAGGGGGCTTCGCCCCCCTGAACCCCCTGGATTTTTTTGGTTGAACAAATTTTTTTTGTTAAAAATTCTGTTCAGTTTTAAATTTTCTTGTATTGGTGAATTAACTTTGAGAATATATATTTTTTTGGTTGGAAATTTTCTTGGTCATAAATTTTTCTGGTTAGAAATTTTTTTTTGTTTGAAATTTTTCCGGTTAGGATTTTTTTTTGTTCTCAAATTTCTTCATTTTCTCATGTTTCTTGAAGTGCTGAACAAAAAAGGTCCTTTTCACTTCTGCTCTAAATATTAAAATTAAAAAGTTGAAAAAATTTGGGGGGACCCCAAGCCCCCTGAAATATGTTTGGCCAAGATTTTGTGATTTTTAATGTATAAGCAAGTTTTCATGGTATCAATTTGTTCATTCTCATACATTCATCTCATCTGAGGAAAGCATTGAATATGTTGTATAAGTGAGCAAATAGTATGAGGGGAAATTATGAGAAAATTTACAAGTCCATACTTGGAGTTTTCAAAAAATTCGTCAAATTTGAACTTATAGTATATGTTTCCTAATCGTCTTGATGAGCTGAGTTCAATAATCTATAACACAATAGTTGCCGGTGTGAGAATAAGAGATTTACAGGGGATCGAAAATTTGCCAAATTTGACCCATGTCCCCTGGTGCCCCCCCTAGATATTTTATTTGGGCAAATGGCACCATTCTAGGGCTATGAGGACCGAAAAACACGATTCTGATCTCAAAAACTGCGCTAAAACATCATTTACTGTTCAAAATTGACCCTTGAAAATTTGCAAAAATCCGGCAAAATTTGCAAAAATAAAAAATTGCCCCTACTGGGTCCCCATATCAACCCGATAGAGATTTTATTGCATAAATCGATGTTTCTCGTGATTCTGAACAAAAAAGGTCCTCTTCACTTTTGCTCTAAATCGTCAAATAAAAAAGTTGAAAATTTTTGGGGGGCCTGTACCCCATGATGGGGAGAAATTTATCAGGGTCCAGAGGTTTTTCTTGTACTATTCTCATGCCCTGAATCCATTGCTGACTTCAGTTATGCTCCAAAATCAGCCGATTTGGCTGTTGATTCAAAAATATGTTGAAAAATTGAAAAACCCCCCTACTGGGCCCCCCCTATTATCCGGTTGGAATTTTTTTGCTTAAACCCATGTTTTTTGGGATGCTGAACAAAAAATTACTGAACAAATTTTCTGAGAAATCAACGGTTCACTAAACAGAAAATATTCAGGGGGTCCGTACCCCATGAACGGGACAAAATTTTCAAAGTCTGGAGGTTTTCCCTTTGCCTACCCAGTGCCCTTTATTGATTGGTGACCTCAAATCTACCCTCAAATCAGCAGTTTTGGCTGTGAATTTTTGTCAGTGTGTCAGTGTGTCAGTGTGTCAGTGTGTCAGTGTGTCACTATCCTGTATAAGTTTCATGTATTAAGACTCGCGCTTTGCGCTCGTCAGGGGGCTTCGCCCCCCTGAACCCCCTGGATTTTTTTGGTTGGAAGAATTTTTTTGGTCCAAAATTTTCTTTATGAATTTTTTTTAGTTTTAATTTTTCTTATATTGGTGAATTAACTCTGGGAATATTTTTTTTGTTGGAGATTTTCTTGGTCATGAATTTTTTTGATCAGAAATTTTTTTTGGTTTAAAATTTTTCTGGTTAAAATTTTCTTTGTTGCAGAATTTCTACATGGTCTAATGTTTCTTGAAGTGCTGAACAAAAAAGGTCCTATTCACTTTTGCTCTAAACATTCAAATTATAAAGTTAGAAAAATTTGGGGGGGACCCTAAGCCCCCTGAAATATGTTTAAACAAAATTTTGTGATTTTTAATGTATAAGCAAGTTTTCATGGTATCAATTTGTTCATTCTCATACATTCATCTCATCTGAGGAAAGCATTGAATATGTTGTATAAGTGAGCAGGTGATAGGGGAGATTATGAGAAAATTTACAAGTCCATACTTGATGTTTTCAAAAAAGTAATCAAATTTAAACTTTTAGTATATGTTTCTGAATCGTCTTGATGAGCTGAGTTCATTGATGTATAACACAATAGTTGCCGGTATGAAAATAAGAAATTTACAGATGAACAAAAATTTGCCAAATTTGACCCGTGTCCCCTGGTGCCCCCCCTGAATATATTTTTGGGGCAAAATGCATAATTATAGGGCTATAAGGACAAAAAAAATGATTCTGACCTTAAAAACCGCGCTAAAACATCATTTACTGTTCAAAATTGACCCTTGAAAATTTGCTAAAATCTGGCAAAATTTTCAAAAATCGAAAATTGCCCCTAATTTGCCCCCATATCAACCCGGTCAGAATTTTATTGCATGAATCGATGTTTCCCGTAATTCTGAACAAAAAAGGTCCTCTTCACTTTTGCTCTAAATTGTCAAATTAAAAAGTTGAAAAATTTTGGGGGGCTTGTACCCCATGATGGGGAGAAATTTATCAGGGTCTAGAGGTTTTTCTTGTACTATTTTTGTGCCACGGATCCATTGGTGACTCTCATGACACTCTAAAATCAACCGTTTTTGCTGTGAATTGAGAAAATAGGTCAAAAATTGAAAATCCCCCCTCCTGGGCCCCCCCTTTTATCCAGTTGGAATTTTTTTGCAGAAACCTATATTTTTCGGGATTCTGAACAAAAAGCTTCCCCATGACTTTGCTGTAAAATCAACGGTTCACTAGACAGGAATTATTCAGGGGGTCCGTACCCTATTAGGGGGGCAAAATTTTCAAAGTCTGGAGGTTTTCCCTGTGCCTACTCAGTGCCCTCTATCGGTTGGTAACCTCATATTTACCCTCAAATAAGCCATTTTGGCTGTGAATTTTTGTCAGTGTGTCAGTGTGTCAGTGTGTCAGTGTGTCAGTGTGTCAGTGTGTCAGTGTGTCAGTGTGTCAGTGTGTCAGTCACTCGGTTGTGTAAGTTTCATGTATTTAGATTTTTGTTGAGTTTTTCGTTATCCGGCTTGAGGCCAAGCCTCTCTTTTCAGGATGGCCAAGATGTAGGATGGTTATATCAGTTGATCAATCATTACGTATGAATTGATCATAGCATATGTAATAAACAACTTTTGGATAATAAATAAATAACAAGTTAGTTTTTAAGGAAAACTCAATGTGTAAGGTTGAAATAAACAGTTGTGATAAAAAAGGTTATTTCATTTATAGGGAGATAAAACTCTCCTATATTATTGTTATTATTATTATTATTATTATTATTATTATTATTATTATTATTATTATTATTATTATTATTATTATTATTATTATTATTATTATTATTATTATTATTATTATTATTATTATTATTATTATTATTATTATTATTATTATTATTATTATTATTTATTATTGTTATTAATAAAGGTGGAAGAGAAAGGCAGACGAATTACAGAAAATTTAAATGTCATGAGGAAACACCACTTTCAATTTTATATTTTGTTGAACAATTTATGAAATGAATATAAGTGATATAAATAATAAAAGTAGACACCCACCAGTAGAAAAAATAAGAGAATGTATGTTCAGGTATACTTGACTATCTTGACATCTATCACTTTGTTCTTCAGCTCACAACCCTGAACAGATTTTCAATTTCTAATGGTGTATGGGTTGTGATGTTCACTTCCTTAGGACTATACGCCCTACGTTGGTGAGCCATCTTGTCACGTGTGCTAAATGCAAATGAATAAGCTCCACGTTTGGGTGTCATCGTGTCATGTTTTATTCTCTTTGAGGAGGAACAAATACATGATTTATAAATACTCTTATCTCAGGGAAAAATTATTTACTACAATTCATGATACTTGAAAGAATTTATCAAATCTGTGTATTTGGCAACAGTTAAAGTCTGAATTTAAATTAATAAGAAATAACCAGATATTGAGATTCATATATATCTGAGTAAGGTTTCTACCCTTCTCACTCCAATCAAGTAGTTCACAGGCCTCAGCCAATAACTCCACGTAGAATATCAGGTGAATCTTATCGTCCACCCAATGCTAAATAGACATGTCAGTGGAATGTTAGAAATTCCTCACTTATGTTTGTCTAATTGGTCATAACAATGAAACCAATGGCAAACACAAGTATTGCTGTCACTGCGATAATGTTGACAGATCTCGGTCAAAGAACCTATACAGGTTGGACCAGAGCTATTTTCTGTTTCTTGTCTAATTAGATTGGTGGGAAAGGCGGCATCCAACCAACAAAATAGTTGACTATCTTGACTCCAGCAAGGTGATGATTTTTGTGAATACAGAATCCCAATATCTAGTAGTGAATATTTGCATGAAAGCAATGAAAAAGAATTTAAAATAAGAAGAAAATTTTTATCAAACAAGAACAGTAAAGCGAGGCATCTAATAAATTAATGATAATTTAGGAGATGTCCATCTCCACCAATCCTGTCTAAACAACCAAGTGAATTAATAAATTGGCTATAAACCAAAGAAAGCTTAGAAAATGACTTATTATCTATGGTGGGTATTTTACCCTTAATTTAATTTAATTATTGTTGTTAATTCTTGAAAAGCCAAACAAATAATTTAACTTTTCATGAACTAGCCATTTAGGTGAAATTCAAAAAAGTTAATCAATTTGAAGTATAAATATATGAATATATTCTCCTGCCCAACTGTAGGCTACAGAGCAAATAGAAAATATTGTTGATAAATAAATATATATATATATATTAAATTTCAAATATCACAGAATCATTCATTGCAAGTTTCTACATTCATGAACCTGTGGGTTTGTGGTGCTTAGGCATGTTATAACAGAGTTCCCATAAATATCCACCATGGGTATATCAAATTTCGAAGAGTTTTGTCGAATGAGATCTCATTTTTTATTTAAATTTTGACTTATACGGTTGCACTTCAACCAGAGCTCTGGGTAATTTATTACAAAGAACTAATTGTTTGTCACTCACGTGTGCAGATTGGTCGGTGCAAACGAATCCTGGCCTCCTTAGAATGGTCAATCTCGTCTCATGGAAACGTTGAATTTAAATATGTAGTCGACCCTGGGATGGCATCTCCAGAAGGGGATAAAGTTACAAAAAAATCATTTGTAATATACTATGCCACTAATGCCACATTTACTTTTTAATAGGACTTGGACGTCTTGTTCTGCCTCAGCCGGTCTCAAGCTGAAGATGAGAGAAAGCAAAGTGACCGTTTCCTTTCAATTGACCACATCTAGACTACAATATGTGCCGACGTGATAATATTGACTCTTTTTAGAGCGGCAATTTTCAAAAAGACAATTTTCAAATAAGCCTAAAATCTTATAATAACAAGCTAATTACAGCAATTTTATGTATCAAATACTAACAACGCTTAACCTAAGTTCCAATAAATATATTATATACACAATTTAGTTATTTATTTTCCTATAAATCTATAATTTAAGTATCCATATTTGAATAAGGAGCCACTAAGCATTGACTAAATCTCAATAGTTGAATATGGCTTGACTTGCTATAAAACTATAAAGTGTGTTTAAACACTACAAATATTACAGATAATTGAATAAAACATTTATATAGTGAGGAATGCAAATAATTTACATAATAGGCTTTCTGCATACTGGCTTTTAGCTTGCTGATAAGGTAGTATGTGACTAGGCTATGACAAAAAATCAGGTACATAGAGACAAATATTAAAGCTTTAAGATCACAGGTGATAAATAATCCCATCTATATGATGTAAAAAGCCAATATTGAGCAAATAATATAATTAATTATTCCATTGTTACAAGTTGCAATACGTTGGTAATTGAACAAACGCTGACAAGTATATTTGCCGGCAAACCAGCTGATGTTGACAACACAAGAAATAGGTTAGGATCCATTAAATTAGCGAGCTCAGACGTAATAACTTCTAGTATTACAAATAATTTGTATTTAAAATAAATAAGTATGACAATCCCCTCAATAGCGCCAAATAAATTCTTATCTCTTAAGATAGCGGTACCAGATAACAGCAGCAACACTTAGTAATGGTAAGGATCTATAAATAAATCAATAACTCCCAGTTGGGCTTTGAAACATTATAGGGTCCACATCCAACTCTTTGTCTTTTTAATAGAATGTTTTATATAAATCAGTTTTCTGATATCATCAGGAAGAAAGTTATAAAATTTAGGTCCTAGGAACAGAAAGCATCTCTGGAAAGCAGTACAGTTGGGTTTGGGTAGTCTCAACAGCATCCTTGTGGTTTGCCAGGTACTGGTACTAACCTGTTGACCTTGGTCAAAATTTATAGTTGGATTTCTGTTGCCACTCATTTTATAGAAAAGAGTTAAGACCTTTAATAGGTACATGTACCTGAAAGGAAGAATACCCAATGCTTTAAATATTGGAAAGGTATGAGCCCATCTGTCAGCGCCATATATTTTTCTAATAACTGATTTTTGTAAAATTATTAGACTTTAAAGTGAGACATGAAGGTAAACATAGCATGAAATACCATACTCCAACCTACAATTGAAGAAAGCAAAGTACATGACACGTAAAATACTAATAGGAAAAAATTGTTTGAGGCGATAGAAAGTCCTAATCAAGTATAATAAATAATTTTTTATTTCATTAATATGCAGACACTGAGACACTCATATAAATTGAGACACTGATCTAATATCAATCCCAAATATTTGACCGAGACTGATTGCTCAATAACATCACAGTGCAGCTCACTGATCTGCAGCCAACCTGATGATACTTGAGAGGATCAGAAAACCTAAAAGGAGCTGACAGTGAGAAGTTAATATAAGACGTTTTATTTGCATTTGGTGCCAGTTTATTACAGGTGAACCAACATCGCAAGTCAGTTAGATCTTGCTGGATCATCTCTTGTAGTTCTTTTCCATTATTAGCAGAATATGCCAAAGCTGTGTCATCAGCAAAGATGTGATTGACCCATTAAAAGTGTGACCCATTGAAAGTAGTTCCGAAAAACTAGTATGTAAATTGACAGAATCAATTGGCTCTATAAATAAAGTCCAATGAAATTGCAATCAGATATTCGACATGAGTCATTCCACAAAAGCTGAAATAGCATTTTTCTATCTAGTTATGTCTCTCAATTTCGCATCTCTCTGGTCTATCAATGCATGAATAGAATGAAACACAAATTCAATTTAAATTTCAATTCTGAGAGTTCAATCGATCACATCATGAAAATTCTTCCATTGATAAATATCATAATTTTTATTATATTAAAATATAACTGATAATAATCCCACTGAGGCACCTGGTCTGACCATCACATGTTTTTACAATACTCAAAGTGTCTTTATCTACTAAGACACAAATTTGGTCTTCAATTGACTCAAAATTATTTATCTGTTTTCTATAGCGACAGTAAGGGAAAAGCACCAGTAGTGGCCACTTGAATGGTTTTTTCTTTAAAACACGAATTCGATGCCTTGAAATAAGTTCTAAACCTACTAGAGACTTAGCTTATACTATTTAGCAGCTAAATAGTTCAAGTAGGAGACTTACAGAAGCTCCATGAAGCTAGCCCCACCCACTCAAGCACATTTTTTACAAATGGTACCAAAAAAATGTGCTAAGAATCTGCTTTCAGAATATCACATTTGAAAAAATTTGCTCAACTCCTTGACCTTGAAAATTGATACTGTTGGTGGGTGGGGCCAGCTTCACGGTCAGCCCCACCCACTCAAGCAAATTTGTTTGAAATGGTCTCAAAAAAATGTGCTTGAAATTTGCTTTCAGAATAACACATTTTAAAGGAATGTGTGCGACTCCTTGACCTTGAAAAATGCATTCAAAGTTATTGTGCTGGCCCCACCCACTCAAGCAAATTCTTTCAAAATTGTCTAAAAAAAATGTGCTTGAAATGTGTTTTCAAAATACATTTTTAAAAAATGTGCACAACTTCTTGACCTTGAAAAATGCATTCAAAGATGCATTCAAAAATGCATTATGATGCTGGCCCCACCCACTCAAGCAAATTCGTTTGAAATGGTCTCAAAAAAATGTGTTTGAAATGTGCATTCAGAATATCACATTTTAAAAAGTAGTATGGTATCATTATAAGCGTTTTTTCTTATAATATATTCTTTTAATTTATCAGTTATCACCCAGATAACACACAAACGTTTTTCACCTAATAACGTTTTCAGTTTCACTTTTCCACGTTTTTCCGGTGAAAATATCAGAAAATCACGTCTTTTTCACGTGAAGGAAAAGTGAAACAATGGAAAACAAAACGTGAAAATAACGGGTTTTCTTCTACATTTGCCACATTATTTTCACATCTTATTTCCCAAAATTTTACATGAAAAATACATTTAATATTAAAATAATATTGGAAAATATCAAGGTTAGTGGATCATGAACCACATAACTGCTGTTATAAACTTTGATTAAAATAGATTTATAAAATTATTGTAGTTTGGTTACCTGTAGTAGGCCTAATTATTGCTAAATTTAATTTGGGAAGGCAGTAATGATGTGATTGAAAAATTAAAATTGACAGAAATCATTTGAATGCAAAATTTTATAATGTTTCAAACATTCAAGTGTCAAAGATTTGTCATCAACCAGGAAAAGGGTTGTCATTCTCCTGAAAAGGGAAAGCTAAAGGAAAAGAAAATTAACAACAGTAGTATATATTATAATATAATTTATTTAAAAAATAGCCTGAAGACTTGTGAGAATTGAAATAATAGGTTGAAAGTACATTATGGTTGGTGCAATCTAAGTTGACAAAAACCCCCTCCACCCAAGAAATAGCTACGTTGCCAGATTGTGTAAAATTGGAACATCTTCAAATTTGCAATCAAACCCCATATCTAGACGCAGAATTTTATCCTTGATATGCCAGTAGTATTAAAAAGTTCCTGGGTAGAAGGATTCAAAGGAAATTTGATTTTTGAAAAAATTGAAAAATTTAAAAATATTACTTTTTTTTGTATATCACTTCTCTCACAATCATGGGTTGTAGTGAAAATAAAGTTTTTCATATCAAAATGACAATTTTGATGATCTGAAAACATTTTGTTTGAGAAGATAAGTGGGTGGTGAAAAGCAGAAAAGTTGTTCAAAAACAATTGAAATTATTTTTTCAAGTGTTGAAAATAGTTAAAAATTGATTTGGCCTCTCAAGAGTTTCCAAGTATAAGGAGGCAATTATATGCATGAATCATTGTATGTTGAAGATTGGAGTTAGTTGAAGCTAATCAATCAGCAGGTGATATTTGAGCTACCAAACAGCTGGTTTATCATAAAAATAGTGAGTTTTACAACACTGCATGATTTTTCCAAAGCTTTGCTTGTCACTACTTTAACATTCAGTTGAATGTGTTTGCGTTAGGAAGTTTCAATTTCTTACAAAAATGACAATGTAGGCTATTTCTCAGGTGGAGGGGTTTTCATTCAACAGTAGATTGCGCCGACTATAACCAATTAGTTCTCTTGACAAATTTTTGAAAATTACATGATTTACAATTTCATGAGTTATTTAAACATGTTTGTAATGATAAAAATAAGGAAAGGAACTTTTATAGAATGATGAATTGAATTATAGAACATTTGGAGACTTTTTATAACTCAATGCAGTACTAGAAATATTAAAATAACACCACAATTGAAAAAACAGTAGATTTTTATGAGATGCATATAATAAGTAATGAGAGCTAGAATAATAACACCTAACCTAATCGGTCAAAAAAAATTCCAGTTGAACCTCTTTCAAATGATGAAGTGAATAGATAATAACTATCAAATTCACAATATATTTATATGGGATGAAGTGAATAATACTATATAATCTTCTAAATACTAGTCAATTGACTCTAATTTGGGGTAATTGTATTAATGGATTTGATAATGGTAACATTCTTGCACTTACTGTACTTCCAAAACTATTGAGGGAAAGATTTATATAGGAAATCGAAGATGTAGAATAATAACACCTAATCAATAAAATAACATCCAGTGAACCTCTCTCATACTCAGGTCTATTAGAAGTATTCTTTACAACCATAATTGAAAATACAATAATAATATAGTTTTGTGGGAAATGAAGTAGATAATTAAATAATCTTTTGAAAACTAGTCAATTAGATCTAAGAATGGATTGATAATTATGAGGATAACTTACATAGATTATCCTTTTACTTAGGTTCAAATAACATTATATACAGTACAACTTTATCTTGGAACACCAACTAAGAGAGTTCTCGGCACAGGTTAATTGTCATTGAACCAAGAAAATTCTGTCCCCTTTCCTGTGAGGAAAAAAGAATTTTGTATCAAATTATCAGTGTTGTGCCAATCTTGTAAACAATTGTTTGCGTCCACAGATACAGAAATTTTGCAAAAGCAATTTGGCAGATTGTGATCAAACGAATGCTATTTTTTCTCTGGCTGCTAAGATTTAAAAAATACGGGACTGTCTGCCAGATTGTCTGTGAGACCACATTCTCATCTCTTCAAGGACTGTCTGTGAGTTTTTGTTAAAGGCTGCAGACAGTTACATAATGCTTCTACAATTATTCTAATATATGTCTCGACCTAATGGGATTCGATTAGAAATTGAACTTTTTTTGGGTTACAACATACAACATCTAGAGGCTATGAGCTTCAACATAAGTCTGGTTTATAATTGTTCTGGTTTATATTCCCATTTCCAGGTACCTAATGAAAGTTTTGCCCTTACTTTGATTTTCTCACTAGGGAAGCCGTGTTTTGATATCAGCCAGTCTGATATATCCTTCAGCTAATCTCTTTCTCTTTTAGCATCTCTGCGAATTGAATCAATGCAGCACAGCTCCTATAAAAATAATGGAAACAAGAGATTTACTCAAAAAAATAAGTCATATTTCAAACAATATTTCTTGTATGGAAAATATCTAGGAAAAAGTATATTTGGAAGTGTGTTTCTTAGAGAAACTCCCTCTCAATAAAATCCAAACTTGAGAAGTCTGTTGACTAGGTAACAAAGACTTGAACCATAACAAGTGCTGATTTTAAGACAATCCTCTTTAATTGCTTCAGCAAAAGTATGCTATAGGGTGATTCAAAAGAGCATCGCGGTTTTAATTATCCAACTTAGGAGGTCTATTTAAAACAAAATACATTGAAATGTAAAAAATTAAACTTTAAACTTAGGGCTATTTAAAATAATTGATAAATAGAATGAAAAAATGAAATACCTTTTTAAAACTTCAAAAAGTATTACTTAAAGTGTAATACACTTGAACATATTCATCTGACTTCCTTATTTAGCCATGAAAGAAAATGATGTCATGGATGTATGTCCTCCTCTATAACTGTGGTATGCATCTCAACTCTGTCCAATTATTACATCAACTATAATACCAGTCTGGACAGAGCAAAGAAGACATCTGGCGAGACCGGACTCCGTTTTACACAATCAATATCAGTTCCAAAAATTATAAATTTAGTCCCAAATTTGTAGAAAATAAAGCATTCTGCTCTCAAAGTTAGGAAAATAGGTGAAACTTTGAACCATTATTGAAAAACTTGAAGTCATTTTCCCATCTTTCGAGTCTGCTTGACAATACTATAGCAAAGTGAATGTCATGAACAGAGAGTTAATGCATGCCAGCGCAGTAGATGAGGACACGTGCATGACATAATTTGCCATGCATTAAATTGAGATTAAAAATCAAATGAACATGCGTTCATAGTATCGAGCGTTTTATGTTTTTGGTTTAAATAAACCTTCCTAATTTTGCGATTATATTAAAACCAACACTTTTTGCAATTCTATTCAGCAGTTGACTGCTTAAATGTATGAATGTTTAAAAAAAAATTGTATCAATTTAAAGAACATAATTATAAGAATCTCCAAGGTGTATGTTTGATTAAAATAGTAACATGTACCTAAATAATATATGTACTTAGTACACAGGGGAAATCTCATAAATCACTTTACAAACAGATTTTGAAAGCTAATTGAAATTTTGCAATGTTCATGTACTTAGCATCTAATTTCAAAAGAAATCTAGAAATGAAATTAGGAATTTGAAGACTTGAAAAATATCAATATTATCCGAAGCTATACAAAATTTGTATATGAGAAATATTAGGTACTGATAACAGATGCCCTGGTAAAATCCAAGCTTGCATTTTGCACAAACACCATCTCTCTATCATATAAAAGATAAATAGTTCAAAATTCAGAGGACTAGTTTGGAATGAGGGTCATTTGGCACCGTTTGCTCAGTTTTTATAGGCCATGCAGTCAGTCTCTTTGAAATGATGAAATCTTAGTAATTCAGTATTAAAGTTTATTGGGCCCATTTCACCCAGAGATGAGACGGTGAAATATAATCGAAGATAAGATATTAGCATGTTGCATTTATTGGTAGAAACGTTTCCTGCTGTTCAGAAGAGAGGAATTTAACTCTTGAATTACATACTCCATGGCACTACAGCCTGTTAAGGGCATTGACCTGCTTCAAAATGCCTCTCACTCTCCCTGTCACTGGCTGCCTTTCTACTTCATCCCCCTGATACCCATTTTTCTCAGATTCTGCTCCTGCTCTGTTCAAAGTTCGCAACATTCCTTGTGGCAAGAAATAGGTTCTTTCTGTCCACTTCAGATTTTCTTCTGTTTTATCTGTTATACTAATTATGTAATGGGTGTATCTGTTATTAACTTCTTTTATTCCAGATCCGTTTCCAAGAGCATTTCTAGGTTTCCTGTAACAATCAGGTTTTTACAGGGCAGGGTGGTTGAGCCATTGGCATCCAACCCCCAATCTGGAGGACCTAACTCTTGAATCAATATAATCAAGATATTTCAGTGGACCTTAAAGCTGGGTGAGAAATGTTTTTCTCAGCATGCATGGACTATATCAATAATGTCCTCAAACAATTATTTGAATAGTTTGAATTAGGCCCAAGGAAAATGTTTTGCATGAAGCAATTTCTATACTTGTCCAGAGCCAAACAAAAAACATTTTCGGCCCCTAGTAATAGCGGTGCAGAATATACTAATAGCCAATACCTTGCTTTATCCCTGCTCAGCTGTCTATTCTTGGATGGCCTCAATCAATCTTTTGTCACTTGCTCTAGCTCTTTCTCTGTTCCCATTAAAAAGAAGATTTATAACTGCTCCTAGGTAGAAGAAAAACAATAAGAAGTCAATAAAAAGACAGGAGAACGATTCTCCGAAAAGACTGAGAGCAATACAGGCCCAAGAAGTCTCTTAGAAAGATTCTTAAACAGAACCACCTAGTCCCCAAACCAACACTACCTCTGAGAACCAGAAGCCACACACCTCCATACTTCACAATACCCTTCCCATTGGGACAGACCGGATGACTGCCTTGGCTAATAATCATCAACCAGGATAGAGGTCGTTAGCACGTTGATTCTCTCAACCATAAGCCAGTTTTACCATAACCATATGACGGCAACAGCTTTAAACCTCTGAATAACGCTTTGACAGTTAATCAGTTAATGTAAAATTTATTCATAAGTCTTACTATTCCTCCAAGACGAGGAAAGCGACTGACTATCTTTACTAACAACAGCCCAATCTCCCCAAAGAAGGGAAAAATTATAAAGGTATAGCAATAATTCATATTATAAATTATTATATGCTATGCGAGATATTGAATTAACATTTGAAAACTGATGATGACATTTTAAATAAATTTCTACTCTTTTCCAAGAGATATGGGTACTAAAAAGTAAAAACATACAGTTCTTGTATTAGGTACTTAAAAAAGAAAATTTGAAAAATCACAAAAATTTAATTTGCAAGAAAGCTATCATGAAGGAAACTTCCAATTTTAGAGCAAATATTATTGAGAATTTAATTGAAAGTAACTTACTTACTGAAAAATAAGGATTTATTCCCAGACAGCTGAAGGCACGTTTTCTGTTTTTTCAGCCCAAAAGAATTTACTGGCAACCTCATCAAGTGACGCAGCACTCTTCTCATATCAGCCCCACCAAGGCGCGTGAAAAGTTGATCTGAAATGAAATTACGTGCAATCATTTTTCAAAATCTAATGCAGAATAGTATTAATGAATTCATCTGATAGTATGAAAATTGTCCATAACAGTTGATATAACTCAACAGAAAAAATCAGCTATGTTTTTCAAATTTATTAATCCATCCATTCTACTATTTAAGTTCTTTGAATTATTATTGATGACACTGCACTCCATAATATGTTCTAAATACCAGTTTTTAAAAACTCAAAGCTCAATTAGAAAATTAAAAGAATTTTGAAAATACACCAGTTGTTATTAGGTAACAAGAATATAACACAAGTGTAGAAAAACCCAACCAATTGACGTCAGCTATATTAAGTTCAACTGTTCTTGCATGCATAAAGTTAATGACGCAGATTATCACGGAGCTATTTTCATTGAAGCTTGGAAGGTGGAAAGCTACCAGTAAGGGTCACCCCCCCACCATATTTTTATTTGAAGCATAAACAATAAACTTGTAATAAATACCAATAAACATGCATATATTATAATATGACTCTATATACAGACTCGAATGTAACTACTGTATAATGTATAATATTTATTCATACTTTGCCTCCAAATTTTCTTTCTCCTTTCAAGCCTGTTCTTGGATTGTTTCAGCCAGGGCCGCCCACGGGGATTGATTGCGCAACTTGCGCCATTAAAATTTTGGGGGATTTTCAAATGTTGTTGAAAATTTATTATAAGATTGAAAAAAATTAGGGGGAATCGGTAAATTACGAGTGATTCAATTACAGTGGAATGGAGTTATTATTTTTATGTTTCACTTCAATGTACCGTGTTCTACATTTGAATAATCCAACTAATATCTAGAGAATAACTGTATAATAGAATAATATATGACAGTTGTAGGCCTTAGGACCATGAATTATTCTTATTATGGATTAAAAATGTCTAACGAATCTTTCTTTTACAAATAATCATCTAAAGCTAAACAAGTGCTTCAGCAATATTCACCCGATCATTTCTCAGAATGCATAAACTTTTCAATAAATTCTGACCTAAACAAACATAAACAAAATCGATTTTAATCGGTTCCTGTAATCTATAATTATTCCTTCTCAGTATATAGAATATAGTTGACGACTTGACGTAAAAATAGTTGGTCCTTCAATTTTACACAACGCTCATATTCAGTCGTTGTTCCAGTGTAATTGAGCGGCTGTGGTGTACGGTACTAAGTGATTTTGAAGATTTTATACTGTAGTGTTATTAGTAGTTTTCGCAGTTTGTAGTTTTTATATTTTTCTTTCAAATTAAATGTAGACAATTAAATTTTAATGTCTCAAATATTGGAAAAATCTTTCAAATACTAATGTGCAGAGCTTCTTGTTAAATACTGTACATAAGGATGACAAGTGGCTAGAGCATTCTAGAAAACTCTTGTGGCTATAAGGTGAAAAACAATTTTCCGGTGAAATATATTGTAATTTTAGTGAAAGAAGGATGGTTCATCAAAATTATGGGAAAAAACTAGCCAAAGAATGACGAAGCTTCAACCACAAAACTTTGTCGGGCAAGGAAAGTTAAAATGAAAACATTATTCCTCAAGTATCAAGCGATGCCTAGTTTCCTATGCATGATTGTATAGATTACAGTGCCTGCTGCCTGGGCACAAGATCCCACGGGCGCACAGATCAAAGAAAATAGTGGAAAATCTGGAAATGGAAATAAATAGAAAGGCATTCAAATTTAAAAGTTTTTCCACATTTTTAAAAATCAGGATATTTGGCTTTCTGATTTGAAATTGAATGTTTTATTGAAAAGTTTGCACAAGGCGGGGTCCGGAGACCCTATAATAAAACATTCATGGGCGGAGATTCTTAAAACAGTTTTTTGTCAGTTAATTTTAATTATTAATGAGATGATAATAATAATTATTATTATAATAACCTGAATAATCAATTCTAAATGAAAACCCCCATTTCCTTGAAATGGAAAAACTTTACTTCAAGTTTAAATTATTTTAATTTATTTAAGATTTTGACTTATAATTCACAGTATATTACAGTATTAACATGGTATGTTGATATATTCTATTATTTTCTTCACTAACAAATATAGCCTTTTATATTATCATAATTTCATCGTGATGATGTAATAATTCTATTGATTATCGATTCATATAAATTTCATAATCCGGTATCTATTTATTGATTCAATCAACTTTTAGAGAAATACTGATTTGTAATGATTATATTCAGTCCGGATTCAAGGGCAGGCCACTAGCGTGCGCCTAGCCCACACCACAAAAATATCAAGATTTTTTTTTTAAAATTTCTTAGATCTTGGCAACCTGCATTCTAGCAAACTAATATCATTGACTATGGATAAAAGTAGACATCCCATCCCGTAGAAAATATTGGCTCACACTTTTTGTGGTCAACAGTAGCAAGATCTCTTGGTACTAGCATGAACCATTGTGAAATACAGAACTGTTCAGGCGCATCTGGGGCTGAAGACAAAACTAGTACAAAGACAGAATACTATTTCCCCTCCACCAACCGTGTGTAAAAAATCAATTTGCCAAATTTTCTTTGTTGCTACTTTCATTCATTATCTAGTCCGCTGAAAAGTAGTTTGACTGGTTGGCTCAATGTCGGATCACTGCTTTCAGGCCTACAATGGGCTATTCTAAAGCGCGAACTCAAATTAATAATTCTTGCTTTCTAAATCAAAATGATGTTATTGTCAAGCATTAGATAATAAATTATTGTTGAATTTTGCTTCTATACTTAAAAGCTCAAGTAAAAGCATAATATATCACATTGAAGAATTCAGCTGGAGAATTTTTTTCTATTTATTATTGTATTGAAGATCAATCACTATTCTACCTAAGGAATTTTTCTTCTGAATAAATATTTACTTTGGCAATTATTCTTGGTGTGAGTCTTAATAGTACTGCAAAGAGCGATTTTTCAGTTATTTTATTTAAATAAACAATGAAAGATATAACCATCACATCATTATTATCACTCTCTCAGAAATGGGTAGAGTTATTTATGTTATAAAGTCTTTTTTACCTGTGTTTTTTCTAAACTCAGTAGCCTAATGTCTTTCATAAATTAATAAGAAGAAAAATAAAGACTTTCCTAATTGAAATAACAACTCTTTTTGGGATATAATCCGGAATTATTGAACTACTGAGCAATTCTCTATAATTTTTCAAAATTCCTCGAAATCTGACTTGGTCAAGAAGAATCTTGACTTGTAGCGTTGTAGCTATGTTAGAAACATCATTGAAAAAAATTTCGCTCAACTATCCACATGGGTGAAAATCTTATCTCATTTTTAGTGAATTTCATTTGAAAAAATGCGCTATTGGTCTTGATCGATAATCGCAAATATATGATGCAATCAATATATTTTTTACACGTTTCAAGCCCCCAGAACACAAATCTGATGTCCATTCAAATTCATATATCTCTCTCTCTATAAATAAATATATATATATATATATATATATATTGTAACGTTTCAAAGCCCAATGGGAGTTATTGATTTATTTATAGATCCTTACCGTTACTAAATGTTGCTGCTGTTATCTTGTGCTATCTTAAGCAATAAGAATTTATTAGCGCTATTGGGGGGATTGTCATCCTTATTGATTTGAAAAGGCAAATTATTTGTAATGCTAGAAGTCATTACGTCTAGGCTCATGATTTGGATAGATCATAACCTAATGATAGAAAATGATAGTGATAGAAAATCATTCCTATTCACTCTGTAGCCTACAGTTGGGCAGGAGAATATATTAATATATTTATACTTTAAATCAATTACATTTTTTATTTCACCTAAATGGCTAGTTCATGAAAAGTTAAGTTATCCGTTTAGCTTTTCAAGAATTAACAGCAATAGTTAACTTAAATTAAGCGTAAAATACCCACAATAGATAATAAGTCATTTTCTAAGCTTTCTTTGGATTATTGCCTATTTATTAATTCACTTAGTTGTTTCAACTGGATTAGTGAAGACAGAACATCTCTAGGATTATCATCAATTTATTAGATGCCTTGCTTGCTTCTCCTGTTTGATAAAATTTCTTCTTAATTAAAATCATTTTCATTGCTTTCATGCAAATATTCAATACTAGATATTGAGATTTTGTATTCACAGCATCATCACCTCGCTGGAGTCAGGTTAATCAATTATTATATTGATTGGATATGGCCTTTCCCACCAATCTAGTTAGACAAGGAACAGAAAATCTGGTCACACCTATATAGGTTCTTCAACCAAGATCTGTTGATATTATCTCAGTGAGAGCAATCCTTTGTTTGCCATTGGTTTCATAATTATGACCAATTAGACAAACATAAGTAGGAAATTTCTAGTATTCCACTGACTTGTCTAGTTGGCATTGGGTGGACGATAAAATTCACCCATGGGCGGAGTTAGAAGATATTGCTTGGGGGCACCCGGGGGAAGTTGGAATACCCAGGAGGAAGAGGGGTCGGGGGCTCCCCTAAATTTTTTGAATTTTTAGTTGGAAAACGCAGTTTTGAACAAATCCCTGACGTCCAAAATAAATACTACAGCTGTTGATAAATTAACTTTTTTTCAATTTATTGTAAAAAAAATATTTCATAAACTTTTACCATATATCATTGGAAATCCAATACATCATTGGATTTTTAATAAGGCGTGTTAGCCGCCCGGCCAAGCAATTGGCGGGACATCTGTCGTGACACAACGCCAACTACGTTAAAGAGAGCCAGTGTTGTCTCAAAAGTTTGAGCCATTTGTCCCTATGCAATGAGACGTCTACTTATATCCATAGTCAATGCTAATATCAATAAATGGCCACACAACAAACTGTGTAATATAATCTGTATCTGTTAAATGTAATGTGTCTGTTCAATAATATTACCAGTTGAACCTATTTAAAACCCTCTTGAATAAAATTACTGTCTTTGGCAATAGGACTGCGATTAGCTGTTCACCTACTTGGTTAAAGAATTGGATTAAAATGAATTTTATTTGCTCAAAATGCAGATTCAAGCTTACAATTATTTGAAATCACATATTATACAGTATACTTAATAATTGAGTAATCAATATACTATTGATAACAGTAACAAATAATGAAACTAATAATAAGGATTAAAACTCTTCAAAATATAGTGTTATGGAATTCGACAGTGTCTGATGGCCTAGAGACTGTGGCACCAAGTGATGGGCAGGTGGGGGGATTGGAGGCTTTGTGTCAACAAGTGGTTGCATTGTTTTGTAGATAAACAACTGTCTGGAAGCCTCTGGAAGTAATTATGGGCCCACCAGCATTTACTAGAACTCTCTATTCATTTCTAGCACTCTCTAGCAATTTCATACCCTTTTATAAAGACAGGAATGTTTGCAGAGAGTCAGTCCTACTCAAGCGTTCAAATGATTGTGTCAGCCATATTGTGTGATAGATGAACCAGACGTTGTATATAGACACTCTATAGTTATATTCATTCTGTCAGTTCTTATTTCTTCTAATCAGTGTAACGTGATGAAGACTGTTCATCATTTCTTAGTGTAATTTGTATCATGAAACGTTATAAACTCTTGTGCTATCTTCTGTTCTGTTATAGTTGATCTTTTCAGTGTGTTATAGCAGTGTAATTAATAAAGTTAATCAGTATAAATTGCCTCAAGTCTTTTATTATAGTGGAAACCCGTAACAATTGGTGTCAGAAGTTTGGATGTAGCTATTGATTGAGGCAATTTTATGAACTTGTACCTTTGCAAAGTGAACTATTATTTTCAATTGATTTTTTTTTTTTTTTTTTTTTTTTTTGAGGGTGATGCCCACATGGGCTCTTGGGCCTGTGCGTGGGTAATGGGAAGGATGATGATGAGAGATGAATGGACCTACTGCTTTAGGTGGGTTCCGAACCACCGGGAAGCGATTTTTGAGGCTCATGAATTGAATTCAGAGGAGCCGTCACCGTTACAACAGTGGTGATAGAGGCACGTCGCTTATCTAATCTCACCGATTAGACGCTCTCTACCACTGGGACAAGCCGCTTCCCAAACCGTTATTGAACCGTTATTGAACCGTGATTGAACCGTTATTTTTGTGTGTGAACTTTATCTTTGTGTATGAACTTTATCTTCAAGTGAGTGAACTGTGGTCTTCAAGTGTGAACATCCTTGTGTGTGAACTTTATTCTCTAAGAGTGAACGTTAGTCTTCTGTACATATTTGTGAACTGTGTAATATTTGTGATGCAAACTATTATTTACAATTGATTGAACCGTTATCTTTGTGTGTAAACATTTTTGTGTGTGAACTTTATTTTCCAAGAGTGAATGTTAGTCTTCTGTACATAATTGTGAACTGTGTAATATTTCTGGAACGTGAACTGAACTGGCAGGGAAAGGTGTGAAGCTCACCAGTTTAAAAGTAAATCAACTGAAGCAAGAGCTGGAGGAGCAAGAACTGGATACAAATGGGGTAAAATCTGTCTTACAAGATAGACTCCGGAAGCACTGCTGGCTGAGGGTCAGGACCCAGATACCTATGTGTTTGAAACAGATTTGGGAGCTCTGGTGAGTACATTGGAGAGTAAATTTGAATTGGTTGAAAGTAAAATGGAAGAGAATAAAACATCTTTGGAGAGTAAATTTCAATTGGTTGATAGTAAAATGGAAGAAAATAAAACATCTTTGGAGAGTAAATTTGAATTGGTTGAAAGTAAAATAGAAGAAAATAGAACATTCTTGGAGAGTAAATTTGAATCTCTGAAAGAAACATTTGAAGGAAAACTACAAGAAAATAGTCAAATTTTGAAAGATTTTGAGACAAAACTTAAAAGCATGGAAGATAAATTTGATAAGAAGATTAAAGAGCTGCAAAATAATGACACTAGTGGAGCAAGAACAACCCTGAAGGTGGATGATAATGCTCATCAAATTGAAAAGGATACTTCAGTAAATAACTGCAATGTGCCTATTACCGTGCCAAATTATCATGGTGGACTACCAACGTTTGATGGAAAGACTCCATGGGAGGATTACCGTACCTTGCTAGATGTGTATGCCGATAGATATGGATGGACTCCGGCAGCAAAGGCTGATAATTTGTGCCTATCACTTTGGGGAGATGCACTGTCAGTACTCCAGACAATTCCAAAGTCTGACAGACGCAACATTGGTGAACTGTTGAAGTGCATGGAAATGAGATTTGGCCACCGACACATTGTATCAACTACACCGTTCAGAATTGAGGAACAGAATCCAGAAGCCAAATGAGTCACTTCAGGAATTTGAAGCTGACATAGCTTGCTTGGTGAGGATTGCCTACCCAGCATCAGGGGATGATGAAATGAAGGAGAGTATGGCAGTTGAGAGATTCCTGGATTGTCTACGTGAGCCAGAAACCCAACGAGCTGTTGAACTGGCTCGTCCTCAGACCCTCAGTGAGGCATTAACTTAAGCCTTGGAATTTGAAGCTGTGACACAATCTGTGAGGAGCCATGCACGTGTTTGCTCAGTATCGGGGGAAGATAGCCATGAGGAGTTGGTGGAGGAAATAATGAAGAGGATTTTGGAAAAATTGAAGACTGCAAAGAAGGAGATAAGGTGTTTGGGCTGTGGAGAGAGAGGTCATCTACAAAACAAATGCCCAAAGAAGTCAATGTCTAACAAGAAGCAGGAAAACTAAAAAGGGTTGATGAAAAGGGGCTATCATCAACCTGTAGGCAAGAGGCCCCAGGTTCAGGAGCAGTTGTTGCAATGTTGTCAGATAAACTTAAAAGTCTCTACATACATGGAAAAGTCAATTGATCAACTCAAAGACTACTAATTGATACTGGAGCCACTATGACAATAATAAACTATAGCACAGTGACTGATCAACAAGGCATATCACCAACAACCTGGAGGTTGAGAACTGCTACAGGGGAGGCTGTCAGTGTCTATGGTGAGATGATTGCCACTTTTGAGATTGGTAAATCAAGGTACAGACATCGAGTGTTAGTGGCAAAAGTCAGTGAAGACATCATACTAGGTTTGGATTTTCTACAAGAACATGGACTGAAACCAGAAAAGAAGAAGAATACAGTGACCATTGGTGAAGAAGAAGTTGTGCTACTACCTACAGAAGATTGTACAGCACAGGTGCGGCTAGTGAAGGACATCACTATACCAGCAAGGAGCCAGATTGTGACCCAGGCTAGGACAACAAAAGACATTACTGAAGGAATGAATGCAATATTGGAACCAGTAGTTCTTAAAGAGGAGCTTGGACATGGTGTTCTAGTGGCCAGAACTTTGTTTCTCACCAGCTCAGTGTTCCCTGTTTGCTTGATGAATGTGAATAGCTATGGAGTCACCTTGAAAAGGAGCAGTCTGCTGGGACATTGTTCACCTGTAACAGCAGTGGTCCATCAAGTACAATCAGCACAGTCAAAGAAGAAGAAGCTTCCTGAGAAACTATGGAACTTTGTAGAGGAATCTTGTCAGGACTTGAACCAGGACCAGAAAAAGGATGTGAAGGATTTAATAACCTCCTACCAGGATATCTTTGACATTGGAGAAGGAACAAAAGGAAGGACCAACATTGTCCAACACACAATAGACACAGGAGATGCCAAACCCATTTGCCAGAACCCCCGAAGACTTCCATTTGCTAAACGAGAAGAAGCCAGAAAAATTATCAAGGAGATGAAGAGTGAAGGAATCATTGAATCATCAAATAGCCCTTGGACTAGAGACTGCGGCACCAAGTGATGGTCAGGCGGGGGGATTGGAGGCTTTGTGTCAACAAGTGGTTGCATTGTTTTGTAGATAAACAACTGTCTGGAAGCCTCTGGAAGTAATTATGGGCCCACCAGCATTTACTAGAACTCTCTATTTATTTCTAGCACTCTCTAGCAATTTCATACCCTTTTATAAAGACAGGAATGTTTGCAGAGAGTCAGTCCTACTCAAGTGTTCAAATAATTGTGACAGCCATATTGTGTGATAGACAAACCAGACGTTGTATATAGACACTCTATAGTTATATTAATTCTGTCAGTTCTTATTTCTTCTAATCAGTGTAACGTGATAAAGACTGTTCATCATTTCTTAGTGTAATTTGTATCGTGAAACGTTATAAACTCTTGTGCTATCTTCTGTTCTGTTATAGTTGATCTTTCCAGTGTGTTATAGCAGTGTAATAATTAAGTTAATCAGTATAAATTGCCTCAAGTCTTTTATTATAGTGGAAACCCGTAGCAATAGTTTTAGAGTACTTTTTATGTAAAAAATTTTCCCTAATGGGAGAAGTCTGTGTTCAGTCCACCATCATTCATAGCTATTTTTTATCTATCTATGACCGTGGCAATAAGTATGAAATTGTAGAGATTGCCAAGCTGTTCTGAATCTGATAGGACTGATAGTGGATAATAAATTATTGTAATGAGTAATTATGCTTTGGCAGTTCACACTACCAAACAACCAAAATTGGCAGTTTGGCACTTATTTATTTTTTTTACTTATTTAATTTAACTTTGAATGAATAAAATGAAAACTTCAGGTTGAAAATGAAAACATGCAGTGGTTCTATCAGGATCAATTTTGCAAAGTAAGCAAGTGAAGATTTGCCATCAAAGACTGCAACATTGAAAGAATGAGTTGTTTAATTTTAAATTTTATCCCAATCTGAAAGTGAACGAATTTTCAATAACTCATAATAAATTTTTCTTGAAATTTTCTTTGTTTTTGAATCTTAAACTTAGTATTGAATTGGTCTTGACAAATGACAGTCTAGAGTAGCCTATAGGCTATCATCATCAATATTTCATGCTCAAAAAATAGGGATTTCCTCATTTAATAGACCATAAAATGGCCTTCTCAAAAGCAATTTTAAAGAAAAATTTCACAAAATTCCGGGGAGGGCCCCCGGACCCCCTGCTTAGATGCAATGGTACTCCCCCCAGTTCATTGCTCCTGAAAGAGGGTTATTAGAAGAAGCATTCAATGGTTGAGTAAGTTATACTCCATATTATGGAATGAATATAATAATATCTGTCTTTTTATTTGAATAAGTTACATTTTATTCTTTATTTTAAAAGTGTTACATCAAATGGAGTGTAGTTGCTGATATCAACTTTCATTGAATGTTTTCAATACTTTCAATCAATAAAGTTCATGATTCTACTGGTAACATTTCGTTTTTCAGGTTTTGTTAGTGGTAGGGGGGGGGGTGGTGAGTGGGCTTTTTGTGGGACTATTGAACAAGCAATGGATTTTGGGGGATTTTTGCCATCAGCCATGGGGTGGATGGGCACCCTGGTTTCAGCCAATCCTTGATAACATTCTCTACATCTTTTTCCTCTCCATCCTTGAACTGTAGTAGAATTGAGACTGAAAAATTGAAGTGAAGCATGAAATAAAAAAAGCGTGTCTACAGAAAACTTATTAAACAAAAGTTCATTTATTAACTAGGAAACTGATAAATTTATTTATTCATTTTGTTCATGTACAATTTCAAGTGAATTTTGCAATCTATTGAGAATTGGACATCAACCACCAGTATTTTTCCTACATTGAGGTATCTTTGAATGATAAAACAGGGTGACCACAAAATCATTATATTCACAACAAATGGCGGCTTTGATAAAATTTAAGTATTTACAGGAAAAACTGATGTACTTTACAAGTTACAGTGAAACCTTGAATATTTGTACCTCTATAATTCGTAATTCTCTATAAATAATTAGTGAAAGCTCAGTCCCTTGAAATAATTTTCCATTGTTAATAGCTTCAATAATTAGTAATCTTCCACAATTTGTACAAAACCTTTGGTCCCATAAAGTACAAATCATCGATGTTCCACTGTAGTTCACTTTATTCAAAATTGTGATAAAATTTTTCATGAAGAAAACTGGGCTAGCACATATGACTCAGCTGCTAGGGGACTGGGAGAAGTGGAAAAATGGCTTGATAGAAGAAAACTGACTCTGAATTTGACCAAAACAAAGTACATTTCTTTTTCCTTGAATATGCAAAATCAGCCAGTTAATATGTTTCTTGTTTTGCATTCTCCAAATTGTCTTAGTCATGTAGATTTAGGGTGTTCAGACAATTGTAATAAAATAGAGAAGGTTAACAGTATTAGATATCTTGGAGTAATGGTTGATCAGCATTTAAAGTGGGATGAGCATTTGTCGCAGCTTACTACACGATCTAGAAAACTTATTTATTTATTTGTGAAGTTGCGTTCTGTTTTGCCTATTAAAGTCATGAAGATAGTGTATTATGCGCTGGCACAGTCATTGCTCCAATATGGTATTGTGGGTTGGGGTGGTGCATATACAAATGTTTTAAAACCAGTAAAAACAATACAAAATTCAATATTAAAAATTATACTGAAAAAGAATAGGATGTATTCAACAAGATCGGCTTTTTTGGAATTTTCAGTTCTACCGATCCGACAGATCTACTTGAAACATATTATATTATATTATAAGAAGCGATCACTTTTTCATTTCATCAATAGAACGGATTGTGCTATTACAAGACGGGAAGAGTCAGGTCTGGTTACTGTGCCTAGATTATTGACTGCGGCCGGTCAGCGTAGCTTTATCTACTTGTCACCATTATTTTTTAATACTCTCCCAAGTAATTTGAGAGGTTTACTTGCCCAAAAAAACTTTGTACTACATTTGAAAAAGTATCTGGTTAACTCTCATGGCTGGGATAGTGCCGAGAATTTCTGGAATGCATTAGTATGATAATTATTCCAGTTGAATGGATTTCATTTTTTACTCATTTTATATCATGTTATACACTAGGCTAGGCAATATGTAAAAACAATATTATAAAAAACAATTTTTGTTGCATCTAACACATATCGTATGTAAATATATTGATTATTGTAGCATAACTGATTTATATTGTTTACTGAAAGGTTTTGATTTCAGTTGTTAATATATCGGTAATGTATATATAATATGGTAATAATAAGTAAGTAGTCAAAGTATGGCTGCTCCTTCCCCAAGCTCGAGCTTGCTCTTTTGGGGAAGTAGTTCCTTATGTTTATTTGCATTTTTGTTATTGATTCATTTTGCTGTTATATTTCTACATTGTGAATTATTGTAATGCTTTATCAAGGAATAAATAAATAAATAAATAAATAAATATTTTTGGAAGTGAGAAATTAAAATATTAAGTGAGAGTGGACGTTGTGGATAGACATTATAACCTACATCTTAAACCTTCTTCATCATCATTCATCATTGCTCATTCACCCTTTGCTTAAAATACTTGGGAACCAAGTTGCAATTGTAAAGAAAGAAGAAAGAATAAAGAAAGAAAGATTAATATGCTACAATAATTGAAATATTCCAATAAGTTATAATAAGTCAGAGTAACATATTTACTTAATCTATGTTATTTTTGACGTAAGTTTATATATTTTGATGAGTCTCTGAAGTCTCTGTGATATAATTATAGGTATGAAATAAAATAAGTCCGTTTGACTCACCTTGATGATATGCATGGATTTAAATATCACGTCCGTCATCCACTAATAAAAATTATTGTTCTTTTTCCAAAAATAACTCAACTAATAACCTACACCAAGATTTGATTCCAAAACTTTCAGTCATTGAAGGTATCTATTTTAGCTCCCGACATTTCAATTATTCAATAACAAAAAAATGTAGGCCACACAAAATAAGGTTAAACTCAAAAATCACGTTTTCAACTTTTCATAATTAACTTAGGACTAAATTGTCTACTTGAAACTCCACTTCTGAATGATCTGGATCCATGAACTTATCACATTTTGGTGTATCACGTTTTTTGTCATCAGAATAGTGTACTGAATCGATTCCAACAAGAATTCTGACTCTAGCAAGGTGGGCCAGTAAACAATCCCTTAGCCCACGTTTTAAACAAAGAAAATACTAATATGCTCATCAAATACTAATACAGTATAACTTAATATGCTTTAAAAATCACATTGCTGTTAGTCTGTTGCTTACTGTAGTTTTGGCGCAATCAGACATAAAGAGTAGCCCTAACCTCAAATACGTCTTCAGAGAAATGACAACCATCAACTAGAATATTGATAGTTGCACATAGACTAATCGATATTACAATCCTGAAACTTGTAACATGGAAAATAAATCATTTTAAAATTTCAAACGCATTATGAATATAACTGGCACATTACTTTTAGTACATTCATAGCAATCAAATGCTTCCAGATGATCTTGCATGACTTGGAGTTTTGCACAGCGCGAGCAAATGAAGTGTTCAATTGATTGTTTTCAATACAATAGTCATCAAGTATTTATGATTATTTGCTTCACAGGCTTTGATTTGAAATAATCACAAGTTCAATTTATAACTCTTTTCAAGCATTTTGAAATAAAACCAGCAATATATATACGCACATTCACATCATTATGCTTCCCCTCATCCTAAAAATGAAATAAAACTCAAAGATAATTCATTTATGTCAATTTCAATCCCAACCCCTACTTGGATTAATTGAAGATGAGGGTTGATTTTTGCTGAATTTTGGAGGATCAATCCTATAATTAACCCTATAATAATCATTGCAAGAGCCAGAGGAGAAATATAAGGGTGTGCTTCACAGACCAATTGGGGGTCATAATATAGGCCAATAAGTCTGCCAAGTTTTGCCCTGATCGGGTTTGAGTGTGATATGGGCGCCTGCCAAAATTTGAGTAGGTCTAATATTAACTGAAGAATCAGTTGATGATATACAATATATTACAAAATAATTATAAACCACTTGATTGGAATAATAAAAATTGGAAATGAGAGATGAAGAATGGAAATTAATAATTGGATGACCTACAGTACAATTATGTAGGAAAAATGAAAACTATATTTTTATATTTTTTAAATACTTTGTACTATTTATAATATAGGTAGTAAAAATGAGTAAATATATGGTAAAGTATTGAAGAAAATAATATAATAAATATTCCACTATAAACTATTTTTCAGGACACTGAAGTCAGTGTTGTGAAAATTAGTTCAAGGCCCTGGCTTATAAACATTTTACAATCCACATTACTCATAATTCGTGGATTTTATAGGCGTTTCTGTCTCATAAACATTTCCAATAAAAAGCAAATTCTACAGTTTCAGCTGATTAGAAAAATTACATGAAGCAAATTCACCTTAAGTAAACAGAATATCGGAATAGTCCAATGTTGTTCCTTTAAAACCAAAACTTTGCTCCTAATTCAATGATTTTGATGTATAAATTGATTTATTATTATGAATATATTTAATAATAAATATCAATCATTATTTATATAGTGAGATTTGAACAGGAATCATTTTTGTTGCTAAAATATTATAACCTACAAATAAAATTGTAAACAAACCAAGTCAGAAGACCCTAGCCTTGTAATCTAAAATGGCTGCAATGATTTGAGTTTGAACAGCTCATATTGTGAATTTTTCGTCTGAACCAATTTACATAGACATATAACCTACATCTTAAACCTTCATCATTTATCATCACTCATTCATCCTTTGCTTAAAATACTTGGAAACCAAGTCGCAATTGTAAAGAATACATGGGATTTCCTATTCCACTTGAACCATAGCAGACATTTTGGATTCGAATGTTAGGGTCTCCTAGTGAGTTTCGGCTGATTGTTGATTCAACAGCTGATCCTTTCCAAAATTTGGAACATTGTGAATCGATAGTTTTATTGGTGAATCTACAACCCCAATCACTAGTTTTTCATCAGAAAAACAAGCTGTAAATCTTTATAAGCCAGGGCCCAGAGTGAAATATTTACTAGCATTCTGTAATAGAAAACAAAATAGATGATATAATAATAGATAGTAAAAATAAAGTATGAATATTATTCCATTTATTTATTCATTCATTCAAGGAAATGAATAGTGTGAAATAGATTCAATGTCACACTCATTATTTTTTGAACTATTAGCATTTTGCGCGGATTCAATAACTTTGAAAAATTTTCATGTGAAATTATTTTTCTTGAAATACCACTTTATGAACACTGAACCAGATGTAGAATTGAATTCTAAGCATTTTCCTTACCATGGAAAATTAATGCCAGACCAACCATTTTTGAGCTATTAGCGTTTTTGCGCTGATTATAAATGACTAAAAATTTTTCAATTAATTTTTGTTTTATCAAAATATCAAATTTTGAACACTGAACCAGATGCAGAATTGAATTCTGAGCATTTTCCTAACCATGGAAAATCAATGCCAGACACACCGTTTTCGAGTTATTAGCTTTTTTGCACTGATTATAAATGCCTTTGATGAATTTTCAAATTAACATTTTAGGATGATTAATCTCTGATAGCTTACTACATAAAAATATTATAATCTCCCTTAAGTATCAAGAATATTTTTTTAACATTTATTCTTAGTATTTAATTTGATGGTGAGCTCACATTTTATGGATATAAATTTATATGTACCATAAAATTACAAAATAAGGGGTTGTTTCAAATATTTAATTAAAAAACTAAACAAATTACCATGAAAAAATATTATTTATTGTGATATAAATACATAATAATAATAATTTGTATTTCATCATAAATCATATATTAATACATATGATATTTCATATGAAAAAAAGGTGAAAATCATTATTCAGATTTCATCATTTACCCACTATAATTTCACATTATCAATTTTACCATTTTCCCACTTTCACCTTTTCTACGTGAATTACACATTATCAATTTCACTAGTTTTCCACTTTCACTTTTTTCATGTGAATAAAACATGAAAAAGACTAATTAATTTCAACTTTTCACCTTTTCACTTCTTTTGCACGTGAGAAAAACGTGATTTTCACTTTGTGTGCTATCTGGGCTGTATTTCAATCTTGTTGATAAATAAATAAATATTCCAATTTATAATTAATAGGCTATATGATTACCTCATGTGTAATACTGTATGTAAATTGCTAACTGCAGAAGGGAGAGATATTCAAAACGTGTAATTCCATAGGAGAAAAAACTCAATAAATTTTATACAATATAGATTTAAACATCCTCAATCAGAAATAAACAATCATTGAAGTTGTACTATTGGACTATCAGATAGTTGAAAAACTCAATTAGATGTTTTAATAGCCTATAAATATTATATCAGATCTAGAACATTATTTTATCTATCTTCTGAAAAAACACAAAATTTGTAAATAGAGGCTTCTTCCTGCTAATAGCAATTCACATATTCCACATCAGATTCCCATGTATCAATTTTTTGATCAAAGTATTGTCAATAATAGAAATAACCTAGTAAAATGGTAGTATGTTAGGAAAGTTGTGCAGAAGGTTTTTGTGAACGGTTTCATATCCAAATATGCAATCTCCTGACACCTTGTGGTGTCAAGGGCTACACCCTCAAAAATCAAAACTCTATAATTTTGGGACTTTTTCCAGTGAAAATTATTGTATTCATGGAATTATTTCTTATTATTCTGTCTATAATAAATATATACTGTAGTATGAAATTTTTTTTGGTACTTCAAGTTCTACTCTCACTTGAATAATTTCATTATTACAAGATACACCTTACAATTTTATATCTACCTACAAGATAGTTGAAACTAAGTGCATTTTTCCATCAAAACTATATTGTATGCTGATATAGTTGTGTCAAGCACAGAAGAGCCTTTGGCAACATGGCTGCCATTCACTGCTGCCAGTAGTCAAAATGGAAATTGTTCTAGTATAACCAAATTTAGGAAGAAATAGTACAGGCTTAGACTATTATTTCTGAATCAGTTAATAAATCATACTTCAATAATTAGAAAAATTAATAAAGAAATATATTCATTTGTTTAATCAATATGATTGCAATTAGTGTAACAATGGTAGGTTGACTGAAGTGATTTCACCCTGGAATTCTGAGTTCTGCACATGCGTAGTTAAACTCTCACTTCCCTATGCGATCTTGCAAGAGGCTCTTCTGTTCTTGGCACAACTATATTAGCCAAATATGATTGAACCTCTATGGTACCGGTGATTTTCGGTGTTACTGGTTAATGATATTCTTGATTATTCTAAAATGGTTACTATCAAAAATTTAATGGAGACGAAGTTCTGTCCAGAAGTAATATGATGAATATGTCATATTGGAGTATTATAGGTTGATAAATAGCATACAATAATAATAAATGAAATATTGAGGATTCATATTCTCAAATATTCGATTTGAATTAAGAATTGATAACTTATGATTATTGCTATAATAAATTTACTTTAATAACTTAATAGTAAAATATAATTCTATATCAGCCTCCTATAGTAGGCTAGGCTTTTTCAACTTTTTACTTTGTACTTATATGAAATAATGCAATTCAAATGAAATCTAATAGGCTAGTTGAGATTAAACTTTGGAAGGAATCACATATAAATAAATTTAGCTGCTATAGCCTAATGGGGTATTCCTAAAAGTAGCCTATTGGGTCAAGTCTCATAAAATTTGTTGGGTCTAGTGTTCCTAAACATGACGCATCAAGATTACATTTCTCACAATGAATAAAAACCGTACAAGTTCTCAGCATACAGTATGATTGATTCACAGTTGAATTATTATGAAAGAAAGAGAAGTTTGGGCGCATGAATTAAAAAAAATACAAAAAACGTTACGTCTGCATAGTCATGTTACAAAACTTGAAACTCAATTCAATTTAATTTGATATATTGCCATATGCACGCTCAACTGTTCAAATTGCCCTCCAAGAAGCAACAATTCAAATTATTAAGTTACCAAATTTATCATGCAATTGAGTCTCATGATATGAATTATTGATGAGAATATTAAGACAGGTCTCTTAGCAATATTCATGTTTGAATCTCACATTAATAATTAACAGTGATATATTTTTATAAGCAATTTATTTCTTATAAATGTCCATTGAAATTCTCAATCACTTCTGTGTCATGATTGATTTTCACCAGTTAAAATTTGGTAGTCTTTTACCAAAGAAAGTCAATTTTTGTACTTTTAAAACAGTGTCAGGAGAAGATGTAGTGATATTAATTTTATTAAAATATTTTTTAAAAATGTGATATTCTGAAAGCACATTTTAAGCACATTTTTTGAGACCATTTTGAACGAATTCGCTTGAGTGGGTGGGGCCAGCATCATAACTTAGAATGCATTTTTCAAGGTCAAGGAGTCGCGCACATTTTTTGAAAATGTGATATTCTAAAAGCACATTTTTTTGGTACCATTTGTAAAAAATGTGCTTGAGTGGGTGGAGCCAGCTTCATGGTGGTGCTTGCAGAGCATCATTAGAGAATTATAGTAGTATGAAAAGGACAGTTCTGGGACATCAATCGAGGAGTAACTATCTACCAGGAGCAAGTATCTACCAAAAATAAGTATCAACGAAAAGTAAGTTCCAAACAGAAGTAACTATCAGCCAGAAGTAACTTTCAACCAAAGGTAAGTATTAACCAGAAGAAGGTATCAAACCTAGCCTAACTTTTTTTATATCTAACCAAACCTATTCTTTCCTCAGCCACCAACCCAGCCCCCTACTTTAGCTTGGGTGGGATGCTAGTACACATATTATGGTGCAAGTGCATGTGGCAAAAGTGAGGACCAATTTTAATTATACATATAGCTTCAATAGTAGAGCAGTAATATCAGATATTCATTGTGGTGTAGTGGTTAGCGGTGCCACTCTCTATGCTTCAGGTTTGAATCCAAGTATGTTTAATGTTGTTGTATTGTTCTAGGTTCAAGGTTGTACAATTGTTGTGAGGTTCTAGATTCAGGGATAGTTGTAGGTTCAGTGTTATTGTACCATTACACCACAATATATATCTCTTGATATTTTTCTTATTTGTGTAGTCAAACAGTTTACTCTTAGAGACAAGAATGAGTGAAATGCATAGTTTGCTACAAAAGGTTATTTATTTTAATTTCACACTATGTTTATTCATTGATGCAATATTCACAATCTCTTTGCCTCTTATGGTATACTGGGAGCAGCTGAAAGTGAAAAGACAAAAACCTCTAAATATCCAGTGTCTCTGAAAAAGTTACTCAATGTTATCATAGTATTATTATCCAATTAATCCTCAAGCTCACTCACTGCATCTAGCAGAAAATGTTCATTGCTTGTCAATATTGTAGATGGTAGCATTCTATTGTCAGCAAGTAATTTATACTCCTGACATTCATTCCCAGCAGTAGCTGCAGCACTAGTCCTGATCAAGTCCTTGAGTTTGGTTAACTTGGAGAATAGATAGGGGAATATCAAGTCAATGTAGTTCTTTGTCCTCTTCTTCTCCTTCTCCTTCTTCTTCTTCTCCTCCTCCCTCAGCAGAGGCTTCAACAAACCTGTTCAATGACTGTCCAGTAGAGTAATCTGCTTGTAGTCATATAAGTAGATCTTGATTAGATTCCGACTATTTTATGCCAACCATCTCTGAATTGTATCACACGCAATTGGCTGCAACTTGGAAAATCCCAAATGTTTTTGGCCAGCTCCTCTGCCTGTCCTAATTAACTTGGCACATTGATCATAACATTTATGCTGTCAGCACAAGGCCAGACATTGGTTGGTACTCTTTAATCACTTCATGAATCATCACACAGTAGGCGGCTGTAATTGCTGAAATGTTGGCAGTTGTGGCAGTTGCTTCAAACTCAATTCTTACATCAATACTTCCAGTGTCAAGTGACTCATTTTGGCGGGAGCAATAGAAAGCAGACAGCATTATTTTACCATTGCTTATAGCTCCTTTCTCAAACAGAGTATTGCATGCGCAAGCATCATTATGGTTGTAGACTCCATTGAAAGCTGCATACATGTTGTACACAAGATTGCCATCCCCCTGAAAGCTTTCATATGGGTAGTATTTGTTGTTTAAAAACATGTGAATATCCTTCATACTACACTGGTCAAATCTTGAACTGTTTGATGCTGCCATACCTTGTCTTCCAGTCTGTAGTCCAACTACAATGTAGCGCGGTTTCTCATGCTGAGCTGTGGACTTGACAGTACAGGTATGCTTTGTAGCTTGTGGTAATGCTGGATACGTGTACAACTCCTAATGACAGAATGACATACTAATAGGTGTATCATTCTGCACAGTCTTCAGCAGGTACAATTCCACATCATCTGCCACCTCTACATAGGGCATTTTTCATAAGAGCTTCATAATTGTGACATTAGCAGCAGCCACACTCACACAGTCCAAAAAGTTGGGACTTACTCTCAGCACCAGCTCTTGTTTTACATTCAGCAGAATATGACAATAGTCTTTGGCAAAGCCCAGCAGGTATCTCAAGGGCACAGCCATTGTTGCAGTGTTGGCTCCATTGGCAGCAAAATTGGTGAAACCATCATCTGAGCTAAACTTGTAGCCAGCTCCTTCCATCTTGCACATCCATCTCAATCAAATGTCATTGCATTCTTCATCAGGTTGGTAACTCCTGGATTACGTATACCATCCACTTCCACTCCATTGATTTCATAGCGAATTTCCAAGAAGAGGTTGGCAAAGAATCCAGAGACACATGGGGATCCAGCCACAGCAGCATCATTAGCTCCAAGGACAGTATACTCTAGATCAGTGGTCACCAATTAAGTTTCATGATGTACATTTCAAAGTCTTGGTGAGCTTCCGCAGTCCATTCAGAAGAAACCACTGGAGGGGGGGGGGTACTCCCCGGAAATTTTTTGAAAAATTGATAGATTTACTACATTAATTTATTCAATTATTCAAATATTTGGGATAGTTATTACTCTGTATATGTGTTTTGATAATGTTCTTGGAATATATTAAAGTTTTATATCATGCCATTGATATATTAAAATTGAAATAAAGCCATTATTCCAATTGGATTTGGCAATGAAAATTATCTTATTGTTTATTCTATTGAAGAAAGAATTTACTTATTAATTGTCAAAACTATTCTCGAATTTTGTCCTTGACTATAACTCTTTAGCTATTGAAATACCAAGATAAATTGAAACATTTAACTAGGTACAGTATAGAATAATTGGATGAAATAGAGCAACAATATTTAATAAATAGCCAAATCCATATTGAGAGTTGTATCATAAAAAGTGTTCATTTTATTGTTGTGGTTGTTTTTTAATAACTCAATCTTATTCATATCACATCATATCAGACTTTAGAGTGTTCTTATGGATTTTTTGTCATTTTGACATTGCGGTCTGCACAAAACCAGCTGGCGGTCTGGATCCGGACTGCGGTCTGCCATTTGGTGACCACTGCTCTAGATATAGAAAGCTCTCTGATGGCAGTGTGTAGACATCTTGTTGTTGAATTGGAATCCATATCTCATCATTAGCATCCAAGCTTGTAGTATAGGGCGCATGAGAATGATACTAAACACCAATGATAATATTTTCTGATCTGGGACCACCCCTTGTCATGTCAAAAATTCCCATGTTTTGTTGTTTCAATCAGACAGCCTTGTTCTTGCAAATACTCAATGCTCCTTGATGTTAATCTTGCTGTGGTTGACAGCTGAATGACTCTTCTTTTATAGGTGCAAGATTCATTGCTGAAGAGGGGTATACAGCAGCCTCCATATTCACTCCTTTATTTGACTTTTTGAATAACAGCACCATCTTAGTTACATTGTCTCAGATGCAGAGCAATATTTATTTCCTCACCTCTATTATTTATAAGATGTCCGTTCTCATCAGCTACCTGCAGTTTAATGCTACCAATCTGCTTGATGTCTACAGGTAAATAGACGACATTCTGCACAGTCACCATCATTTTATACCCTGGATCAACATCTGGGTGAAACTCATAGATCACATGATCTTACACTCGGAGTAGGCTCCAGTCACAATGTTACAAGTTATGTGTATCACATTGGGGCAACTGATTTGTACAGAAGTATCACTTCTAGCAAATGTGTTGGCCTCTACAATTTGGTTATTGGAAAAATAACCAAATCTTCCTATTGAATTGACTGGACTGAAATCCAACTTGGCAGTGCACAAAAGTAAACACTTCAATGTTGTTGGATCTACAGATGCTTGAAACTCAATATCATGCTCAGACAACCTTTGTGCAAGCAGGTCAGCAATTGTGACAAATTCAAAACTACCTGTTGGCAAAGATACTTGATGCTTTATCAAATTCTTAGCAGTAGCCCTTGCTCTCCTCTTACCAGACACATCATCATCATGATCATTGTTTTGCCTCTTGCGTTTGATGAGCAAGTTGTTCCATTGGTCTTCTATACTTGATCTTGCCATACCTTGGAGTTCAGCATCTGTTATCTCTGTGTTGAAGACACGCTTCTTGGAAATGCTATTGCTAGCATAAAAGAAGTACATTGTTGAAACCTGCTTCAACATAAGGTATTTAGTTACAACTTGTGGACCCAATTCCTCATTCACCATTGCCAACATCAAGTGGTGGGAAAAAATCACTCTTCAGTACTGAATATTCACTTCCAAAGCAGAGCATTATCTTGTTGTCTGCTCAACTTACTTTTGCACAATGACTAGCAATTAGCCTTTACCTAACATTCATATACTATATGGAGAATGAAATAGAATATGGACAAATTTTTTTCTGGGATAAAACATTTATTGAACAAGCAATAGCAAGTTCCTTCTTTTGACTCAAGCCCAAATTTGTTGTCTGTCTGTTTGTTTGTCTGTCTGTTTGTCTGTCTGTATGTTCGACAATAACTTTCAAACGCCTCAATTAATCAACTTCAAATTCGTAACATATATTCTTCATACTTTTATACAGGTCAAGTTCATTGGACAATGAAATCAACTGACTCCTTCATCCCTTTTCAGGCAAAAAAAGGATAAGCTCTCAGCAACAATATAAGTTAAATTATGTGTTCCAAAAGATTTCTTTTTAAAAAAGAAGTCTTTATTTTCACAAACACAAATTTGGAAATATAAAATTAAGACAAGTGAATTTTTTGGTAATGAGTACCTTTCGCTTTGATGGTGTAAGCAGGACTGACCATAGATCTATGAGAAAGCTTGCAGAGCAGAGGACTGGACTGCATTGGTGTATGTGGTGGTGTATATGCCGCATGATGTCCACGGTGTCTACGTTGTCATACAGGTCCTGCAACACGTTTACAATGTGGGCTTGATTCTGGTTCTGGTTGAGCTGGTGGTGATGGTGGTTGTGCTGCTGCATTAGGCACCTCTACTATGTTGTATAGTGGCTCACTTAATGGTTTGAAGTGTTTTGCATGCTTCTCCTCTGCTACCTCCCTTCCAAGAGTCAGCTCCTTATGCTTCCTCTTGATGTTACGCTGCAACTTTGCAATTGCCTTGATTTTGGGTGCAATCTCCTCTACAGTTTTTTGACAGTACCTATTATTGGAGACATCCATCTTGCATGGTGTACTAAAGTGTAGTGAAGCTCAACTGAAACTACACCTCAACTAAATAGACATCAAGTCCATTCCTGTAGCGCCCTCTATTTTTGTCCATTGTTCAATCAATCACTAGGAATGAGTGTGGACCTACTGACCAAACTTTGTTACACATGTCCTTGAACTGATCAAAGGTCATATCAGCACTCACATGATCTCTGTACAAATGTTTCATATTTAGCTCATCCTGTTGAAATATTACTAGTAAGCTCCGTGGGCTGAAGAACTCGCGGGCAAACTCTTGAAGTTGATTAAGGATTTAATAACTTGATGATAAATTTTGCAGTCAAGTCCACGTGATCAAGTTCTCTGATGTATCGGATGCCGTGAATTGTCAAAATAGGAACCACAAATCTTGCCAATACCTATATTAATACAATTCTGAATGAATCCTTTTTGTGAGGATATAGTTATGTACAATATATTTTGATATAGGCTACCGTTTTCATTTGTTCCTATTCCATCTATCCGCAAATCCGCTGCAGCCAATGTACCAATACAAACGTACTTGTTCAAGATGACGATCATAAAAAATCACAAATAATAACTGAACAATCCTAACAAATTTGAATATATGGATGTAATAGAATTTTATTATATTTTTTGGCGGAAACTTATTCATACTAACAATTCTAACAAATTTGAATATATGGATGTAATAAAATTCTATTATATTTTTTGGTGGAAACTTATTCATACTATATTCAAACTTAGAGTATAGAGTTATATTGATCGCATTTTGTATTGAATACAATAGCTCTAGGAAGTTATGAAGTGTAAGAAATTGGAAACAGTTGAGCCATTGACAAACGTTGTAGAGCTTTGTTCAAGAATGGGATTTTCCAATATTTTAGTATTTTAATTTGGATAAATCAAATATATTATTAATCAAAGATCCATTCAATATAGCATTCCTCAAACCCCATAGTGAATGAAGCACAGATGACATTATTATCAGTTTGACCTATCAAAGCATGTAATGGGAATTAGATGGAAAAAAATTTGTTTCAATGAAGATTGGGGATAATTAATGTCAAATGGTAAAATAATTCAAATTGCCGCCTCTTGTCAGTTGTTCTAATAAATAGACGCCTATTATTTAAAACAACTCCGTATAATCAGCTGATCATAGCTATAAAAGGATATTATATTTCTTTTTAAGTGACTGCGGCCAGCTGCTGTCGATCGCGGTTGTCAACAATGAATGCTCCATTGTTGAAGCATTTGTCTTCCTCAAACAAATCCAGTCGCGGCTGCATCAAGCAAAACGAATGAAATGTACCATGACTGATGTACTCAACCATTGTTGTACAGTTGCGACTGCCCGCTGCGGTACGTTCTATCAACTAAAACCTACCTCAAGAGTGATACAGTAAATAATGGTGTTACACAAGATTGTAGCAGACGCCAACAAAAAAGGCGATTGAAGAGCTGTTAGTGATAAGGAACTTTACCAGGAAAGACAGTTGGCAAGCAATCTGCAAGAACTTATTATTGAGTCAAGAGCAAGAAGAACTAAACCGTTTTGCTCATTTAGACAACTTACAGACTGTCCTGAGAGAGAGCTGAGTATTTGCCAACCACAATTTTTGTTCTATTGAAAACATCGTGTGATAATAACAATCAGATGTGTATTGAAAAATTTGTTTGCTCTGAACAGATTCTTGTTTCTTGGATAATTATTGTATTTTCATTTTCAATTTTTGTCTTCTATCAGTTGCTTGCTAAATTTAAACTGGATAATTATGATTTAAAAAATCCATAATCATGATTTCTCATCACATTTTTTACTGTGATGGCTGCCCAAGAGCAAATAAAAGCCCTTCTCTACCAAAAAAATACTGGAGAAATGTCTTGTGATAAAATAATTCAAATTTGCTGCCTCTTGTCAGCTGTTTGAGTGAATAGACTCCTATTACATGTTTAAACTTTGAGATAAATATTCAACATATGACTTGAAATTGACATGAAAGTACTTCTCATTTGAGAACATTATTTTAATGATAGTTCTTGCAAATTTGCCGCTAATAAATCAGCTGTTTTATTGAAATCAGATGGATTATCCAAATAATGATTTATTCAAATTTCATATGACATTTTTTCTAGCCGTGATTATTTTGTTGAAATATAATAGATGCCAGAGTATAAATAGATATATTGTTGCTGAGAGCTTATCCTTTTTTCGCCTGAAAAAGGATGAAAGAGTTGGTCAATTTCATTGTAAAACAAACTTTACCTGTATAAAAGTATGAAGAATATATGTTATGAATTTGAAGTTGATTGATTGAGGCGTTTGAAAGTTATTGTCGAACATACAGACAAACTGACAAACAAACGAACAGACGGAAAACGACTTCAGGTTGAGTCGAAAGAAGGATCTTGCTAACGCTTGTTCAATTAGAAAATTTGCATTGTCGCAAATCAACTGTTTTGGAATGTGGCTATAGGTCTGTGCTAAATAAAACACATCTATGTCACTATGTCGGCCTGTACTAAAGTATTTTCTAATGGCATCCTGTTGTTCACAAATCACATCATCAAAAATTATAATTGAGTTGGCAGGTAAGTCATGCAGCTCAGGTATTTCTTCACTTGTATTACACTCAACATAGTTGATTCCATTGTCTAGTTCTTGCATAATTGTATAGAGTAGCTTGTATTTGGACTGAAATGTAGTCTTTGAAAAAAGGTAGATGTTTGAAAATCGAATTCCATTTCGATCAAAAAGCATGTTGAACAGAAGATTGGTTTTGCCACATCCTGAAGGCCCATATTATAATACATGTCACATGGTTAGGGAACAATGGTCTATATCGATTCTTCTTCTGTTTATCCATTAACAAACCACACCTTTTTTATAGCCTGATCAAAATCAATAACTTTAAATGGATTTTGCTGCTGTAAAACCTGTTTCATCTCTCACACAAGATCTTCTTTATCAATCCACAAGTTGTGACCAGGGCTATAACCTTTCCAACGTACCAGTAGTTTGTTTCCTCTCCTCCTCAACACTTTTTCAATCTCAAAGACAGTTGGCACATCTGTCTTAACAATCTCTTCCAAATAGAATCTTCCTTGAACAGGCTCACCTCTATTGTCTTCCAATTCATATGTTACAGGCACTGTTGGTTGCACACGTGTTACTGTGAAGACTTCATTTGTCCAATTGGCTAGATATCCCTAGATATCCCTAGATTGGCTAGATAGAGTCAAATGTCTTTTTATACTTGCTGATCCTCACTTTATCACCTGGCTTGATATTCTGGTTTTGACCAGGATAGAACCTGTTTTGTGGTTTATTATCCAAACTATCTTTATACTCTTGTCTTTGTGTTGATAGCCTAGAAAGCAGCATCCTCTCATGCATCTTATTCTTTACATCAACTGGTCGCATACCGATTGCACGATGGACTCTTCCATTGTACTATTCAAGAAGTGAGGTTAGAATGCCTGTCCAGCAATACATTCCCTGTTCAGTGAACTTTGTCCACATGAGATGCTTAAGTGTTCTATTGAAACATTCTACTATTGATGCTTTCTCATCAGAAAAAGTTGAATAATGATACAATACTTTCTGACAAGTTGTTGGAACTTACTATTGAACCACTCCTTGCCATCATCAGTCTGCAAATGTTTCATTGGATTATTTTGAAATATAGGCTGCATTGCCTTAGTCACTTCATCAGCTGATTTACTCTTTATTGGTATAGCAAAAGCAAACTCACTAAGACAATTGATAATAGTAATAATATATCTATAACCTTTATTCTGTCTTGCATAGGGCAACATCTCGACAAGGTCAGCCTGATGAAGATCATTGAGACCTTTCACTGTAACCATCCTTGTAGGAGAGCTCCTACAAGCTGGCTTGTGTAGCTCTCTTGCTACCATACTCTTATCCATACTGGTGACATGAATTTGTTGATTACCGTTTATAAAGGCATCAATCAAGTTTTAACAAGATGACAATCATTCTGGCAAGATGCTAACTATCTTTGTTCACATAAATCTCATTATTTACTGTATGGATAGTTTTGGCCAGCTTGATCAGTTTGTTGGTGACATTGTTTATTGAGCTGGAATGATTAGTCTGTTGAAGACTTATAGGATCTGTTGGTGACCTTATATGATAAGTCAGAATGATCAATTCAAACAGCAGGAGTATCACATTTATTGAATGGATGGATTGGGCAAGCTTGGTGAATTGCTTAGCAAACTTCTATTATTTGTTGGTGACCTTGTACTATTTGTTGGTGACCTAGTATCATTTGTTGGTGAGCTCATATATTTTGTTGGTGACCTTGTATTATTTGTTGGTGACCTTGTATATTCTGTTGTTGCACTTGTATATTTTGTTGATGACCTTGTATCATTTGTTAATGACCTTGTATTATTTGTTGGAGACCTTGTATTATTTATTGGTGAGGGAATATGGGTATTACACACAATTGCACAAAACTTTTTAGGGCTTTATGGATATTTAATGATAAACTCAATAAAATAATAATAAAGGAGGTAGAAATAATGATTTGGCAGGCCAGCAACTAAGGGTTTTAGTGTAGGAGTTGTTGAAGCAAGTTGTTTTGTGTAGAAGTTGTTTAAGGTCGTTTCCTTGCCAGAATGACTCCACTAACTGGGAGAGTCATGACTGGAACAATGAAAGAGTGACAATAGTCAAGATTTTGGGCTTACTTTATTGCCATCTGGTGTCGAATTTGAAAAACAGCAAAAAATGTGCCACTTTGCTGAGTTGCCAATTTTTTGTTTTCAAAGTCCCAATCCCACTCCCTACACCTCTCCTAGGGGTTTGGAATCCATTGTTACAGGCATTGACAAGCCTGGGTTGGTTTCCGTATTTGACATTCTCTCCACCTCATTTCTAAAGAGGAAGCTCTGTCTAGACTCTTCCAAATGCAAGTGATGAACCCAAAGTAAACAATAAGTATCATCAGTCTTTCAAAGAATGAGGCAGATTAAATGTCAATTAACTTGAATGAAAAATTTTTGGACGTAAAATTATTGAGCAAAGTGCTGTGATTGTACATACTCTTGTTTCGAATTTATTATCTATCAAAATTTAGGAAAGAAATAGTTCAGGCTATGCCTAGTTTTTCTTGCCTAGTTGAAATAATATTTTTATGATTTGTGTAATGATGTCAATGAATAGAATGAATGAATAAAAATGAATACGGTTTAGTCCAGTCCAAAAAATTTGCTTAAATTTCAAAATATTATTAAAATCGTTGATACAGCAATATGGAATGTGGATGAAAATAATAGGCTATTACTGAATAAAAATTTATCAATAAGTACGGTAGCCTATAATTATGTATAAAGCGTCTCATAGACAGGAAAAATAGGAAAGTTACTGGCGTCTGAGTACTGTAACTTTATCACTAAAATACGGTATTGAAACAGGGTAAGTACTGTCTGAGACATTTTCCAAGAATAAGTACAAATCTTGCTGTAAGTTTTATGTGCACAGATTACAATAATTGTGCCATCGTTATCATTTTGCTTCACATCAGATTGGATAAATTGAATAAAGTGGTGTCCACAAATTTGACTGGCATGAATTCTGCGGATATGCCAGAATAGTGCCGGTGATGGCCAAAAAGGCACTAAAAAACAACAAACAAGTGCTAAAATAGACATGTACAATATTCAATAAGTTAATGATACCTACAGAAAAGGACATGCCTGATAACAAAATGTAATAGAATGTCATTGAAAAGCAAAACTATTCCTATATTGTGATTTTTTATTTAGTAACTTTATTAAATTTTTAAGAATTTTGTCTTATCCAACAGACATTGCGGATAATATGCAATGTGGATGAAAGCACGTTTTACATTCACCTCAGGCAATCTCTGCGTTGGTTTTTGGTTGCTTGTTCACCATTTGCAGCTGAGATTCGAGGTCACAGAAATTTGTCACTATTGTTTTGAATAAAAGCTCATTTGTCATAACAAAAACATAATACACACCCTCACACTGACAAGAATGTGAGTTCGTGTCATTGAGCAGCAGTCACCTGTTGACAGTGGTCACTCCACTTCGTGAGTCTTGAATATTTGAATGAGAATATTTATTAATTTTGATGAAGAATGAGTAGAAGGGATACGCCTGCTTGCTATTTATAAATACTGATAAATAAATTATTTGATTGAACTAGATTTCATTCGTTGCCTAATTTATTTAATATTGTCTATTTTCGACAACAATATAATTATAAGAAATATACAGTATTTACAAATATAACAATAGATTGTATAAAGACTTATAGGTGACAAATTTCACACCTGGCTACTCCAGCTGATAAGAGATTGATGTGATAGAGCAATCATTAATTAGCAGCTATTTATAAGCCTGGTGTGATACTGGCTTCTTGTATGGAAAAATTACTCTACTACTTGGAAAAAATTTTCACTATTTGTTCAAAACTTTAGCACTCAAAGATCTCAAAATGCTTCTGTTGGCAAAGATCAAATTGTAGTGAATACTATTATACTAACTACTCCTCATTAAAACTCAATTGCATTTCATTATAAATTGGCCATAATCCATTGAGGGCATGTCTGTAAGTTTCCAAGTAAAACCAGAACTGCCAAACAAATGATCTTTCCATCAAGAGAGAGTTTCTGAGTGGAAGACAATACACAATAGATAATAGGAGGAGAGAGGTGTGGGTCTATACAAACATACCTTTGAAATGAAAGGCCCATTCAAGTGAGTCGGTTTCTTTTCAATACTGAGTTATTCTAGTCAACCCTCATTCAAGTCAATCTGACAACATGGCAAGGGCCACTGCGTCGATGGGTGCAAGAGCTAGTAAAAATACGGTTGTGTTAGTAAATGTCTGTGTGTTGGTAGAGTCGGACAGTGACTGTGCAAATCACTAATGAGTCACTAAATTTTTATGGAACCGAAATCTCTCTAGTGTAATGATTTGAAATTTACATACTTTCTCAAGTACAAGTAGAGACATGATACATTTCATTCTTTCATTCTCCACTTGGATTGGACAATGGGTTATTCTGTAAAGAATGATTTTCAAAAGTTCGTGTTTTCTGGAAATTTTAATTGGGATTGATAAAAAATACCTTCAAACAGATATGCTCAAAACCGGATGCGGACCGCGGTCCGCCATTTGGTGATCACTGGTCTAGATGATGTTTAGAAGATTTCTAGCTAAATACAGATAATATTTGTTGTAGAAGTTGTAGATATTGTTGTAAAAGTTGGTGTAATTTAAATTTATGTTCTCCTTAGACTGTTTCAAATCGGTTACAGAGGAAAAATAACTTTACAATATCTGTTTTCTGGTTTAACCTCACTTTTCCAGTGGCTTGTAAACAACAACAATGCATTACCAATTCAACTCATTTTAATATAACCTACTATTATTTCTGACTTTATAATCAATGTCTGTAATGGAAAATTAGCTTACTTGAATAATTGCAACAAGAATCTTGAGAAATTGACTTGTCAATGAGCATAAAACATCATGTGGCCACTATAGAATCAGTGCCTGGCCACTATTGAATCATAGTGGCCACTTTAGAATCAAAATTTAGTTTCACGAAAAATTTAATAATTCATTTGTGAATTGACATATTCGCCATCTGATCTGGGCTACATTATTTTTGAGTTTTGGATGAGATAGCTGATAATATGGTCTCACAATTCAGCATAAACTATAAAAAATTCTTAAACATGACCACTACTGGTGCTTTTAACTTGGTATTATTTCACAGAGACTTCATACTCTCTGTAGAATATTGTATATTGATGAATGGAAAAAAGATTTTTTATTCGATAAATGAATTACTTTTGCCCTTCCTTATATACTGTCTGTAGATTAGATTTCAAGGCAATCGGTTTAATATGAACTCTTCAGAATTTCTCTTCTCTAATAAACGAGACTGCATGTTCTTTGCACACAGTGACAGTGAGACACGTCAATGTAGGCAGACGTTCGCGTCAGTGGATCAGTGAAAACAAGTGGCAATAATTTGTCAAGTAGAAGTAACGGAATTACACTTTACCACTTGAAGATTGCCACTGTCAACAGTTGTGGGCAAAGTCAATACAAACAACAGTAAATCAATAAAAGTAATGGGCTCCTTTAGAAATTGAGCCGGTATTGCCCAGATACGTGACCAGAAAATTAACGAATCCAGCTTCCTTCCGCTTAGCAACGAGTTACTGGAACATGTAGAAGGAGATGGAACTAGAACTGTGTTAGCTTCATGACACGTTTCTCATTAGCCAGACGCTAGGTGCAGACTGGCCAATTATTTTCTGATTCTTTCCAGTTCATACACTTAGAGGAATTCAATTCCACCAATTTCAATAATGAAAGCAACAATATTCCAGTATTGAGGGATAGAGTGTTTGAGGAGAAGAAAATTGGTGATAAATTATTTATAGTCATCAATTATTGTGTTGAGTTAGTGCAGACAGGTTTCAAAGCGTTTCAATAATGTTTCAGTCCAGGTGGGGAATGCGGTCAATTTAAAAAGCTTAAATATTACAGTCACAGACATTACAGTGAATTTTCAGCAAGAAAAAACAATTTTATTTCTTCGAGACAAGCGATACTCTTGTGGTTGAAAAGCTGTGTTTAAATCAAGTACTAGTAATAGGCTGGGGCTACGATGAAAGCGATTTTAAGCGTTTCAGCAATCAAGTGCTTGTTATGCATTGTACGAGAAGTAACCGTATTTGTTTTCTAACCAATGTATGTTTAATCCCAATTTCTCCCTGATCGCTGTAAACTCGGTCAAAGTCCTTTCTGTAGTAATCATAGCCTTACTTTGCTGCAAGTTCAAAACGTGAAACTGCGATTACACTACCTAGATTATTTGTACTATTGCAGAGTTTTATAGGTCTGCTACATGTACTCCTTTTATGCACTGCTTCAGCTTTACGTAGCTCTGCTTATTCGGCTAAATCTATCAATCGTATTGGGATAAACTGACACATTTTGTGAGTTTGAAGCTGGGTTTATAAGCTATTGATTTATAGATTATAAATCATTAATTTTTAAATCATTTATTAATTATAAGTCAATAGCTTATAAACCCAGCTTCAAACTCACAAAAATGTGTGTCAGTTTATCCCAATACGATTGATAGATTTAGCCGAATCCATCAAAATATATAGCTGCTCTGATTCAAGTATTTTCACTGAAATTATACATTCCAATGTATTTTATTTATTTTGATTACTCTGATTCATGAGTCTATTCAATGCTGACATCAATTATGTATTATTGATACTCTGGCTTTGAGACTCTTCCAGTATTATTATGAAGCAAATGAAATTGGTTTTGATAAGGTTCATGAACTCAAAAGATGCTTTTTTCTAGATAATTAATTGGTCTCTGCATTGAAAGGCCAATAGTTTATCGCTGCACCACAATTTTCTTTGTTCAATTTGAATCAAAACTCATAACCCTTGTTTTTAACGCCACTGATAAAGAAGCTTCGAGTAATGTATTCCGCTCAGGATCCCGGCTTCGAACAGCGGTTGCCATGGATACCAGATAACAAGAGATCGCGCTGAATTAACAAGCACAATATTTGCTTGTCTAAAACAATTTCCTTATCAGAAGGCTATTTAGGATACATTTTTCACAAAATCGAACGGATAGATAAACATTTTCTGAAAGAATTCATGATGAGAAAAATATTAGAGGAAGAAGGACGAGCTATTCTATACATCATTGTAAATGAGATCCTACATGTTGCTCCATGGATAAGGCTGTTCGAAATAAGGATCAAAATTCTTTGTATAAGGATCTCAATTTGATTTATAGGTTCAGAATTCTCAATCTCCTGATGAACAAACATATAGCCTACTCCTATGAATTGCTATCTTGTTTTACTTCACTATTATCTGTACTTCAATGAGTAGTACTATTATCATCATCAATGAGTTCCAGAATGACTGGAGAACTCAAAATGTGATTCTCCCAGGAATATGAAGGATTCAGGGATAAGAGAATACATTCTTTAGACAATTTATTAATAATTGAGTAACTTGTTTCTGAGAAAAGCTTCTAATCAGGATTCTTCAATCATCTGTGAAATTGAAATCATCTTCTTTAATTTGTAATGCAGAAGTACAAAGGAACAAGCTCATTGATATGACAATAGATTTTTATTATACAAGTGACTTTTTCTCTTATATTTTGAAAACATCTCTCATGGTGATGGAAAATTCACTTTGAAGATTCATAAATACGTCAGTAACTTTTTTCTGAGAAAGCTTCTAATCAGGAATCTGATTTCCTTGCAGTTTTGTTTTCCTTGCAGACTAATCAGATAAAATATTTTTCATAATGTCTATGGTTTTCAGGGAATAGCTCATGTGTGATGATTGAAACTTATAATAGTATATTACATAATGAGTGTGGAAAAGGCGTTTTAACAAACGAATAATTATGTTCTCCAAACGAGCGGTACGCGAGTTAGGAAAATGATTATGAGTTTGTAAACTTTTCCACACGAATTATGTAATTTTTTTCGTCATACTAGACTGAAAAGGACTTATTAAAACGTCAAACAACTGAAAACATTAACCGAAGCCAACATAACCTCAACACAACACTAGCACAAACCTACACAGTGAACTGTCATGGCGGCTCGTTTGACTCGTTTATTCATACGTCGGAGTTCGGAAAAAACAGCTGGGCTAGATTTTCAGTGCTATAATTATCATCGTGATGATGACTAGTGCTGTAATAATCATCAAAATGATTATTCCCGCATTCAGAACAGCTGATCTTTGATTCTCCTGTAAACAGCAATTTTCCAAACGCAAATCTAGCTTGAAAGTTGTGTATTACATACGAGTATGGCGAAAAAAAGCATTTCATGGCTGTGAAGTTCAGTTATTTAATTATGATACTGTATTGATTTTGCGTATAGGCTAATCTTGGTACATTGTAATAACACTCTAGTACAACAGAAATGATTTAATCTTTTCTTGGCTTTCCTCTTATTTCTAAGCTAAAATTACGGAAAAATCAAGTTATCAATTTCAACATTATTATTAAGTAGATTGGTGATTATCATTGATAATATTGTATTTCTGAAAATACGCTCACTTTTTATCAACAATGATAAATTGGAAAAAATAATATCCAGGGCCGAAACACAATTAGTTGCTCAAGCTTGTCAATCGAGATGTTCCTCCAATATTATCAGTAGCTGAATATTATCAGTAACTCAACAATATATCGTTTAGCCAACTCTGTAATATCAGACAGCCGAGTTCAGAATCAGCAGCTGCTGTAGACAGCAACCGAATTCAAACAAAAGAATATTTAACCAAAGAATAAAATTCTTGAAGAATTCTTAAGAATTCAAACCAATATTTAACACTATTATTATTATTACGGATGATGCCCACATAAGCGTTTTAGCTTGTGCGTGGGTAATGAATATTGAGTACGAAGGTGATTGATGAGGTCAAAAACAGCCATGCCACTGGGATTCGAACCCAGACCTGGCAGTGCTAGTGAACTGAAGATTGTGACGCCCTAGCCCACTGCGCCAACTAGGCCGGTGAACATTCATTCATTCAATATACATTCAACCCTGATTAAAGGCGTAACATGTTATGAGCATCATTAAGGAAATCAATCTCATCAGCGATTCCTACAAAGCACAATTATCCACTTTTTGGTATAAATTAGTCAAATTCTCATAAGATAGGTTAGGAATGGTTGCTTTTTTGTTGGCCCTTCTCCCTTCAATAACACCAGAAGCTGAAATCTAATTCAATATTATCAAATATTAACATTCAACCTCGTCTATGGCAGGTGTAACATGTTTTAAGCATTATTCGAATAATCAATCTTCTCATTAGATCCAACAAGATTATCCTCAATTTTTCATTAATGATTCAAATGCTAATTGGATGAGTTCTGCATGGTTGCTTTAATTCACTCCGCAAATAGCTCTTAATATCCGAATTGATTAACCTATTTCTGTGATATCAGTTTCTCGCTTATTGCCCCGAGAGACAAGGAAACAAGGGAGACAAGAGGCAAGGAATAGACATGAAAAGTGTCTTGTTTCAGTCAGTGGCTTTCAATTGATCATTCCGATTGCCTCCAGTAATAGATAGGCCCATACACGTAGAGTAGGTATCGTTCATCAGTTATGTATGATGTGTAGGTCAATATCCATTAACCTTCATCAGCTTCATGAATACTGTGTCTCTTTGAACTGCATTCTTGACTTGTTTAATGAATGAAATGAGCTCATTGTAATGTTGATGTCCTCTTTCAAAAATATCATTATTGCTTCTTCATAGTTATCTCTCAAAGAGAATTCCTTTAATTATTTCCATATCTGATCAAGCTTTACAATTGGAAGCACGGGGGAGACAGCTTCTGGTACCGTTATTTGTAAGTAATAGGAATATATATAGTGGCAATGGTTTGTAGTTTGTAGTTCCGGCACCTCAATAACTAGTAAATAAGCGCTTGGTAGAGATTGTATAGTTACATCATATGATGTCAAGAGCACATCGTTCCAAGTATGTATTCTGGGGTCCAAATCATACCTTAAGGTATAAGTTACACCTTAGGCTGTATAATTATGACAATTTCAAAGCTTGTCTTGTATAAGGCGGTCGGTAAATCAGTCCTATTCAGATATATGTCAAACGACATGCTCTTCTCTACGTTCATTTCATACCTCAAAAACAAATTCTATAGCAAGATTTAGAGTCCAAAGGGAAGCTGGTCTCTCTTCAATACGCATATCTATATAATTCATATTCAACCTTGCTCTATTTTTGTGCACATTCTGTTTGCCCATTTAATCCATGCATACTGCGATCTTCCTAACATGTCTCTGGAGGGTGCTGCTTCAAAGTGTGGTGACAAGTTTTCTCTCACAACAGTCTTATCTGGGAGGAGATGACTTCATTCCATCTACAAACTCACAAAGGATCAAAAACGACTTGAGTCACTCACACTTCTCCTGCTGAATCTTATTGTGTCACAAATATAGAATCTTTAAATATCTTTAATACGTTGTTTGAAAACAAACAATGTGAAAACAACATTACATTTCTTCTCATTGTAATTTTGTATCACGAAACTCCTGCGAGGGTTACGATACACAAGCAATCCATTTTGTCTGACTACGCGTAAACCGAGGTCTTTCATTGTCCATACTTGTTCATGTTTTTAAGGCTTATGCGGTCCTACTTGCGATAACATCATTTCCTAATCCGGTGCTATTGTATACATACGGTAACAGCTTGAAGTTTCTCCAACTTATCTCGGTATAGTTAACATCAGGGGCGCCCACGGGGGGGATTGATGGCGCAACTTGCGCCATCGGCCCGAAATTTGGGGGGGATCATTATTATATTATTGAAAATTTATTATAAGATTGAACATTTTGGGGGGAATCTATAAATCAATCTAATTACAGTAGAATGGAATTATTATTTTTGATGTTTCACTCAAATGTAAACGTGTTCTACATTTGGATAATCCAACTAATATCTATAGAATAACTGTATAATAGAATAATATATGACAGTTGTAGGCCTATAGAACCATTAAGTTATTCTTATTATGGATTAAAAATGTCTAACGATTCTTTCTGTTCAGAAATAATCACGGCTGCCAAGCTAAACGGAGCCATGCTTCAGCAATATTTGCCAGATCATTTCTCAGAATGCACGCAATACTTTCAATAGAATTAGACATAAACAAACCTAAACAAAATCGATTTTAATCGGTTCCAGTAATCTGTAATTACTCCTTCTCAGTATATAGAATATAGTTGACGACTTGACGTAAAGATAGTTGGTTCTTAAATCTCACACAATGCTCATAACTATTCAGTCGTTGTTCCAGTGTGGAATTGAGCGGTCGTGTTCGGTGTACGTGTTTTTGAAGATTATAGTACTGTAGTATTATTGGTCATTTTCGCAGTTTGTAGTGTTCTTCTTCATCGTGATGATGTAATAATTCTATTGATTATCGATTCATATAAATTTCATAATCCGGTATCCATTTATTCGTTCAATTAAGCTTTGTTAGAGAAATACTGATTCGTAATAATTATATTTAGTACGTACTGGATTCAAGGGTAGGCCAACTAGGCGCGCGCCTAGGGGCTTGCACCACAAAAATATCAAGAAAATTTTTTTATTTCTTATAACTTGGCAACCTGCATTCTAGCAAACTAATATCAATAAATGGCCACACAACAAACTGTGTTATATAATCTGTATCTGTTAAATGTAATGTATCTGTTTAATAATTTTTCAAGTTGAACCCATTTAAAACCCTCTTGAATAAAATTACTGTCTTTGGAAATAGGACTGAGATTAGCTGTTCACCTACCTGGTTTAAGAATTGGCTTGAAATGGATTTTATTCGCTCAAAATGCGGATTTAAGCTTACAATTATTCAAAATCACATATGATATACAGCATACTTAATAATTGAGAAATGAATACACTATTAATAACAGTAACAAATAATGAAACTAATAATAAGACTTGAAACTCTTGAAAATATAGTTTTAGAGTACTTTTTCTGTAAAAAATCTTTCTCTAAAAATCTCTTTTTTTCTCTGTAAAAAGTATGAAATTGTAGTTGTAGATATTGCTAAACTGTTCTGAATCTGATAGGACTGATAGTGAATATGTAATTATGCTTTGGCAGTTCGCACTACCAAACTACCAAAATTGGCAGTTTGGCACTTATTTATTTTATGGAAGTTTAATTTAACTTTGAATGAATAAAATGAAAACTTCAGCTTGAAAATCGAAACATGCAGTGGTTCTATCGGGATCAATTTTGCAAAGTAAGCAGGTGAAGATTTGCTAGTAAAGACTGCAACATTGAAAGAATGAGTTGTTTAATTTTAAATTTTATCCCAATCTGGAAGTGAACGAGTTTTCAATAACTCATAATAAATTTTTCTCTGTTTTTGAATCTTAAACTTAGTATTGAATTGGTCTTGACAGTCTACAGTAGCCTAAAGGCTATCATTATCAATATTTCATGCTCAAAAAATAGGGATTTCCTCAAATAATAGACCATAAATGTCAATATTACCGATTGAATACTATACTTTCAAAATATAAGAAAATAAATATTCATTGGGACTTACTAGAATCAACCTTTAAAAATAGAAGAATCCTTCAATAGAGAATTGATAAGGCTGCAGTAGAACAAATATCCATTTCGGACCTACAGGACTCAACGATCAAGCCCATATTGATTGATTTTATCAATCTCTTTGGCTAAATCATAAGAGTATGAGAGATGATTAATTCAGATACGAGAAAGTTCAATGGCTGGTTTTTTCAAGCACACTCGAATTTGAGGGACCCTCAAGTTCACTACAGTTCACTGCATTTCCTATATTTATCATAGAAAATGTCAGCTGTTCATCAAAATTTGAGGGTCCCTCAACTTCGAGTGTGCTTAGAAAAACACCTGGCATAGTTCTCACTCAAGTCCTCAATTCTTTGAAGATCATATTGTTTCATCAAAGAGCAAAGAACTAACCGAGTTGCATACTTTGAATATTTTCACCCATCATCAAATCACCGTTCTGCGGCTAATCATGAATTCTCAGCTTAGTGAGCTTTGAAAATTCCCGAGTTTGATTAGCTTACTGGAACCATCTTACAAATGGACTATTGATGATAGGAAGGATTCACCCAGCTTTCTCTACAAACTACAGTACATTTCGATGCTCTGGGATTACACATCAGAACTGGAACGAGGGAATTTGAAGACAGATCCAATCTCAACTATTTGTACGTATACTTCTAGAGAATTCGAGAATTTTCTCTGAGCTCTTTTTCTACTTGCTAAAGAGTAAAAATTGGATTTTCAGTGTGAATCTGTCCAGTATTCCAAGAACTATGATTACAATGTAACTGAACCGGGTCAATATTATTTGCAACGTTTCATAACTGTAGAATTCAGACGTGAGAGATATGTAAAGTAAGTTTGAGTAAATTTGTGAAAGTATTCTCTTGATAAGTATTATTCTCAACAATAATTCTTCATTTTGTCCTAAAACCATGACAATTGTTTCCTTCAGCAGTCTTCTCCTTAAAAATTACTCGTTCTTTATAAGACATTTTTGTTTGATTTATTAAAAAATGAAAAATGAACTTCAACTTTGAACTCTAGTGCAAAGTTATTTTAATGGGTAAAGCATAGTATGAAACTGTTGCTTTTTAATCAAATAATGCTCTCTGGATATTTACAATTCATTAATTCTCAGATAATAATCAGATAATGCTCTCTGGATATTTACAGGTAATTACAGTTGCAGTATAACTTTGGAAGCAAGAATTCGATATGGGAACTTACCATCAAACCCATATCAACCTACTGTATTTCAATAAGACTATGCAAGTATGCAACCTCCAGACTGCTGCTAGAGCTAGCACTGCCTAGTCCTGGGTTAGAATCAAAGCAGTATCATGAACGTTTGTTCATGTCATCAATCACCCTTGCTCTGAATCATAATATGATATAATATATTTTATAAGATATCTTGGTTCTACATCTTGAAATAACATTCAATTTACTATCATACTTTTTGAAAAGTGAGAAATTTTTATTTGCTTCCATTTTCCGTGATTTATCATCTTCACATGATTTCACTTGAAAATCATCACACGTGATGAATAATGTCAGAATTCTCTTTCGCAACCTCCTGGATTGACGGATAACAATGGGTTCAGAACAGTATATTATAAAACTTGTTTCATTTGATAAATTGCATTGTTCAAGTGTCAAAATAATAGTAGTTTATGCAACGGTTGTATAATGGGAGCCTTTAGAGCATGAGGTGAGATATGAGTTAGAGCCACGAGCAGCAAGCGAAGCGAGCGTAGCGAGTGCTCTAAGTATCTCACGAGTGCTTTAAAGGCCTAATACAACCGGTGCATACAATATTTTATCTACAGAGTGTTCTAAAAATAAGACACTTTTCTTAAAATTACATATTATACTGTACTTAGTGAATTATGTGTTTGTGAGTGCATCAGGTCTCACCACAAAAGGTCTGAGAAGCAAAATTTGTAGGTATGAAACTTGCAGAGCAGTTGGTAGACTAGCTACCCATACAGAGTGTTCCAAAAGTGAAATGTTTCCATTCATGTTGAAATTAATCAAAAGAAGAATTGCTGTGTTGTTATGCAGGCTATGTTTGAATAAAAGACTAATTAGCTTTAATCACACCACACGTTTCTTCCTTGATTTTATTATTTGAATAGCATAAATTATAATAATCTATTATATTATATCATTATTTTTTTATCATCTAATGAATTTCAACCGCTGTCAAAGAAGACCTTGACATAGAAATCAATGGAATATTTGCATGTTATTTCCATAGAATAACTGTTTGGAGGTGTTCTCTATAATTCTCCTGGATTTTATTACAATAATGGAAATTAAAGGCCTGGTAAGGCTATATTATAAGTTGAAAAAAAACAACTTCCATTCCAACATATATAAGGGACATATACATATTAGACTTGACCCATATACTGTAATAGGTACCATAACTCAAAGCACTTCAGAATCATGATATCTAAGCCATCAAAGTAGGCTATTTTGGCAAAATATTTTGATTGAATAATTATAAAATTAAACTTTATTTGAATCATGTTATTTTTTATTACAGTGTATGATAATTGTAATAATTTATTATTTGATTTGATTATTTGAAACACCATGTTTCTATATACTACCTAATTATTTATTAATTTCACTTACCATTTATTCATTGAAAATTGAAATAAGTTATTGCACAGTAATACATTAACATGAGGATCAATAGCAATATTATTCCTGATACTGTATTTAGACTTCAATTTTAATTATTGGAGAAATCAAAAATAGTAAGTTAGGCCAATACAAGTTCAACATCAAATTAAATTTAGAATAGCCTATTAAACTTCATAGTAGTTGATGAATGAAAAATTATTTGCAAACAGTTGTAACAGTATTAAGCAAATCAATTTTTTTTTCAATAATCAACTCATTTAACAAATTTTTGTTTCAAAATTCAACTGCTAAATGAACAATACTGCGGAATTTGAAAAGCAATAGCTCCAAAACCTAGCAAAGATTATTGATTGAGGTGTAAATCTTGTCAAAAAAAAAATTATCGTTGCTGGGGATCGATCCAGGTACCCATGGTTTGATAGTCAGCATCTTTACCTTGTCTCCAAGCGGGCTCTTTTTCAAAAGGCAATAAAAATTGAATTTTCAACTCACTCACATCCAGTTATTGATTCAAATCTACAGTACGGTTTTCTTAGTCACAGTCTAAATTGTACTGTACTTTCATTAATTTTGATAATTAGTGAATTTTGAATTTAGAGCACAGGAATTTCAAGACTGATGTTTCTTATATTGAGTGGAATTGGAAGTAGTCAAGAAAACGACTAGATTTAGGCCATCCTTGTATTCAATAAATTTCAAATAAAAATCATTACAAAAAAAATACAAATTTTCAGATTACATTATCATACTGCTCTCTGCGCAGAGGTGAAAAAGGTAAACAAAGATAGTGATCACTATAGAAACGAAGAACCCTTTTTTGGGTTACGAAGTCAGATTTGAATGCCGTTACCTTGGTACCATTGTTACCAGTTTGTCACCCTGATCGCCTACCCCCCTGGAGGTGATGCCGTCAGAACTCTTGCAGCGACTCACACCCACTGTGAGCGACTTAAAAGAGTCTTCTGGTCGTTGCCCCTCAAGGAAACCATATCCTTATGGTTTATCATGTAGTTGGGAAGGTAACTTCCAATATTAGATCTCGTTTGACAGCATATTTCAGTATCTTCGACCGCTGAAAGATTCCAAGTATCAAATAGAAATAGTTCACAAACTAATATTTACTTCATAGTGTCAAAAAAAATAGTTCAATAAAAAATTCACAAACTAATATTTACTTTATAAAATCCTAATCCCCTATCTAACCTTTTGTATCCAAACAATAATAATCACCCACTTGAAGGTAACTGTAGTTAGATTTCTTGATAAATTTTCTAAATTGAAGTATATAAGTAACACCAAAGTTCAATCAGGTGTACTAAAGACAGAATGTAACGTATTTTGTTTACTTTAAACAGAATCAATCTACAATTTAAACAGATTTATATGGATACTAACTCTAACCAAAACATAACCTATAAGATTCCTTTCATTTAATACTAATTTAATAAAAATTTGTTACAAGTTTCTCTCTTCTCTTGAATTAATAAAATAGGCAAGAAAAACAAAAAATCTATCTATTAAAAGAAAACAAACTACTTCAACTGAATAAGCCTACTCAAATACTTAGGCTTGACCTTGGAACTTCAAATCTTTTGTGAATCCAGTTAATTTTGTTAATTAATTAGAAAAGTGATAATAATCACATTAGTGCAATATAAGGAGATAATAACTCAGTATAATGAATAATTCTTACAGTTAACAAATACAAAATTGAATTTACCTCATAAGTGGATTTTGGAGTGAATTTCACATCAATATATCAAGGATGTCACTACGTTACAAGGATGGCTACATATTTACAGTTAATAGTCTTCTTTTACATTACATATTGTTAATTAAAGTCACTCATCTAGACTATTAAATCCAACAGTTACAAAAAACCATCTTGTATGAAGCGATCAAACCAAGCCAAGCTACAAAAATGTCCAGCCAACACACTCCAGAAGCAAAGGGGTCTAGCTGGTTACAATTTCTGTCCCCAGAGAGCAGATAGTAAGTGAATCATGAGTATGGTTCACATTATTGGTTGAAACAACTGAGAATTTGTAATGTTAGCCAATAGTGGAAGGTTTTACAATAACACATTTTCTAAACAGATATCCAAGTTCTCACGCTCGCAAATTAAAAAAATAGAAAACCGGCGACTGCTTGTCGCTTTTGAGTAGCTAATCGACAAATATAGTCTAAAAATAGCTCAACAACAATAATCTTCACAGTACGGCTTCCCAATAAATTCAACAGAGCCTACAATGCAACAATTATAATAAAGAAAATCAAAGGAAAATGAAGAAAAAAAAATCAGCACAAAATGCAGTATTCAATAGAGAGAATCTTATTTATTCTCTATTCAATTGATGGAATTATTATTCTGCAAAATTGAAAATTAACTTAAATTTGGGCATGGAGGTGAATGAAACAGGCTACATTTGTTTTTAAACTTAAACTATTAAATGAAGCTTTTAGATTATTCAAATCATTCCCATTATTTTTATAACTCAACAAACTTGTCTGTATTTTTAATGTTACAGAAAATGTTTTCAACTAGACAAGTAACATTGGTTTTGTAACTAATAATTTAAAACAAGAAGTTGGTGAAGAAACATAGAATTATTCTTAATGAACATTCTTCCCCATCTCACAGTCTAGTTTTAAGTTATAGCCTACTGTAGGTATTCATAACTTATGTTACAATTTAGTTGTTTTTACATCCAAAGTAGACTAATCATCTTTAAAATATAGGCCCAAAACAATAAAAACGTTCTACATACGGTATATAGCTAATCAGGCAAAGGCTGTAAACCAAGTTATTCAGCCTTCTGGAGTTAAGAAGAATTTCATTCTTAATGTCATCCTTCAAGTTAATAACCAATTTATAATGAAAGTTGAGATACTATGAACTTTAAGATATATTAAACTATCTAAACTTTAGACTATTCAAATTTGTAAACTGAAATATTGATGAACAAATACCGGTAAGTTGAAGTATTATCACTTGTTGCACTTTTCAGGTTAGAAGATTAGACCACTGTGTCGGTTGTTTATCAGCCCGTTGCAAAATGGTCAAATGGAACACGGAATGAATTCGGGAACAGTGTTGTAAAGTGACATCTGTATTGTAATGAGAGTTTTTTGATACAATCCTGAAATTCCGTTTTGAAATGATAGATATTTTGATTTAGATTGTAAAACTGAAACAGGAACTTTCCAATACACCCGTAGATAAATAAATATTTGATTTGGTTTTGATTTATAAAGCAAGAATTGTGGAGAATTATATTGTCCAAGAGATAATGTTTCCATTGAATAATATCCCACAATTAATCCAGTTTGCTTTCCTTTTATTTTGCTCAGACTGTGGTTTGATGATGTTACCATGAGTTGGTCTAGGCTTGAAGAGCACTATTATAATTAAATTTACTATCAAAGTCCTATTATTCAAGTGATAACACAAGTGACTAGACTATTTAAAAACTGAAAAGAGTTTCTAGACCTCCGTCATAATTTAACTTGTTACTTGATCCACAATGTTCTCTCAGTAAATATCAACCTTGAATGTTGGAAATCAAATTTTTCATCAGATAAAACAATTTTAAATTTCAACATTTGACTGAGTATCTGGCTATTGAAGATTGGGAAGACCATAGATAGTGAATACTGTGTAAACTAGTGTATAATTTGAACAAGTGTTAGCAAGTTCCTTCTTTTGACTCAAGACCGAAGTCGTTGTCCATCTGTTTGTTTGTCTGTCTGTATGTTCGACAATAACTTTTGAATGCCTCAATTAATCAACTTCGAATTCAGAACATATATTCTTTATACTTTTATGCAGGTCAAGTTTGTTGGACAATGAAATCGACCGACTCCTTCATCCTTTTTCAGGCAAAAAAAGGATAAGCTCTCAGCATTAATATATCTATATATACTCTGGCATCTATTATATTTCAACACAATAATCACGGCTAGAAAAAATGTCATATGGAATTTGAATAAATCATTTTATTTTATAATCCATCTGATTTCAATAAAATAGATGATTTATTAGCAGCAAATTTGAAAGAACTATCATGAAAATAATGATCTCAAATGAAAAATACTTTCATGTTGAAATGAAGTCATATGTTGAATATTGATCTCAAAGCTTGAACATGTGATAGGAGTCTATTCACTTTAACAGCTGACAAGAGGCGGCAAATTTGAATTACTTCATTAAAAGACATTTTTCCAGTATTTTTTTTGGTAAAGAAGGGCTTTTATTTGGGCAGCCATCACAGTAAAAAATGTGATGAGAAATCATGATTATGGATTTTTCAAATCATAATTATCCAGTTTAAATTTAGCAAGCAACTGATATAGAAGACAAAAATTGAAAGTAGAAATACAATAATTATCCAAGAAACAAGAATCTTTTCAGAGCTAACAAGATTTTAAAAACAAATCTGATTTTTATCATCACATGATGTTATCAATGTAACAGAAATTGCGGTTTGCAAATACTCAGCTCTCTCTCAGGACAGTCTGTAAGTTGTGTGAATGAGCAGAACGGTTTAGTTCCACTTGCTCTTGACTCAATAATATGTTCTGGCAGATTGCTTGCCGACTGTCTTTCCTGGGCCCTTTTTCACAACGTAACAAGTCTTGTTACTAACCATGATTTTTAACAAATTTACTAATCCAGCTGATTACAGGCGTTTCACAAACGCGCACTTGTAGACTTGTGATAACAAGTGAATTTTAACAATTCTACAAGCGTTCCGCCGGTTATGAAAGGTGTTTCACAAACGTTGGCATGGTAACGAACAAGACTTGTCAAAAAAACTTGTCATTAACCAAGAAATTTCTACCTATGAATAGACCTAAGTAAGTAAGTTACTAGTATTAATAAAGATGCTTTTCAAGGCTTCAAAATTATTTTCAATGATTAGTACTATTTTATATTGTTTCTTTATACATTTTATTATGTCAAATATGAGTCAAAAAATTCAATTTAATATATTAGAAAAATCGTCACTATCAGTAGAATATAGGCTATGTTTATAACATGTGAGATGAGGGGAGACTACTTCAAGCTCACTATAATATTTCTTTATTTAAGTAAATGGATTGAAAATGTCTTATTAATTTTTTATTTCTATTCCAAAAAACATAAGAGTTCAATGATTTGGCTTTCTAATGATTGATCTATTTTCAAAATTAATTTTATCAATCTATCTTTACCACAAATAATTCAAATTTCAACCAAAACTATATCAGTGCAAACTATATAAAGTATTGAAAACCGATACAGATGGCACTGATGGGTGGGAACACTTGTTAAATTGTAGAATTGTAAACTTGTAGCTCATTTCCTTTGTGAAACGCCTGTAATTAACAACTTGTTATCACAAGTACTTGTCAGTAACCATGGTTGATAACAAGACTTGTTGCTTTGTGAAATTGGGCCCTGGTAAAGTTCCTTAACACTAAGGCTGAGGCCACACTGCCGGTGGGTAGTGGGTAGAGGGTGGAGGGTAGATGGTCAATCTATAGAACATACACAGCATCCATAGTAATATATTGCATGATAGAGCATGGAGGGTAGAGGGTAGATGGTTGAAGCTACCAACTACCCTCTACCCTCCTCCCTCTACCCTCCACACTCTACCCTCTACCCACCAGCAGTGCGTCCTCAGCGTAACAGCTCTTCAATCGCCTTTTTTGTTGGCGTCTGCTATAATCTCATGTAACACCATTATTTACTGTATCACTCTTGAGGTAGGTTTTAGTTGATAGAACGTACCGCGGCGGGCAGTTGCGACTGTACAACAATGGTTGGGAGCATACATTTTATTCATTCTGCTTGATGCGGCCGCGACTGGATTCGTTCGAGGAAGACTAATGCTTCAACAATAGAGCATTCAGCTATTTTGACAACCGCGATCGACAGCACCTGGCCGCAGTCACTTAAAAAAAATATCCTCTTATAGCTATGATCAGCTGATTATAGAAATTTAGAAATATCCTCTTATAGTTTGTGATGTTCACCTCCATTATGGACTATACGCCCTACGTTGGTGAACCAAACTTGTCACGTTTTATTCTCCTTGAGGAGGAACAAATACATGATTTATAAATACTCTTATCTCAGGGAAAATTTACTTACTACAATTCATGATACTCGCAAGAATTTATCAAATCGGTGTATTTGACAGCAGTTAAAGACTGAATTTAAATTAATAAGAAATAACCAGATATTAAGACTCATATATATATGAGTAAGGTTTCTATCCTTCTCACTCCAATCAAGTAGTTCACAGGCCTCAGCCAATAACTCCCAGTAGAATATCAGGAGAAACAAATCGTCCACCCAATGCTAAATAGACAAGTCAGTGGAATGCAAGAAATTCCCTACTTATGCTTGTCTAATTGGTCATAACGATGCAACCAAGGGCAAACACAAGTATTGCTCTCACTGCAATAATATTGACAGATCTCGGTCGAAGAACCTATACAGGTTGGACCACAGCTATTTTCTGTTCCTTGTCTAATTAGATTGGTGGGAGAGGCGGCATCCAGCCAACAAACTAATTGACTATCTTGACTCCAGCAAGATGATGATTTTTGTGAATACAGAATCCCAATATCAAGTGGTAAATATTTGCATGAAAGCAGTGAAAAAGAATTTAAAATAAGACGAAATTTTTATCAAACAAGAAAAGCAAAGCAAGGCATCTAATAAATTAATGATAATTTAGGAGATGTCCATCTCCACCAATCCTGTCTAAACAACCAAGTGAATTGGTCATAAATTGACTATAAACCAAAGAAAGCTTAGAAAATGGCTTATTATCTATGGTGGGTATTTTACCCTTAATTTAAGTTAATTATTGCTGTCAATTCTTGAAAAGCTAAATGGATAATTTAACTTTTCATGAACTAGCCACTTAGGTGAAATTCAAAAAAAATGTAATCAATTTAAAGTATAAATATATGGATATATTCTCCTGCCTCACAGTAGGCTACAGAGCGAATTGAAAATATTGTTGATGAATAAATATATATATTAAATTTCAAATATCACAGAATAATCAATCATTACAAGTCTCCACATTCATGAACCTGTGGGTTCGTGATGCTTAGGCAAGTTATAACAGAGTTCCCAAACCTATCCACCATGGGTATATTAAATTTCAAAGCGTTTCGTCGCATGTGATCTCATTTTTTTATGTAAATTTTGACTAATACGGTTGCACTTCAACCAGAGCTCTGGGTAATTAATCACAAAGAACTAATTTTTCGACACTCACGTGTGCAGATAGGTCGGTGCAAACGAATCCTGGCCTCCTTAGAATGGTCAATCTCGTCTCAGGGGAACGTCGAAATTCAAATATGTATTAGACCCTGGAATGGCATCTCCAGAAGGGGATAAAGTTGCAAAAAAATCATTTGCAAAAATACTAGGCCACTAACGCCACATTCAATCTTTAACAGGACTGGGTCATCTGGTCTGCCTCAGCCAGTCTTGAGCAGGAGAAGAGCAAAGCCAAAGTGACCGTTTCCTTTCAAATGACCCCATCTGGACTACAGTATGTGCCGACGTGATAATATTGACTCTTTCTAAAGCGGCAATTTCAAAAAGACAATTTTCAAATGAGCCTGAAATCTTATTATAACAAGCTAAATACAGCAACCTACGTTCCAATAAATCTATTATATACACAATTTAGTTATTTATTTTCCTATAAATCTATAGTTTAGGTATTCATATTTGAATAAGGAGCCACTAAGCATTGACTAAATCTCAAAAGTTAAATATGGCTTGACTTGCTAAAAAACTATAAAGTGTGTTTAAACACTACAAATATTACAGATAATTGAATAAAACATTTATATAGTGAGGAACGCAAATAATTTACCTAATTGGCTTTCTGCATACTGGCTTTTAGCTTATATGATAAGGTAGTATGTGACTAGGCTATGACAAAAAATCAGGTACATAGAGACAAATATTAAAGCTTTAAGATCACAGGTGATAAATAATCCCATCTATAAGATGTAAGAAGCTATATTGAGCAAATAATATAATTAATTATTCCATTGTTACAAGTTGCAATAGGTTGGTAATTGAACAAACCCTGACAAGTATATTTGCCGGCAAACCAGCTGATGTTGACAACACAAGAAATAGGTTAGGATCCATCAAATTAGCGAGCCTAGACGTAATAATTTCTAGTATTACGAATAATTTGCATTTCAAATAAATACGGGTGACCATCCCCTCAATAGTGCGAATAAATTCTTATCTCTTAAGATAGGGGTACCAGATAACCGCAGCAACACTTTGTAACGGTAAGGCTCTATAAATAAATCAATAACTCCCAGTTGGGATTTGAAACGTTACAAGTTATGATCAGCTGATTATAGAAATTTTTAAGTCTCTAAGCTCTTAAGCTTGAAAAAAATTCTTATTTTCTTAGCTGTATTAAAACTAATAATTTATTCCATGGGAATATAATTTTTTATGAAGTTTTATTAAATAACAGATTGATAATATAAATCACTAAAATAGAATAATATTCTTTTATAATGATTAGTTTATCAATCTTGGATTTTTGTGAACCTATACTGATTGAAACATAATAAAAGGATCATTCAGTATTGTTTGAATATAGGGATTGATAAGAATATTCTAACTTCTAACTATATGCGACATCCGACGCATCAACAAACTTGTTCAAGTGAACTTGACTGCGAAATTTCATCAAGTTACCAAAGCCATAAGTTGACTTAAAAAGTTTGCATGCAAGTTCTTCAGCCCATGGGGCTTACTAGTAGTGTACAAGTTTGTACACTATGTAACATAGAGTGTATTATATGGTATGGCGTTCATACACTATATAATATGGCCTATATGGTATAGTGATGTAACAAAATGTTACATGTAATTGAATAATCATTCCAGTTATCTTATTCTTGAAAAATACAGTTCCAACAAACAACTGCCTCACTCTTATTTTGCAAAAAGTTTGAGTGAGATAGAGCTTGTTTGTCTATCATGTCAATATTCCATATTCTACAAGTACTTTTTGCTTTGATAAAGAGTCTTTGTGCTCTCTCTATTTCTCTATCCTTTTCTTACATAGTTCTTTTTAGATGAGTTGCTACGTTACTCTCTCTTTCCTTCTCAAGATTCAAACTTGTACTTTTTGGTAGGCAGACGATCTGATTCCTTTGATGCTGTTTTGCTCAAGCCAGTCTGTCTGCAGCAGTCGGAAGAGTCAGACCATGTTTCTTTACTTTTGAGAATTTGGGGGATTTTTCTCCTAAAAGTTCCAGGATGTAGTTATTTTTGACGTTTTTAATAATTCAAAATATGTTTTTTTCAATCAAATTCTTTCAAACTTAAATTTTTGTAAACAAGAAGTTCCAAGTCATTCTAATCATCATATTTCCTTCTGAATCATGGACTATCATATTCAAATCCGCTCTTAAAAGGTAACTATTGATATAATTGGTTTATTGATTAAGTATTATCTCATTGATATTATTGATATGTGGGTTGTATGAAGATTTTTTGTACAATGAGTATATGATTTTATATTTTTGCAAAATGATAGAGTTCGATTTTATAATAGTTTTTAGAAATTTTCAAGTACAGTATTAATTCAATCCTCTAACTCGTTGAATACCTGCAAGATAAATTCAAATTTGTTCTCTTTAAATATCTAAATACAAAGTTTTTTTATTTTTAATTTTTTATTTTTCAAATTCATTTACTGTAATCTTATTATTTTGTAGCAGTTTTGTTTGAAAATTGTTCAGTCGTTTTTTTTGAGTTCTCTGTTCATCTGCGAATGGAATTAAAAGAAAATTGATAGAAAACTAAATTAGTTTTATATTTGTTTTATCCTAACAGCGGTTCCAGCTGTACCCAATGAGATTTCCAGCTTTACTTTACTTACTTTACTATAGAGTCCTCCAAATTCAACCAGTACTATTCAGCTATAATTAGGACGACTTCAGCTTCACCAAGATTTCGGTAACATCCATTCTTCTCTGTATTAACAAGACGGCAGTTTCAACTAAATAGTGGGAGTGAAAGTGTTATAAAAAGCAAATTTCTATAAGTATTTGGGGCCCCCCACTTCTTTGAAATCAAAGGTATTTCTTCAATTACATCTTTCTACAATTCCGGGTTATTATAATATTTTGATTAATTAATTATATTTGTCCAATTCTTGATATATATATTTCCTTTAAATATAATCCGTGAAATTTGATTATAAATTATGTATTTTAATTATGAATAATCCTTTTCACCACATATAGTATACAATGAGAATAGAGTTAATATTTTATTGAATTTGTATATTTGGTTGATTTGTTTTCTTTGATTTAGATAATTTCTGTCAGTTGAACCATGGAAAGGATTGACAGAGATTGTTATAAAGTGCCAGAATAATTAACCAAATAAAATAATGATCTTGCTACAAACTACGCAATTAGTAGTAGTAGTTATTCTATTTTTTTATTTTATTTTTTTTTTTGAGGGTGATGCCCACATGGGCTTTTGGGCCTGTGCGTGGGTAATGGGAAGGATGATGATGAGAGATGAATGGACCTACTGCTTTAGGTGGGTTCCGAACCACCGGGAAGCGATTTTTGAGGCTCATAAATTGAATTCAGAGGAACCGGTCACCAGTACAACGGTGCTGGCAGAGGCACGTCGCTTATCTAATCGTTACAGTGATTTGCTGCATGAAAATAGTCCATGTCTTGTGAGTACCTCATCAAGTCTAATCACTGCTGTTTGATTGAACGTTTGTAATTTCATTTATTGAGATTTGATTAGAAGTTGATCGATAGGCTCTGCGAGCTTCAAAGCTATTGTGTTGTGATGTTTGAGCTTCACCAAAGCCCTGTCCCCTGTCTGTGCTAGCCGTCCATGATATGTTACTATATAATGCCACCTACATAACTTCATAGCAGCCCCTTCATAGATGTCTAGGCTCTATTGAATTGCCAGCATCATGCATAATATACTCTTGCGATAGGATTTGATGGATTAATGAAGAGGCAACTGACATTGGGAGCAAACATAGCAGCAAAGCCAATAAGTGACAAGGCAGGTCCCTTGAGTTGCAACTCGTGTGTTATAATATGAAACTAGCACCTTAGCTCTCATACTAATACGCTCGGTGCAAAGATGATTCCAGTGTGAGCGTGACCTACCTTCAGTAGATGTGGAGTAATAGCAGATCCAAAGTCTGTCATTATGCGATGAAATACTGTTTTGCATAATAAGAGCATTTGAAGTCAGAATGGTTAATTACTCTTGTGGAATAGCAATACACCACTTTGTTTCATATACATTTTAAGCTACTCAATCCTTAGCTAAGAGGGTTGAGTATTAACATTGTTGTTGGTGGCGTGTTCGCTAATTAATTCCTCTCAATTGTTTTGTAACAATCAAATGCTATGAAAATGTGTGAGTTTTTGTAGACTCACTCGTACATGCATTACTGCAGTTTTTCCAAGAACAATAATTGTACTAAAAAAATTTTTAATTCCATCCGCAAGGTTTTTTACCTCTAATTTTAGATTTCTAGTCCTTGAATAATTACCATTCATATCGATGATTTTCCAGTCATTAATAATATTTCCGCATGATTATGGTTTTTTCAGATCAGATACGACTGGATTGAGGTTCTAACTTGATTGATGGTTTCAGCTGAGATTTTTTCATATTAACATTTTTTTCCAATGAGTATTTCCGCATATCAATTAGCTATCTATAGATTTTCAAGTCATTAGATGAAATAGCTTGATAGTTGAACTTTGGGAAGCGGTTTGTCCCAGTGGGAGAAAGCGTCTAATCGGTGAGATTAGATAAGCGACGTGCCTCTACCGCTGTTGTAACGGTGACCGGTTGCTCTGAATTCAATTCATGAGCCTCAAAAATCGCTTCCCGGTGGTTCGGAACCCACCTAAAGAAGTAGGTCCATTCATCTCTCATCATCATCCTTCATTACCCACGCACAGGCCCAATAGCCGATGTGGGCATCACCCTCAAAAAAAAAAAAAGTTTCAAATATTTTAACAGCGATTGATAACGCCACAGCAGAAAATATCTCAAATGAAATCTTCAGACTAGTACAAAAAATTACTTTCAGACTTGTACTTGTATCAAATCACTCTGATCCAGAAGTCAGTAAGTTACACACATATAACATGAACAGAGTTGCTATTTTAGAGCAGATTGGGTAGCAGATTATGATATTAGCCTCAGCTTTGAAAAATCTCTTGATGAATATCCAATTTGAGACACAACATTATAAACTTTCAGTTTGGAATTTAATCAATTCGAAAGAAGATTCTATAGAAGAGTTTAAAAATATTTTGCTTGAGATCGTTAATTCATGAGCAACCCTGTGGTATATCTATTTATTACATCGTGATTGCATGTTGAGTTCATAAAAAAATGTAAGTCGAAACAAGTAATGTTGTATTGAGGAAAACCGTGAATATTTTCAGAGATTGAAAATTACTTTATTATTGGCTTGGAATACTTTAGGCTTATATTTGTTCAATCAAGATAAGGATAACTTGTGAATTGAAGGAACTTGTTGCTGATGTGTCCTGATTGTCTGTTCATCGAATTTTAGGCATGTAATGGTTCTTGAAACAATCTTAGATGGAGTTTTGATTTCGCTGCAATCTTTTTCGTAGCCAAAAATAGAATTAATATATTCTTATTACTACCAATAAAAACAATTTTAGTTGCAAATTTGACTATGACCAATATTGTTGAATGTTAACTTTCGTTCAAGTTTAATAGCAGCAATCAATATAACGGTTTTGAGAATCACCTATTTAGCATCTCTTAAACTCTCCAAAATAGTATTATCTCCAATATACTAAGTATAGACTATATTATAAATCGTATATTCTCCAAAATACCAAAAGAGTATAATCCCAAAAGTATCTGTGATATAGCGGTTCATACAACCCGAGAGGATTCCTAGTTACCGTCCAATTGGTGAAAATCCAATTTCAAATCAGAATCAATATCTCCTTAACTTACTTCTATTCAATCTGATACTTAATACAGTCAACAATAGTATCTATAATAGTAATAATTTTATCATGAGTGATTCACTAGGGACCGATTTGGGTATGGAATAATTAAAAAATTTCAAGTTTGCTTGATTATTTCATTTGAATATTTCAAGAATTAAATTGATGTGACAAAAATATTGAAATGATGAACAGAATTTTGATGACTGGATGATGGTAATGAAGGAGCGCAGGTATTTTTTCCGCAATCATCTGAAAATGAGAGAATAATGTGAATGGGAAAACATAAATATTGATAAACCAACTTGATAGGTAATAAATAGCCTAGATTATTGAAGAGGTATTCGTCACGATAAGGATTGAAATAGTTTTATAAGAAATAAATACTATCTGATTTCTTTTACAATCTGAGATCATTATTCAATGAGAGGTATAAGTCTGGTATAATATGAGTTAGTCCTTGAAGCAGTGATTGAGTTGCTTTCTGTGAGAAAGAAACTACTTTTTCATTACTGGCATTAAAATAGGCTCACTTGTCTGTTTATTCATCAAAATCATGTAATTCATGTGATGTGACATTCTCAACTCAAGTAAAAATCATAACAAACATCTCAGATGTCAATAATCGAACATGAGCAATAGGCCTACTTCAGAGTGCATCAAAGTACGAAATTAATATGTATTGATGAGTTTTGATTAATATTGAAGTTTCAAGTGCATGACCCGATATCCATATAGATATTCATTGATGAATATATATTCATACGAGAGTAATTTGCGATTCAATTTGAATATTTTCAATTCAGTAGAGAAGGTTGAAGTAAATTAGAAACCTAATAGACTCAACTCGTTGCTGAATCGAGCCAGGACCTCCTACATACCTGTATTTTATGAGGTCCTGGAATAGCCTAGCTTATTTTCATGTTTAAATATATCTAGAGCTACCGGTATGACAAAGAAAAAATTAATCAATTTTCAGATGGTCATTATCATTGGAATTTTAAATTATATTGAAGTATGCATGATATTTCAATAAACAAAGCAAGCTTCTAGGTTGGAGCAATGAGTGCAACAGCAATAGATCAAAATCTTTCTTTAATACTTCAATGAATTGATGAAATGAGTTATTATCCAAAAATTAACCCATTACAAAGCAGGTCTTGTGATAGAATTTTCAATTATTCATTAAGAATCACAAAATAAACTTGAATATTCTGTAACAGTTGACAGAGAAATAAAATAATAGTGATTGATTGTTACATTAGAAAAAGTTGATTCATAGAGTTGAATTAAGTCAATTAGTTAAATTTTTGAACTGAGAAGGATTAGAAACAGTTTCAGCCCAAGGTTAATAACAAAGCAAATATGAGCGAGTTTGCCATAAAAAAACCCTCTTTGCATTGTAATTTAATTTTTTTTCCAAATCATTATGGTATTTTTTAATAATGTAAGCTGGTACTTCATTACAAACTTGTTAAAAATTGCTCCAATTTTATTCACAGCCTTACTTACTACTAAGATTTGTCCACAGTCCACACATTCATAATTGATTGATAGAAGTAATAATATATAATGTTATCGGCTATAGTCGGCGCAATCTAAGTTGACGAAAACCCCCTCCACCCGACAAATAGCTACGTTGTCATTTTGCGTGAAATTGAAACTTCTCCTAACGCAAACACATTCAACTGAATGTTAAAAGTGACAGCGTAGCTTCGGAAAAATCACGCGGTGTTGTAAAACTCACTATTTTTATGTTAAACCAGCTGTTCGCAGCTCAAATATCCAAGTCGATTAGCTTTAATAACTCCAATCTTCAACATACAATGATTCATGCATATACCGCTCTCCTTACTTTGAAACTCTTGAGAGGCCTAATTACGATTTTCCGACTATTTTCGACATTTGAAGAAATAATTTCAATTGTTTTTGAACAACTTTCTCGCTTTCACCACCCACTTATCTTCTCAAACAAAAAAGTTTCTAGATCATCGAAAATTTCATGTTTTCTGATGCCACTGATGGAGTTGACTTGACATTGACAAACATATTCATCAATCGAAACATAATTATTGGTCGGATAAAGAAAATTCAGAAATCATTAGAAAGCTCGAATTCTCCTTGTCATTTAGATATAAAAAACTTTATTTCTACTACAACCCATGATTGTGAGAGAAGTAATATAAGAAAGTAATATTTTCGCGATGTTTCAATTTTTTCAAAAAAATCAAATTTCCTTCGAATCCTTCTACCCAGGAACTTTTTCAATACTACTGGCATATCAAGGATAAAATTCTGCGTCTAGATTTGGGGTTCAATCGCGAATTTGAGGATGTTCCAATTTTACACAATCTGGCAACGTAGCTATTTCTCGGGTGGAGGGGGTTTTCGTCAACTTAGATTGCGCCGACTATAGACGGCTACATGAAAGGAATTGAATTTTACCTTGAAACTTGATACAGATGATGATGATCCTACTGCTCACTCTTGACAGCATATGGGTAGTATGGACGGTAGCTGCTCTGACTGTAGAATGGGTTGTATCTGTAGTATGGTGAGTAGTTGTAGTTTCTCTGGTATGGGTAGTAGCTTGGGTAGTAGCTGTTGTAGTTCCTGTAGTATGGGTAGTATAAGCTGTAGCTGTTCTGGTTGTGGTATGGATAGTAGAATGGGCTGTAGCTTTTCTCGCTGCTGTATGGGTAATAGTATGAGCTGTAGCTCTTCTCACTGCTGTATGGGTAGTAGTATGGGCTGTAGCTCTTCTCACTGCTGTATGGGTAGTAGTATGGGCTGTAGCTCTTCTCACTGCTGAATGGATAGTAGTATGGGCTGTAGCTCTTCTCACTGCTGTATGGGTAGTAGTATGGGCTGTAGCTCTTCTCACTGCTGTATGGGTAGTAGTATGGGCTGTAGCTCTTCTCACTGCTGTATGGGTAGTAGTATGGGCTGTAGCTCTTCTCACTGCTGTATGGGTAGTAGTAAGGGCTGCTGTAGGGGTAGTAGTATGGGCTGAATCTGTCGTAGCTACGACCGTAGAAGAACTCCGATACCCTCTGGTCTTTTTCCTGGTGGAAGTTCTCACCCATAGAGGTGGCGATGCATGCCACAAGGGCCAAGAAAATCAATTTGCACTGCATTCTGCTGATGAGTGTGAGCTGACGAGGTTGTACTGATGCTGTTGACAGAGACTCCTCACTCTTTATACTATCCCTTGTCTCATGGCTCTCAAGAATAATTGAACTTTTTATCATTTAGGAAAAAACGCTCGTATGTAAATGATAAATTAAATAATTCAGCTTGTTATAATTGAGTGACCTCTTAGCGGCTATCGTGTGACCTGACGTTTGATTGAATTGCTGCAGTTAATTGTTCGAGTTCATTCCACGGCTTCCTCAAACTCTGAGCCTTCATTTTAAAGAAATCCATTGTGGAAACTAAAATGGTCTGTCATAATATTTTGTGAAATAAATCTAATACAAATTTTCTCAAGCCTCATTAGATGAATAAGGTCTACCGAATTTGATTTTTCCAACTCAGATACATCAGAAACAATATAATAATGAACTCTACAGTAATTTGGAGTAGTTAACTTGAATGTAGTAGTAATTTAAATGATGATAAATCAAGTGCTATTGTAATAATTATTATATTTTGAATCAACTAAGGCTCTACAACGAGTATCTACAGAGCACTAGTATGAACTACAATGTGTAATAAAGCTTCTCATATAAAAATGAAATTGCATAGTACTGCAAGTTAGTATCATACCATTTTTTTATTAAACATGATATCATTTGGATAATTATTAATTGCATCTAAGAATAATCTATTATCTGGGAAAAAATTCTTTAAAAAATCTTACAATCTTACAGTTGAACAGATAATAATACATCGATAAAACTTGTTTAATATACCAAAATGTACCGAATATACCTAATTTACTGTATGTGTCTAGGCCTACCTATTAGAGAGAATACATTTGTGATTGAAGGGCATATACGGTTGACATAAAGTAAAATGTAGTAGCAAATTTTACAATAATGCGCCTCTTCCGCCAAAACCATCATTGATAAAAAATAGACTGAGAATAATCTTATATTTCTATGACAACTGTGACTGAGGTAACATTCCACCTGTTTTCGAAGAAGAAAATACATAATCGGATGAGACTTATGAAAACGACTGCAGTAGGAACGTGATCTCAACGTACATTTGTCCAATACACTTTTAGACTATATCCTACGCTTAGTCGATTGAAGGAGCAGGGTAGGCTACAACGAGCACACACGTATGGTGAAGCGCAGGCCGCTTTTCGTTGTATAGTAGTGTCAACCCAACCTAGAACCGTTATTCCTTTTTCATTTTACGACCAAATGTCAAATGGATGCAGAATCAATAAATTCCATACACCCATGCTCAAAATTCAGAATATTATAGTACTTGAATGATTGGTACCCGGAGACTCGTGGACCCGAGACATCGTTTTTACATCATAATATCCAACTTTAGAAAAAATTTTCTTCTTTAGAAAAAATTTTTTTAACAAGCATCATAGTATGCGTGTATATAAAATTTGGATAAAAATATTGGTCATTTGGAAAATATATTGAGTTGTGGGATATATTAAGCTGTATTTGACCTTTAGAAATTTTAGAAAATGATTATAACCACGTATACTAGAATACTAGATACATGTATTCTAGTATCCGTCATTATAACACCAGAAACACCAGAAAAGCGAAATTGACAAACTGCCTAGTCATAATACAACATATACGACTACATATAGGCCTACCTTTCAATCAAAAAATCTAAGATAAACTGAACGTCTCACTGAAACCACGTAGTCGAGTAAAATAGTAGTAATATAATTTTCTCATAAAAATCTCCCATGATGCAAGTTTAGCAAGTTTAGAATTGGAACTATGATACCCATTGAAAATTGATACTCATTCGAAGGTATCAGGTCCTTATTCATAAGAAGAAATCTTTCAAGTGACCACTACCAGTGCTACTACAATTTATTGAAATAATTTCAATTACCTCATATGAAAGTTCGAGCTTTCTTCTTTTGATCTAGTGTTGTTAAGTTGTAAAACATTCTTATTTTTATATTACAGTATTCACCAAAAGGCATTTCACATGGACTCACAATCATGAATAAATTGTGATCTAAAAGTAATTTTCTTCTAGTGATCATTCGAAATAGTACTTTTCTTGAGCATCGTCTATTAACATTAATCGTCCTTCGTACATTGTTCCATCTGATTTGTTTTTAATTTTCATACCTTGAAATAATCTTTCTCCACCTGAAAAATAGAATTTTATTCGATTATGATTTATAACTTTTAATTGATCTATTGTTATAAAATACCGCTTATTGAAGAGATTTGTCCAATTATGAAGAAGTACATGAGTGATGTAAAAGATCTCCGTGGTTCCATTTTCAAAGAGCATTTTACAGAATTGGTGTACTGTATCCTACGAGAAGCAGTCCGATACCAGTGAAGTGCGTCTGTGAGGATATGATGAAGAAAGATTTACAGAATGATTCAGCTTGAGTGGAAATTCAGACTGTAATATAGTGAATTGCGGAAATATATAAGAGATTGGATTTTTACCGCAGAAGGAAAATCTCAAGCAATAATCGGAGAATTGCGCGCAGTCTGGAAATAACTGAGAGCCATCGTCTGCTGTAAAAAGCAGAAGAGATTCTATTGTCTAGTAGGAAAGAGCAAACCGACAAATACTTTTTCAAAAAGGAATTTGAACCGCTTTTCTTCTTACCTTCATATTGCTCATATCAATTTTCGCTCGTGTCTATATTTTCTATTTGTCTGATAATATTCTCCTTTCATTCCTCTTCTAGTCCTCTTTCTCATAACTTCTTTTGCTATCTCATTTTCAAACTGATTTCATGCGATCCAGATTAATAGATAGTGGTTTATGCAACGGTTGTATAATGGAAGCCTTTAAAGCATGAGGTAAGATATAAGTTAGAGCCACGAGTAGCGAGCAAAGCGGGCAATATCTCACAAGTGCTTTAAAGGCCTAATAGAACCGTTGCATACACTTTTTTATCTATGACTACCAGTGAAGTTATCAGTAGGCTATCAGAAAAGTAGGCTATATAGCTATAGACCACCAGTATCAAGTTATCTGTAAACATAAGTACTATAAAAATCAACATACCTTATATTAAACTTCTTCTTTTGTCTTCATCCTACTTGAACTGTTGATGATAATCAACTTATAACTTGGTAGGAATGTTAATAATAACATATCAGTCAATGCCACAAAACACATTTGACAATGAACAAAATCGTGAGTACTGTTATAAAATTTGGTTTAAATTGGAATTAGAGTCCCCACTTTACAGGGACAATTTATACATTTTTAGATTCAAAATTTCATTTTGAGTCGATTTCTGGTATTAAAACTTGCAGCCGGGTATCAAATAAAAAAGTTATAGCCCTTCAAAGTTACTAATTTTAGTATGTCAAGATAGGTTAAGTATTTGAATGTGACAATAATTACGTGTAAAAATGATCAAATCTTATGTAAAATAGCACGAAAAATCCATTGAGATAAAAACTAAATTTGTAGCATTATTACTTTTTTATATATTATAAAAAATATGCAAAGAAAAATAATTCAATTGTTGAAGGTTAGTTTTTACCTGAATCCATTTTGTGGAACTAATTTCAGCCATATAACTACTATTTGAGTCAATTTAACTGGTTGAATATCAATATCCGATTGCGATGACTGCAATTTTCATACTTTTGAAAGCAATATTCAATATTATTCTGAAAAAATTTCACTTCTAAAGACATAATAATGTGACCTTGCCCTGAAATGACCTAGTGACCTACTGAACTGAACTCAGTGAACTTATTGTTGAAATAATAATGTTGAGCTTCAGAAAAAATGAAGCAACACCACTAGCGCGCCCACTGTACAAAGAGTGCACTTATTATGAGAACTAAGGTGTCAAATTTTAGTCTCGACTTCTACATATGTTGTCATCAACAGAGCCAATTGTTCAAAATGTTTTGATATCATAAGTTTCTGTACAAGAGCACACAGGATTTGAATTACATTTTCTGTTATAAGAGGATTACCGTATCAAATTTGAAAAATATTTAATTACAATACTATTCTCAACTCATGCTGAATATTTAATATAAAAAATTGATTTATGATAAGTGAAGTTTGAATAGGTAAAAGTGAGGTTTACCAGCCACCCATCTGAAAGTCAAATATTCATTTGCAAGTGTTGTTGTAAAAGTGGAAGTTATTAACATATTCACTAACAAAGTTATAAGTATATTAAACTATTTAAACCTTAGACTATTCAAATTAGTTAGATATTAAAATACAAGAATTGAAATATTGACAAAAAAATACTGGTAGGCTACTCAATCCCAGTCGCAGTTTTGATTTTGAGGTGAGTTGAACACTGTTTACTTTTTATCACCTGATTTCAAAACTAAACAAGGAATGTATCATAAAGTGGAATTTGGACTGTATTGAAAAGTTTCTCCTGTATCAAAAAACGTTCATTACAACACAGTTCTGAGATTCCATTTTGAAATGGTAGTTATTTCGATTTCAATTGTAAAACTGGAATAGGAATTTTTCAATACGCCCGTAGATAAAGTTCCTTCTGTATTGAAAAACGTTCATTATGACACGGTCCCGTTTTGACATGGTAGTCATTTCGATTTCAATTGTAAAACTTAAATAGGAATTTTTTAATACGCCTGTAGATAAAAATCTTAAAAATTATTGTTTTCTACTGAACATCCTTGATAAATTATAATCATTGATTTTATATTTTCTTGTAGTTTTGAGTATGACTCAAATTCCTCATTATTTATTGCACAGATATTTTCCCAACTTTGTGAAAAAGGAATATGTTTTAATGGAGATGAAACTGAAATAATATAAGATTAGAGAGATATATGAATGGATCGGGCTTCTCGTTATCAACAATTTAACATAAGAATAGTAAACTTGTTTTGGTAATATAATTGTGTAAGAGAACAACCTGAGTTGAGCCCACATAGCATGTATTGTTTTTTTTTTGTCCAAGTCTAAAATAAGGAAAACATTTTTCTTCTCAAAAATTTATGAAAAATTATTTAGGCATTATGATCATCACATAACAAGCTGTATTCATAAATAGACCTCTTGTCCCACTAACTCAACGAAAATGCATAATTCATTTTTGTTTGTTTTCGGAATGACAGTGTGGTTTGAGGCGATTATTCTAAGTAGACAACAACTACTGTTTGTATTGTTTGCGTCAGCTTTTGTAAGCACTCTGTTCCAAACACATTATGTATCCAAGCATACAATAAGCTCATATGATGCTGTGTACATTCTTCAATTTCCAGTTTTGAATTCCTATACGGCTGATAAAGAGCTTATTAATCAATATGAAATAATGTATTTTTTATAACTCAGATCATTTCAAGGATGATTGAGGAATGTCAATTCATATTATTGAGCCAATATACATTGGCTCTATATACATTATATATAAGTAAGGTCTCTATCATGAGTAAGGCCCTGTGGCCCTAGTCATAGTATGAATTACATGATTTTTCAATAATATATATATATATATATATATATATATATATATATATATATATATATATATATGAGTAAGTTCTGTATCATAAGTAAGGCCCTGTAGCCCTAGTCATAGTATGAATTACATAAATTTTTAATCTATATCTATAAAAGCGAAATGGCACTGACTGACTGACTGATTCATTCATTCATTCATCACCAGAACTAAAAATCCAATGAACCGAAGGCGTTAAAATTCAGCAGGCATGTTCAGTTGGACATTTAGACGCGCGCTAAGAACGGATTTTGAAAACTTTTCAGGGATACGCTGAATATTTGAGTTTTTCTATAGTTTTCGGCATTTTCTCAATTTTTTTGAGAACCAATCGGTAGAAAATGTTGATATTTGGTGGGCAGGTTCAAAATATTGTATCGTTTGTGAATATATCCGTTCAAGATTACGCCAGTAATCAGGTTTTCAAAATTGTAGATGTGTTGCGGGTTGCATATCTTCCGCCTTGATACGACCAATCCTTACTGTTAATTGAATGGTTCAGCGAGATTATAGATGAATTAATTTGGAAGATATTGAATCAAGTTTCAAACTATGTCCGATATACTTCCCAAGGTTACGCTTAATATTAGCGTTTTACTATTTTTTTGAATTTTCGGAGTTTTTCTTAGATTTTTCTAGAACAAATTGGCAGATAATGTTGCAATTAGGTAAACAGGTCCAGATAAGGTATAGAAATGCTGTGCTCGATAAATTTTAAACCCCTACTGAACGGAATTTGCAGGCGAGCGAAGCGAGCCTGTTTCTCTCATCTGACACCGACAGAGGTCTTGTAGGCGAGCGAAGCGAGCCTGTTTGACTCACTTACACCACCTATACTGTCGGGGGTCCAGGGGGCGGAGCCCCATGTCTAGGCGGAGAAGGCGAGCGAAGCGAGCCTGCCGGCTAGTCTATATATATAAAATCGAAATGGCACTGATTCATTCATTCATTCATCACCAGAACTGAAAATCCACTGAACCCAATGCGTTCAAATTTGGCAGGCATGTTCTATTGGACGTTTAGACGCACGCTAAGAACGGGTTTTGAAAACTTTTCTAGGATACGCCAGAAATTTGAGTTTTTCTGTAGTTTTTCTGCGTTTCCTTAATTTTTCCGAGAACCAATCGGTAGAAAATGTTGATATTTGGTAGGCAGGTTCAGATAAGGTCTAGAAATGTTGCGTTGAAATATTTTTGAAATCCGTTCAAGATTACGCCAGTAACCAGGTTTTCAAAATTGTATATGTATTGCGGGTTGCATATCTTCCGCCTTGATTCGACCAATCCTAACTGTAAATTCAATGGTTCAGCGAGATTATAGATGAACTAATTGGGAAGATATTGAATCAAAGTTTCAAACTATGTCCAATACACTTCCTAAAGTTGCGCTCAATATCAGCTTTTTACTATTTTTGGAGTTTTTCTTAGATTTTCCGAGAACCAATTGGCAGAAAATGTTGAAATTTGATAAACAGGTCCAGATTAGGTCTAGAAATGCTGTGTTCAATGAATTTCGAATCCCTTCTGAACAGAATTTGCAGGCGAGCGAAGCGAGCCTGTTTGACCCACTTATACTGCCAATACTGTCGGGGGTCCAGGGGGCGGAGCTCCCTGACTAGGCGGAGAAGGCGAGCGATGCGAGACAATATCTATCATTCATGAAATTAGATTGATAATATTCATTTGAAGTGTAGCGAAAAAAATTATACACAACTTGCCCAGGAAGTTTTTTACGGTATTCGGAATTATTCCCAAATAATTATTCCCAACATTCAAGTTTTGGAAGCATATTACTCTGAAGCGAAAACTATTTTTGAACATTAAATTGCATTTAAAAAAATCAAATTGAACAAATGGGATGGGTATTTCAATGGCCTGGAAAAACTTGTAGCCAAGTCGATTGCAAATATCTTATGAAAACTAAGAAGACTTTGAGGAAATATCGGCTTTTTGAATGATGAAATTTCATGACATGTACTAGTTGTGAGACGTTATTTGCACGTTCATTGACCGTGAAGCATCATTACTAATATCTAAAATTATTTTATAATTTATTGTTATAAATTTTTTAAATTACTACTTTTCTAAATTATCATTAAGTTTCACTGAGACTATTGAGATATAATTTTCTTGAGTTGCACTTCGTCCATAGATTAGAGGAATATTAATTGATCTTGAATTCTTAGTGATAACCTCCACTTTCAAACTTTCTAATGATATACCAATAATGAATCATATTACTCCAGATTTGAGCCCATCAATCATCATAATTAATAATTATGCGATAATGTTTAAATGACACACTGTTCTAGTCATACTCGGTAAGAATCAAGAGAAACTAGACTTCTATTATTAACAGTTCAATGAACTCAGTTTATTATCATGTTATACGCGTATACAAGTGACTCTAGTGGGTAATAATTATGAGCAGAGCGATAATCGGGTGAAAAATAGCAAGGAAAACAGCTATCTTGCAAATTTGATTGAACTATGAGTATCTTTTGCTCAATTTTATTGGTAAATATGTTCAGTCATCAGTATATTGATCATACATCTTGATGTACTATGCCTTGGTGTAGTCCAAATCTATATTGAATATCGATTAACAAGGTGTGTTAGTACCTTAATAAGTGCTTAGGTCAATCTAATACTAAGGAGCGTTTGAAAGCACACCCACTGCTCATAAATTTCATCTCTATAACCTGAATACTTGGGCTTTTTAAGTATGATTGAAAGTTTGAGCATTTGTATATTTCTGTTTCCTAAGCATTATAATTTATAATTTCTTTTTTTATTGGTAAATCGTCGATGAGATTTACACTCGGATCACACTTAAGGTACGATTCCCAAGCGGTTGCTTGAGCTGCCCGGCTCCAAATTCTCTGCTAGAGCTGGGCTGCTCTAGCCATCACAGCTCTATTCACATAAACGATGTTTACTCAGTTCGAACAATAAGATCAAAAGGATCTAACGAAGGAATAGAATTCAATAAAAATTAATAAAGATTCGTCAGATTTGAAGATTTGAAGTTTTGCGAAAAATAATGGAATATTTGTTTTGTGAAAACAGCTTTGTAAGTAGATAAAAATGAGTTACTTATCGAAGCAGGACCTCCTAAAATACCGGACCTGCACCTGTGTGAAAATTTAGGTTAAATGGCGCCGATATGTGGTGGAGTCTCAACTCAGCTGACACTGCCATGCTGTCATCAGTATTAAGTATTTAGTTGTAGTTAAGTGGAGTTTGTTCACAATTGTCATGGTGAAGTTCTGCAAGTCTTATAATAAATTGATTGATTATCATTCTCTAATTGATTATTCAAGATGTATTATAGATTCGAATTAGATTTGTTTAGTATTCAAAGTGTTTAAAGTATTCAAAGTGTGAATAGTAAAGTTTTTAAAATTCAATATGTATAATACTGTTTTTCAAAAATTTCATAATATTCAACCGTAGATTACTCATCTGCATCTCAACATTTAGACTACAGCAACATGCTACAATAAGTATGAACAGTTTTAATTAAACATGCCTAGAAATTGTTGTGTCCCTGGGTGTAAATCGAACTATCATAGAAAACCCCCTTTAGTGACAATATTTAATTTTCCAAAAGAAATAGAGGAAAAAGTGGACAAGGTGTATCCACAGAAAGATTATGAAGTCACGAATAATTTGGCTGTGTGTATCAATCATTCTAGAGCATCAGACATTATTGAAGAAGAAAAGTTTTTGTGTAAAGATCGTTCTTCTGTGACTGTTCCAAGAAAAAAGTAAAACTATGTGATGGTGCCCTTCCTATAATTTTTCAAAATCAGCCTTCTTACAAATTAGTGAACCTGCCTCCAAAAAGAAAATATCCTGAGGAACAACTGAATCAGGCATTGATTGCTCCGTGATGAATTCAATTACAAGGAGTGGACTGAAATAATGGAATTTGAGGAGCTCACTTCTGAACTGAAGAACAAACATGTAGATCAATTACTGCAACATAAAGTATAATAATCAGTTGCCCAAGCAAACAAAGTCGCAAAAATTGAGATCATTGAATTCTTGGGCTAGAATACAATAGAGATAATTAAGCTATGTGCATGTGAATTCATGTGATGAGAATAAATAAAGCTCTGTTATCCTATCAAATAATTACTTCTTCAATGAAAACCTTATTTGAATTTTTGATAATTATTTCAAACAGTAATAAGTTATTAGGTTCTGATCGAAGTCCAATAAGGCAGATTTCCGTGCCTCATGGGCAGCTTTTCGCTGTCAACACATGTGAAGATGCTCCCGACTCGTCCAAATTTAAATAGAAAATCACGCCATAATATAGTTATGAATTTGAGTAATTTTGTACAATCAAAATAAATTTTTCATCCCTTCTCAATTTTGAAATTATGATGATTATTATGATTGTCCAGATTCCAATCGAAATTACGCCATAATTTAGTACTGAATTACGTATCTATTGAACCATCAAAAACAAAATTTGTACACCTTCCCGTTTTAGGGTAGAAGTGATTGAAAAGGGGTGACTGGACCCCATCCTGAGCCAAAAGACAAAACAAAGCTAGAATTTATTATTGAACGAGCGTTAGCGAGTTCCTTCTTTTGACTCTGTGTGCCTGTATGCTCGACAATAACTTTCGAACGCCTCAATTAATCAACTTCATATTCAGAACACATATTTTTCGAACATTTATACAGGTCAAGTTCGTTGGACATAAAAATCGACCAACTCCTTCATCCTTTTTCAGGCGAAAAAAGGATAAGCTCTCAGCAACAATTTATCTATACATCTCTATATATAAAAGCGAAATAACACTGATTCATTCATTCATTACCAGAACTGAAAATTCACTGAACCGAATGCGTTAAATTTTGGCAGGCATGTTCAGTTGGAGGACGCTAAGAAAGGATTTTTTAAATTTCATAAGAATACGCCAAATATTTGAGTTTTTCCATAGTTTCAGCGTTTTCTTATTTCTTTCAAGAACCAATCGGTAGAAAATGTTGATATTTGGAACTAATATTTGCTCTCTTCTTTTGAGTTCTTCCTTTTAAGTTTCTTACCAACTCCCAGAACATTTTAGAGTCCTAACTGTTCCAAACTTATTTTTTATATCTTTCCAATAATACTCTTTCTTCCTCTTACAAAGAACCTTGTAATCCTTTACTACTTCAGCATAATCGCTCCTTATTTTATTTGAATTCGTTTCTCGGAACAATATCAAAAGGGCAAACATTCTTTCTCTCATAGACTCACATTCTCAACTCTCATAGCTCACACTCAGCGTCATACCACACACTCTTTTTGAAATTCTCATCTCTTAATTTCCGCTCATATTTAAAATTGGCTGCACTATAGATTAGATTTCTCAATAAATTTCCAGCCTCGTTTATATCATCAGGCAGCGAATTAACACTTCAACAACTATTAGCCAGCTTTTCAGTAAAAATATCATTGCAACATTTCACACGTACTTTCGGAGCAATCGGTGTAAGAAAATTTACACTTTTTTCACACATCTGAGAAATAAAACTAATGCATATTGGCAGATGATCCGAAAAACCCACAGGTATTACTCTGAACCCTTCTATCACATCTATATTTTCTAAACTCATGCAACATAGATCAATGACAGACGACCCTCTACTACTTACAAAAGTGAACTCACCTAATAAGTCACCTTTAGTTCTACCATTTAGAATAATTAAGTTGAACTCTTCACAAAGATTCACTATTTTTCTTCCCTTTCCGGTTATAACATTATCTTTCGATTTTCGTTCATGGTATACTGTATCTGATTGATTTATCGTCACTTCTAAAGGTAAGTTTTGCGATCTCCCCAATCTCCCATTTAAATCTCCTGCTATTACATTACTACTTGTGTTATCTAGAATCGATATAAAATCGTATAAAGCACAATAGTCTATTTCCCAATCATCTCCTATTCTGCCACTTAAATAGACTGGGACAAAATAAATATTTTCTTTCAATAACAAAACAACGTTTCTTCCATTAAACATTTCTATCCTAATAAAATCATACATATTATTTCTAACTGCTATCAATTTTCCTTCCTTTGCCCTGCCAAATTGACTATCTCTCGTAGCAAATTCCCAAACATATTTGTATCCGTCTAAATACCTTTCAAAAATTAATTGATCACCTTCCTCCACAAAAGTCTCTAACAAAACAAAACATTCATACTCTTTGAGAAAATTTAAAAAATCGAAAAAGAGCTTACCCTTCAAGCCAGCTACATTGTACACTAAAAATTCTAGCTTACAGTTCTTCCTTACTTCCTGGCTAACGGCTTCCTTCCAGTGTCCATTATCCTTCGCACTTTCATCACGTTCCTCTTTCTTCTCCTTCATCGACATGAGTACAGCTTCCGCGTGCTCTCCTAGAATCTCTCGTAGAATTTCCATAAAAGCCATCCTGGTTCCTAGCTTGTAAGTCTCCTGCTTCGTCTATCTTGAACGACACACCACCAACCGTGAGCCGATCGTGATACATCATCACCTTCTCCTGCGGCCGCAACTTCACTATTCCCTTTTTCATCCTGAATAACGAGGCCCTTGATTTTCTAGTTTCCGCCGGAAAGTCTTGATGTACAAAGAACCCAGTGCCTTCGAGCCTTCTAACATTTTTCAGAATGTGAGTTACATCTGCATCATCAGGGAAATTAGCTATAAGTGGTCCTTCATCCCTTGCCGCTCCCAAACAGTGAGCGCGGTTTATCCACATATAAGGTCTAGACCCCAAATATTCGCTACAGAAATTCCTCACCACTTGTATAGGATTCGACGTTCCTACTTTATGCTTTAGTCCCTTAAAAACAGATTGTTCTGTCTACTCCTATCTTCTAACCCAAAAACCCGCTTTAATAACACTTTATTCGTTGTACACAACTGAGGTCTAGTGGGCCAACAAATGCTGAACCGCTCAACAACAACTGTGCACTGGATGAGATTATTAGTATTGATGAAAGTAGTTATTCCCTGAAAAGACTTAATAATGGAAAAGCGCCAGGTGAGGATAGAATCCCAGCTGAATGCTATAAAATAGCACCATTTGAATTTAAAGAGCTGTCATGTGCCTTCTTTAACAAAGTTTATGATCAGGGTGAGGCACCGGATTCATTCAAAAAATCAATTATATACCCGTTGCATGAAAAAGGAGACCATAATGATCAAAATAATTATCGAGCCATATCGTTTACTAATTCTATCTACAAAGCTTTTGTAGGCATACTATTGAACAGATTGGAAGAATGGGTTGGAAGCAGAAGAATTATTGCTGAAAATCAGGCTGGTTTTAGAGCTGGTTACTCATCTGTAGATAATATTTATGTGTTATACAATCTGATAAATTATTTTACTAAAGTGCAGCATAGAAAGATTTACTGTTTCTTCATAGATTTTAAGGCCGCTTATGATTTTGTGGGTAGAGAAGCTCTTTTTTATAAGCTTATTGAATTGGGAATGTCAAATAAATTTGTTCGTATCATGAGAGAATTGTACAGAGACTTTTCTTCGGCCATATTGTTACGGGTTTCCACTATAATAAAAGACTTGAGGCAATTAAAGTATTAAAGTATTAATGATTCATGATTAAAGTATATGGGACACTTAATGATGGAGACAAGTGTGCTGGAATATTCGTAGACATTATGAAAGCTTATGACACTGTCGACCATGCCCTTCTGTTATCAAGAATGGGAGATGCGGGAGTTAGGGGTGTCGCACTCAGCTGGTTCCGTTCATACTTGTACGGAAGAACACAACAGACTAAAGTTAATCAATGTCTCAGTAATGAAGGAACAGTCGAATTCGGTATTCCTCAAGGGTCCGTCTTATCGGGGCCATTGTTTCTCATCTATGTAAATGAACTATGCAATGGGTCATTCAAGGGGGAACTTACTGCCTTTGCAGATGACACTGCTCTTTTCTACCGGGCCAAGACACTAGATAGATTACACTCCGACATGCAGCATGACTTGGTGGGACTGAGATGGTGGTTCACTAGCAATTTCATGATAATGAGTCCCAAAACAAAATTTATGATCTTTAATATTTCAAGGGATATCAGTTTTCCAACACCATTGAGGTATCATAGTCTATCTTGCATCGAAACCACTACCTGTGCTTGCCCCCAACTTGAACAAGTCGAAGAGATTAAATACTTGGGGTTGGTACTTGATAATAAAGTTACATGGAAAAAACATCTAAACTATTTAAAGCAAAAACTCATGAAATACATAAGAGTATTCTATCTTTTAAGATCGGTGTGTAACTCTGCTCTATTAAAGTCTGTGTACTATGCATTGATAAATTCTAAACTTGAATATGGTTTGGCGTTGTGGGGAGGAGCATACACTATAACCCTGAGGCCGATAGTTGTTTTACAGAAATCCTTCATTCGCATTATCTCCTTCAAGGCAAAGTTGGAACACACAGCTCCTCTCTTTAGAGTATTAGCAATACTTCCCTTGAAAAATTTATTTGTCTACAAAGTACTCAGGAACTTCTTTGATAGAAGCGTTAATGGCAATGAATATTTCAACTTGAAAAACAATAATTTGAGAAATAAATTCGAAGTCTATATACCCAAACCAAATAAAAATCACTTCATGAAATTTTTTTCTTATTTAGCTCCAAAGTTTTACAACCTACTGCCCATGGAGATAAGACAATGTAAGCTACGATCAAGATTTTTGAGAGAGGTTAAAAGATTTTCAATGGAATGTGAGAATATAGATACCTTTTTCAGAGTTCTAATGTAGCCTAGCATAGTAAACTTGTATAGGACCTATAATTATATTGTACTTCTTTTATTATCTATTGAACTTTCCATTTTATGTACTTCAAAGCTAAAATTGTTAAATCATCGACCAGATTATGTCATATGTGTCATTTTATCAGCGACTGTCGGCCTCAGTAACTACCTTTAAGCGCTAATTTTGTAATATATATTACCATCTCAAACAGGTCTAGTACCTCGAGATGCAAATACTTAATTGGCATTAAATTGTATTATCTTGCTTGAATATTTTCATTGTCATTATATTATTAATTTTATTTTGTATTCCAAGATTGTTATATATTTTTTTTCTGCCAATAAAACAATTTCAATTTCAATTTATACTGATTAACTTTATTTATTACACTGCTATAACACACTGGAAAAAGATAAACTATAACGGAACAGAAGATAGCACAAGAGTTTATAACGTTTCACAATACAAAATGACACTAGGCCTGAGTTAATAATGCACTGAATGAGAAATGATGGAATGAATATAACTATAGAGTGTCTATATACAACGTCTGGTTTGTCTATCACACGATACAACTGACACAATAGAACTGACACAACTTGTTTGAATGTTTGAGTACGACTGACTGGTAAACCCAAACATTCCGAATATATAGGCTTCTGAGAATTAGAGAGAGAATGCTAGAAGGTTCTGGCATTGTCACTCCGAGAGGGTTCTAGATAAGTGTTTGTTTACAAAACAATGTGCTTGTTTGTTGACACAAAGCCTCCCCATCCCCGCCTTGTCCATCCTTGTTGTAATACTATCTCAAGGCCATCAGACACTGTTGAATTCCATAACACTGCCCCCTCCTTAAAACTGTTCTGTCCCAGAACAGTCCAGATCCGTCCTGGAAGTGCAAACAGTAGAAGCTGGCACCAATGGATCAACTAGTGTAACTGCCCATGGGTTGAAGACACAACAGGTGACGTTGATTCCAGTGTCCTTGAAGATTCTTCCAATCATTGGTCTCACAATCTTCCAGTCCAATCCGTCATAGCCACAGCCCAGTCTTGAGATTCCAAACTGCTTCACTCCCAGGAATTGTAGGTGAGTTTGTAGATGCATCAGACTTTGCCACAAAGCCTGATATATTGACTCCTGCTGGGGTTGGTCTTTTGTCACCAAATAGAACAGATGTTGGTTCTGATCCTGAAGATGAAGTACTTTCCCCACAGCCAGATTCTGGAGATTCAATTCATCCAATCTTCAAAACTTTGTCCTGAAGACTGTAGCAATTCCTCTTGAAGCACCCACATTCCTAGCAATGCAATGTGCCAAGGCATAGCTCTTTGGTAGGGTGAATAAGTCCTGGTGACTTATGGTGACATTTCCTTCTTCCAGTGACATCCCTAGGTTGGCCATGAATCCTTCAAAATCAGAGATGGCAGGATGAAGAGCCTTGATTTCTTGAACTCCCCTTGCTGCATTGTCTCCATGATAAGGCGCTAGTTGGTTGAAATAAACAATGCGTGGAGTACCTCTTGGTTTCTTGATCCTGTAGACCACATCATTGATCCTCGTGACCACTTCATAAGGTCCATCCCAGGAGGTTTGCAACTTGGGAGAGTATCCACGTCGTCGTTGAGGATTGTACAACCATACCATGTCACCAGCCTGGTATCCTCCATGGTTGGCCTTAACCCACATAGCACATGAACATATCAGATACATATTAGATATGTTCCAAATTTACGTATCTAGTACCTATCTGATACGTGAAAATGTCCGCTTTTGAGATACATATTATTTAGGTATTGATATATGATATGTATCACCCTCAAGTCTTGGATATACATCTAATATGTAACTAACAAAAAAATATTTGCCAAAATCCCACATAGCACACAAAGTATCCAATACATATTAAGTACATATCAATGTAACCCTTGAAGTATGTATTACAAAATATGTAACTCAAACGTGTCTGAAACATATTATTTGAGGCAGGATTGATATGTATCTCCCGATACTTTCCAATACATATCAGATACGTATCCGCTAAACCTACCCACAATGCATTAGTAACTGCACCTCTGCTCATGTGCTCTTTCTGAACTGAAATGTAAGCTGATGTGATCATGGAGACAAAACCAGAATAGAACTTTTAAAAGGTTGAAAATTGTTCATTTGAATGTAATATTATAATATATTACTTATTATATAAATCTGAGTCTCATTTATAAATTGATTCGAATCTGATCCAATAATGCTAAAGTCGATTGTGTAGGCTATTGATTGCATTCAGTATTTTGAGGTTAAGTATATTTCTCATGCATCTTTTCATGTCTTTATGAATGGGATTAACTGGATTATTATGATTTTATTTCAACAATTACAAATATCAATATTATCATTTGATAATATTTATATCATTGATGAACAAAGTATAAGGAATACATCATTAACAGTCTTTTTAGGACCGGGATTTGACTCGATTCCAGTGATCGCCAGCAGCAAGAAAACGACACCCAACGCGAAAATATTGCAAATTTTTGAGTTCACTGTTAATTTGGACGCTTTATTCAGCCTAAGAAACTTAGTACCAAATACTGCACTGAACATTTCGGTTCGTTAGCGGTAAAGAACCGATTCTAACAGCATTATCTTACTAGATAAGAGAGCTCACGAAAATACGACTGCTCTGTTCAACGTCTACAACTCAACTCTCAGGTGCGAAATATACTATTTTAGCTTCTAAGCTCTTAAGCTTGAAAAATTATCATTTTCTTAGCTGTATTAAAACTAATTTATTCCACGGGAATATAATTTTTCATGAAGTTTTATGAAATAACAGATTGATAATATAAATCAATAAAATAGAATAATATTCTTTAATAATGATGAATTTATCAATCTTGAATTTTTGTTTACCTATACTGATTGGAACATAATAAAAGGAACATTCAGTATTGTTCAAATATAGGGATTGATAAGAATTTCGATCCATATTCTAACTATTTGCGGCATCCGACGCATCAACAAACTTGATTAAGTGGATTTGACTGCAAAATTTCATCAACAAGTTATCAAAGCCATAAGTTAACATAAAGAGTTCGCACGAGAATTCTTCAGCCCATGGGGCTTACTAGTATATTTTTTTATAACTTAGGATTTTTTCTTGTTTTCATGGGAATACAAGAAGGCAATGTCATCAGCAAAAGCCTGGATTCTTCCATTAGAATTTTTACTAAAAAACATAAATAAAAATAATAAAAAGAACAGCCGATGAAACAGTCCCCTGGTGGTAGTATTTATATAGTAATACTACTGTAAACCTATAACTATCAGAGATCTTGGTCCAAATCAATCGAGTATAACTTACGTTACTCGCTCATTCACAAATAGAATTAATTACACGCAACTTATAAACTAATACCTCTCAAATAATAAGAAAAAATAGTTGGAAGCTTTGTATATTTCTGAATTATACTTTAAATAATAAGAACATTCCACAAGGCAATTATAACAGTCTGTTTATTTAAGGAAATAATATACCTATAGTCCATTCACGATAGCTTGAGACGAAATAAACAAAAGCTCTGCATGTGTGTGTGTTCGTTTGGAGAGGCTTCGTTTTAGTCACGACATAAACTAGTTACAGCAATGCAGAAATCCCGAATTTTGCTGTCGGGACTGTAACTAAAGCATTGAGACAAAAACTTTCACTATAATTTAACAAGCAATTTCCCAATGTGTACCCATAAAAAAGATTACTTGGAGATACTTATTCTGAATTGCCTACAACAAAATTCGGGATTTTGGCATTACTGTGACTTGTTTATGTCGTGGCTAAAACAAAGCCACTCCAGTCGCACACACACACACTTGCAGAGCTTCTGTTTATCTCGTCTCAAGCCATCGTGAATGGACTATAGTCATATATACAGTGGATTGACTTTGGAGCAGAGTGTTCTATTCCAACAAACCGTGGTAATAAATGAGAAAAAATTATAGTAAGAATGAAATTTTGAATGAAGCTATGCTGGAGAATTTTTCATTCAGCACAGAACAGGCCATTATCATTTATGGAGGAGTGCCATCTCGTGTGATTTTGACAGCATACTTGATTATTTTAATAACAATCAATTAATCAAGAAAAAATTGATTGTCTAGTGACAATGATTCTATTGGAATTCGAAGCAAATTATGACCCCAATTGTTGAAGCATAGAGAGGTTGACCTTTCTTACATTTGCAATGATAACTTGTGAAGTATAAAAGTGGAGAGAAATTAATGATTACTTACCAGTTCTCTTTTACTGATTCTACTAGCATCACTCATCATGCAATACAGTTTGATCTTGTTGGCTCTTGTCGGCTTTGTAGCCGCAGAGAACTTCCAGCAGGGAGTCCCTCACAAGGAGCAGCAGAATGCAGTGAAGGATCTGTTCTATAGCCAGAGCTACTACCCTTACTACTATGGCCAGGACTACAACAGCTACAGACCATACTACAACAGGAATTACTACCCATACAGCTATGGAAGGAGCTACCCATTCTTCTACCCAGCCAAGGACCAGTACTATGGACCATACAACAGTGAATACTACCCATACTCGGCCAGCCAGAGCTACTACCCATCCTACAAGTACAACAGCTACTACCCATACAGCCAGAACTACGAGAACTACTACCCCCAGAACTATGAGTACAGCCAGAATTACCCATACAACTACTACAGCCAGAACTACCCATACAGCTACAACAAGCAGTACTACCCATTCAACTACAACAGTCAGAACTTCCCATCCAACTACTATGGCCAGAACTACCCATTCAACTACCAGGGACAAAACTACCCATTCTACTACCAGGGACAGAACTTCCCATCCAACTACTACAGCCAGAACTACCCATTCAACCCATTCTACGCTCAGAAGAACGTGAACGTTCATGAACAGAGAAGTGAGTAGCCTACTGACAAATATTTATCAATATTATACTCAAATTTAAAAAAAATATTCTATTCATATTGATTAGAATGACACAGTCTTAGTCTCTGATGAAGACTCTTTGTGGCTTTCTCTCTTCAGTTATTTAATATGAATTATAAGAAGTCCATATTATATTGCAGACTTCCCAAACCAAAACTTTCACTCTTTGATTACAATTTCCATTCTCTGATGAAATTTATTCATGATCTAGTTCATTAATCATAACTTACCTAACTTATATGTAAATAGGCTAGCCGCCTACTTGGTTGCAGAACTAGAATTACGAAATATATATTTTCCATTATCAGCACTAATCGGAATGTCTTGATACCATCCTGAATCCATAACCATCTATCAATTCTCTAGAGAATTGATAGATGCGGATATGCTGAATCATACCCTACCCTAATTGGATGTCGATAAGTTATTTGAACTGACTGATAATTCCCAAACAATGAACAATTACTATCAACGTAAAATTTTTCATAAATAATTTAGTAGGTATCTCTCTGCTCTGCTTTTGATCTTGATGACATCATAATATTTTTCGTACCGGTTAGTTACCTATTACAATATTACAGTATTTTTACTGTAATAATAGAAATCTAATTTAGCCTACATTATGCATCCTTATAAATGATCATGTATTAAATGTCAAAGCTCAAAGGGCAGCTTTATCACTCTATTCTATTACTATGATAATTTTACTCAATGTTGGCGGTAGGCCTGTAGGCCAACATATGTACAATATATATACAATATTATATTGTAATCCTGCAAGTAACTTTTTAAAAAGCTTTCAACACAAACTCATTTATCTATAGCCCAGGTCTACTCTCATTTGACACCAATCATAAAATTTGAACTTCCATTGGAAATGAATTTCAACTTGAAATCAATGATCCCAAGTGACAAACATTCATATTATAATATTCAGCAGAGAATATTTACGAATTCAAATAGTCTTCACACTTATTGAATTTTTCTAATCAATAACATTTGAAATATTACTCAATACAATCGATTATAAGTTGATTATTGTAAACATCAATCATATGTTGATAAGGACAATCGATGATAAAAATTCTAATTCATGTTGACATGATGAAACTAATTAGTTTGAATAGGTATTAAAATCATCAAAACAAACTAGTAAATTTTTGACAATTTGAATTTGTTCACTAATTCATTATTCCTGTTTGTTATTATATCTTTATTGATTCCAGTATCTACTTCAAATTTTTCCAACCTTATTGAATTTCTTCTGTACATTTATGATCTAATATATCTGATTTCTTTCAAACACTGAAACCATATCTTTAAATCAATACTCTTATTATTTATATTATTCCTATTTTTCAACAAATCTATAATAATTATTATGCAGAAACACAATATCTCATCGTAATAACCACAATCCGATAGCTGATCTTTGTTGACAGCTCAGTCGCAGGTTTTCTTGACAAAGATTTAATATACTATTAGGTACCATACTTTTAACGTTTCAATCAATATAGTGTTGTGAAATCAATAATATCTCAATTCTCATGAGTTAATTGATATTTTTCTCTTTTCTTCAGTGATCAACCAGAACCAGCACCAGAACCAGTTCCAGAACCAACAGCAGACCCAGCAACAGAGCGAGCAAACCAACTGAATCAGGAAGCCCACTTTTTCAAATTCTTCAAAGAAACAAAATATTCCGACTGATTTTTCTATAATTCTTACATTTATCTCACACAAATTTTGAAATCAAAACTACATTGTATTTCATGCAGTCTTCTTATTGGAAATAAATGAAAATAATTAAAAAAAATAAATGATTCAATATTATTTTAATTTTTATAAAAACTTTCTACTTCCTTCTAAAATATTAGGCTATTGATTGATATCAAGATTATTTTTACATTTAGGCCTGTTGAATTTTTGAATTTGAAGTACATTTACAGCGTAAAACAACATCATCTTGAAGAGCCATGGAAAAACTAAAATCTATTTTGAAAATATTATTAGATGACGTCACATTAATATGGTTAAATATTTTCACTTTTTTCCAACCTGTCCCAAGTTTTCAAAAAAAAACCTTTTGAAAATCTTAATTCTGATTTTTGTTAATATAACTTTATTTTGTTGGACTTCCTCGCCTGCAATGGTGAAATTGAATATTCAGATTTATGTACTATTATGCAGGCCTACCTTATTTTTCTGAAAATTGCACTTAGGCAAGTAAACTGGTCGGTGTTGGTTCGGGGGCTGTGGGTTCTTTTGACAATTTATGGCTTTTGGGCCGGTATTGGCCGGGCTGGGGACGTTTTCCCGTCTTGCCGGAGTGTCTTCTATGCTTGGATGGTCTGTATAGTTTAATGAATATGAAACTGGCAACCAGCTGGTAGGCCTAGGCCCTTCATAGGGCTGTTGCCAAAAAAGTAACCAACATTGACAAAAAAAAGTAAACCGGTCATATTCTCAGATAAAGATTTATCAATCCCCGTATCGAGATAGAAAAGACAATAAGTTTCTAGTGTATTTTTTGCAAATGAATTTTTTTGGTACGGTATTACAGATAGACCAATTAAGGTCCAATAATATACAGCGTTTACTACACACAGATGAATAAAGAAAATGAGTTGAGCTTTATTCCATGGCGACTAATCTATATAAAAATTAGGATTTTGAAATAACTTTATACAACCTATTCTCTACTTGAAATTCACTGATAAATTGATTTTGGAAATTTGGTTCAATCCCTATTAGAATGTAATGCTCTTAAACTAATTAAGGAAAAATGTGGATTGATATGACTTTATTTACAGGCAGTGGCGGCGTTAGCCCCCAATGAATGGAGGGGCCAAGGGTGGGCCCAAGATATCACTGGGTGGGCCAGCAATTGAGAGCTAAAATTCCCTTTGCCCTCCACCTAATTAATTGAGAGCTATGCTATACTACTGACACTAGACCTAGGCCTCACGTGATATATGGTTCAGTACCTACATTTGCTGTATTTTTATTGCCATGACTTTTTACTTTTTTGAAGTGCCATACATTCCACTGCCCTAGATGCTACAATTTATCACATTTTTATGAATCTTCATACATAGTAAATTACTTTTTACTACATTATGAGTTTCACTAGAATTTTATGAAATTATTTGAAAAACTTAAATTGGATATATGACATTAATTTTTTGATAATGATGACTTTTTTGAAAATTACAGTTTGAGAAAATACAGACTCCTTTATTGCATCATAACAGCAGAGAAATTATTTCTCATCAAATAAGAAATAAGTTACTATAAGTTTGGAGGATAGTAAATACCGGTACTATAGAGACTGTAGAATCAGACTGATTATTCAGTCTCTTTAATAGTAAATACCGTACACAATGTCAAGATGAGAATGATTGATATGGTACTTGATAATAGCTTATATATCATAGCCTGAATAATTAATTCAAATCAAGAATAATATGTTATTATAATTATCTATGGCAGATAGATTATTGATATGTTGATAAGAATAATTAAAATATATTTGCAAAATTGAGAATAGTTTGAGAACCTCAAGTTGAATGAAGTAAGTTGAAAAGTGAACTGAAGGCTTCCTCAAAGGTGCAGTAGGCTACCCTGTTTTTATTTTGTTGTTCATTTTTCAAATAATGATTTCACTGTTGAGAACTATTTCACTGTAGAGTATATACACCAATCAACAAAAGTAAAGTAGACAAAAAATTATAAGGCATGGAGATTTTAAAAGATAATAAGAATTATTGTATAAGAATAAGCAATTACAACTGAGCAGTTTTGAATACAGAACTACTGTAATTATTGGAAAAAATGAAATAACCTAGATCTCAATACAATTCCTCTATACAGAGCGACACACTGGAGATGGACAATTACAATGAAATAATACCCAGCCAATTTTTCAATTAGGGTAATTTGGGGAGAGATGCCACATATGGGTTAGACGACGCACCCCTGCTACTTTTCACAGTGATCACCAGAATGCGCTGCCAGTGGCAGTAATAGTTGAAGCAATGGCAATTGAAGAAGTGTTGTGTAGGCAGTTTACTCTTTTGTTAGTTTTATTCGGTGTATACGCAGTTATATGAGGTGAGTACAACTTTTTTGTGTCAGAAACTAATTTTAAACATCCTAAATTTGTGATTGCTCCATAACTGCTTGATGGATTTGCGTTTTTTGGGTTTGAGTCAACAGTTCTTGTCACTGGCTACGTATCCCGACCTGTTGCGCCATCTAGGCCCCCTAGACAAAAGAGTTATGAGGTGTGGCATCTCACCCAGACAAAATGGGACACATGCCGCCTTAGAATCCGATATACATGCCGCATTTTTCCCCATAAGCGACACACACCGCACACTGATTTAGAAATGTAAAACATAAAAATGTGTTATTTTTCGAGTTTGTTATATTTGTCTATTATATAGGCTATATATGTTCTGTTCCACTTGATATCCTAAGTAAATAAGTCATGGATTCACAAATATTGTAGGCTACCATTTTTAACACTTCTTGCATGGACTGTGGATGAGATTGACAAATGTAAGCAATATAACACATATAAAAAGTGTTATTTTTGCGTGTTTAATGAATTTCTTATCAATATACCCATTTTGTTTCACTTAACATCAATTTTACTACATGCGGCATAACTCCCCTATAAGTGTGGCATCTCACCCCCACCCTATGGGATAGTTGCTGCTTTGTAGTACTTTTGAAAAAAATTATCAAGCCTAGAATGTATTGCATGGATAGTTTTTACTCATTGAATATGTTAATACATTTAACTGACTATTCAAATAAATTTTTACTTTGGTTCTACATGCATCATGGGACTGTGGAGCTTAGTTTTAGAAAATGTGTGGCATCTCTCCCCGAATTACCCTAATGCAAATTTTTTTACACAAAACAAAGCTCATTATGTGCCATTTGAGTTGAGAGAGCTTACTAAAGCTTTCAGATTTATGAAACTTATTCAATTATGTTGGAAAAATAATAACGTCGTCAAGGAGATGAGGTTCGCCGTCAAAGTGTCTCCCCAACAACCGTTCCCCTCTTGGTTTTGAGCACAGGCGTCAACCAGTACCCTGCTGAAAATATGCCAGTGCCAACAAAGTTTCTCCCCGACATCCGTTCCCCTGCTAGAACGAAGGATACTCGCTGTCGGGATCGTGCCCGACAACGATTCCCCTTGAGCGCTGCCGACAAAGTGCCTCCCCGACATCCACTCCCCGGGTCGAACGAAGGAGACTTGCTGTCGGGATCGGCCCGACAACGATTCCCCTTGAGCGCTGCCGACAAAGTGTCTCCCCGACATCCGTTCCCCTATTGGGCATCAACACCAGCTTGTATAGTCTGTCCAAGCAAAGAAGACCCTCTGGCAAGATGAGAAAATGACTCCAGCTCAGTCAATATTTTTTCAACAAATATCCAAGACCAAGATTTGGTCTCAAATTGTAGATCAGAATGTTTCCTACGATCGACACCAAATCGATCATTTTTGAACCAATATTGACCGAACTGGAGTCATTTTCTCACCTTACCAGAGGGTCTTCTTTGCTTGGACAGACTATAGCAGGCGGGGAAGTAGTAGGGCTACAATCACACTGCTTAACACATCCTATGAATTTGATTATTAGAAGAAAAGCTTGTTAATGTTGTGATTGATACGACTGCAAACATTAAAAGAAAGAGTATATTTCTCTTCCCAAATTCCTACACATGAATCAATGAAAGAATAATTTTCACCAGTAAAAAGGCAGGTGAGTTACAATCAAAACAATTTGATTCTAACTGTGAGAATCACGACAAGAGAAATGAATAAGACTTTAAAGCCTGTATGAAATGGCTATAAAGCCTAATTGTAAATATACTCTACCAAATTTGACCAAGAAATTTTGTCAACTTCATGTTTATATTTTCATCCTCTAATTTCGTAATTATTTGATAGGCCTATCCATAATTATGATTATGGTTAGTATCACACGATAGTATTTCTATTATCTTAGTGAATCATAATGAATCGTATCACACGATAATATTTCTATTATCTTAGTGAATCATAAGAGATATAAATATGAAATCAATTGTTCATCTCTCAGGGACTATAATCAAAGTCTATGGGAAAATAGAAAACGCAAGAATTGAAATAGACTCAATAGGCTTTTTTGTAACATGCTCCTCTGCATCAGATAGAACGTAAAAAACTGCGTTGAGCACCGTTTCAAAACATTTCACGGGATTTGTCCAACGAAAGTTTAAAGGCGAATATCTGTTTTTCACATAAAATCCCCCCAATATAGTAAAGATTTTCAACTTTTTTGTTTACGCAAAGTTCAATGTTTCGCTAATTTTAGGTGGAAGGTAGAAGTAAAACTGGAAGGGATTGGTGTGGAAATCTTCAAATGCTGAATACTGTAGTTGTGGTGTACAGGGGATGATTAAAAAACCTAACATTTTATCCTTGAGTGAATCATGAACACTATTTAACTTAATCGAAAGATCTTGTCCAATGCGGGTGCAAGGGATGTTAACGCCCTGCCAAGCCACAAAGCGCAAGTTGAAATCTTAGTATTGGTAATTACGTAATATGAACAGAGTCAAAAAACCTTTTTTTGTTGTTTTTTAAATATAGTTACTCTGTTTTGCGAAAGAGCATGCCATATATTTTCGATTATATCTCGGCTCATAGGCCACATAGAGTTCTGGTTTTTACAAGTTGATTGGTAGCCTACTATCCGACACTACAATTTAAGCAAAGTTTTCATTGGATTCGGTGTTAATTTGTTTTCCAATTGAATAAATGAAATTTGAAATGAGACAATTTATTCACCTGTGTATTGATTAGTGAATCAGGTGTTGAGCGAATTCCATCACTTTTAAGTTTCAAAAGTAAGTTATGTGTTTATCAGCTGTACACATCATAATTATGTTATCCTATTATATTAAGCGAGTAATTTCTGTATGTATGTATGTATGTATGTATGTATGTATGTATGTATGTATGTATGTATGTATGTATGTATGTATGTATGTATGTATGTATGTATGTATGTATGTATGTATGTATGTATGTATGTATGTATGTATGTATGTATGTATGTATGTATGTATGTATGTATGTATGTATGTTTGTATGTGGAACCACGGATCTAGAAAACGGCTCTAACGATTTTCTTGAAATTTGAAATGTAATATAACCGTGATGGAAAAATAAGATTGCACCAGGTCTCATGTCTGGGAAAACTCTCTGGCAGGATTACTAAAAGAATAAAATATTCCTTATTCAGGCATAGGCCTAATCCCAAGTACTGCGTATAATGGCTGTTATCGTTAGCTGATCAACGCTATCCAGCTGGAGTGAATGGAGTTGAATTCAAGTCTATAACACATGTTCATGTCAGTCAAAAACTTGTGAGAGGTGATCATATCAATTTTGAATTTATTTTTTACAAGGCCGGAGGTTCCTTGATTTTTTGGGGATGGTGTAGCTGAGTGGGTAAAGTGCTGGTGTTGCAACCCAAAGGTCCCGGGTTCAAACCCAGGTTAGACCAGAAATCTTTCTCAGGCCACTTCCCCGTGTTTCGGATGGACACGTTAAGCCGTCGGTCCCGGCTGCCTAAAAACAGTCGTTAAGTCATGTCAGATGCCCTGAAATTGATCAGTTCAATAATAATTTATGTAATTCAACGGTTCGGCCGCAGCTTCAGAGCGAAGCTCGGTACCAGATATTTTTAATTTATTGCCTTTCAACTCCAAAGTCTCTGTGTTCTAGGACTCGCTTCTGGATTCTTCCGCTCAAAATTTTATAATTCGGTCATGATTTAAAATGAGAAGTAAAAGATGAAAATAACAGTATAATAACAGCCTATTTGATTAGTAGCCTAATTTTGAAGAAACATAAACACTTTTTTAAATGCACTAAAAAGAAGTAAATAACTTTCTTGATCACACTATTGGTTAATAGGCCTCTCTTATATTTCTGAAAAAAGTATTCAAATACAACTCAAACGGAAAAAGTGTGTCTCAAGACAAATTAAGCTTTAAAAAGTAGAAATATTTGCTTAATATTCTAGTTTCGAGCCACAATTTTTTCCTTTGCGTTGTATTTGAATATTTTTTTAAAAAATATAAGAGAGGGAATTCCTATTAACGTATGAGTTGTATTTGAATACTTTGTAAAGAAATATAAGAGAGAGAATTCCTATCAACTTATAGTGTGATCAAGAAAGTTATTTTCTTCTTTTTGGTTTGTTTAAAGAAGTATTTATATATTTTTTAAATTACTGTTATTTTACGTTCCCACTCTATAAGAATTCTGAATTCGCAAATCATTACTTTCGCTCAGCCAATTAAATACCTCTAATAAACTCGAACAATAGGTGACATTCCAGGGAGTAACTAGAAATTAATTAGTCATTAAAAATCAACATAATATTCTACTGTGTTCTATTATTCCTTTCAGCCCAAATAACCAATTAGAATGAATGAGTTAGCTCGTAGTAACCTCAAGTTATTAATGAGATACTCAACATAAGCAGAATCTTGACACTCGTATACTGCTGCTACTAATAATTCAAAAAATAACACGTCCACTACCCTTGCACTAAACCAAACAATGTATAATTGGATAGATCAATGTACGGATCATTAAGTTTTGGATGTTCGTTTTGGGATTAAAGAATAGATGCTATTTTCGACAGGCCTTACCTAGACCAGACTAGGGAGCTGTTCTCATCGCTAATTAGGGTTGTTGAGTTGGAAAACCTCATAGTACTGTATCTGTGGAGCGTGGGAGTCCAGATAGATTGTTGAATTCAGTGAATGGGCAGGATGTATTATTTTTAGAATTGGAAGTAGTATCTCAGTGTCTAGATTCTGCTTATTATGTCAATGTCTACTTCCTTCAAAAATATTTCTTAATGAACATGTGATGATGGTCTACAGTCTACAGGGTAAGGGTAATGAACTTTACATGTACGGAACCTGATATGGACAGTGTTGACCTACAATAGTTTAATCGATAGCAACGAGTAAACTTGGTAGTGTTTTATTGTGGCTCAAAATTTTGAAGTTTAATCAATATTTTATGAGAAATGTTGTGAAAAATTAGTGTAATGATTAATTTGGAATAACCTTATTGCTTTAAAGTCAAAATTTTCATAATTTTGGATTTCTCCTGGACTATAAATTTATTCTTAATTGAAGTGGTACGAAAAAATAACCTAGTTTCGAACCTTATTATTCGTGAAAATTTGGTATGAAGACGTTTTGGACATAAGTCTGTGTTTTTAACCAATAAGTTATTATTGTCTGTAAAATGAATAAATAAATAAATAGATAAATAAATAAATAAATTTCGGGTACATAGGATGAGCAAATAGGTAGATTGATCGATAGTTGGTGTGAGGGGATTTTTAGCACAGAAATTGTAATGAGAATATAAAAACTATAAATCTTATAATAATAATAATAATAATAATAATAATAATAATAATAATAATAATAAAAGCCTTTATTGGTTCCCAACACTATACAATAATACAAAATAATATGTAGAAAGGAATGAACATCTTTGCTAAACTGAAAATATTAAATAACATTAAGTACTGAATTAGCTAGCTTTTTTTTCAAATAGTCCAAACTCCATTATTAGTATACAAAATTGAATAAAAAGAAGATGCAAAAATGTTCTTATCATTTTATTTGTGGAAACCAGGTCCTCTATTGGACATAGGCCTCTCCCAGGTTCCTCCATCTATCTCTATCTTTGGCATACACTGCCCACCTATCCCCAGTCACTTTTACAATGTCGTCTTCCCATCTGAATCGCTGTCGTCCAATTTTCCTTCTCCTCTAGCTGGGCTTCCACAAAGTTAGACTCTTCGTCCACCTGCCATCCTCCAATCTAGCGACGTGACCTGCCCACTTCCACTTCAGAGTCTTGATAGTCTTCAGTACATCGTCCAATTTTGTTATCGCCTTGATGGATGTATTCCGAACTCTATCTAGCCTTCTTACGTTCAGTATACTTCTTTCCATCGCCGTTTGAGTTCTTGCTATTTTCTGTAGTACTGCTTTCTTTAACGCCCAGGTTTGGGAGCCGTAAATAAGCGCGGGAAAAACACAAGTCTTTAATATCTGTGTCTTCTTAACAGTACTAATCTCCTTATTCTTGAGAATACTTTTCAATGACCAATATTTCCTCCATGCAATTGCACACCTACGTTTCACTTCTTTGTCGGTTCTGTCAGTGAAAGCAATCAGCTGTCCTAGATAAATAATCTCTCTTGACCAATTCAATGAACATCCATCAAGTGTTATGTCTACTGTTTCCCTATTAGTCATGAGATGTGTTTTTCCTGGAATTATAATGAGTCCCGCTTTCTCACTTTCAGCAGCTAAGCTGGTTATCATGATCTTTAGTTCCATTGGAGATTTGGCGATGAGAACAATGTCATCCGCAAAACGTAAATGATTTAGATATTGTCCTTGGATATTCAAACCATACCTATCCCACTTGAGACCACTAAAAATGTTTTGTAGAGCGGCATTGAAGAGAGACGGCGAGAGTGGGTCACCCTGTTTCACACCTTTCTGCACGCTGAAGATCTCTCCTGGTGAATCTGATATTACTCGTGCTGTACTATTGTTATATACGTCCTTTATTATATTTAAGAAGGTTGCTGGAATCATTTCAAGCGATGTGAAGAGGAATGCATGTTTCAAACTATCAAATGCCTTTTTATAATCAATAAAGGCCAAGTAGACACCTATATTGAATTCCTCACATTTTTCTATGAGTTGACTAACTGCTTGAAGATGGTCAATTGTTGAGAATCCACTTCGAAATCCCGCCTGCTCGACTGGTTGACGCTCATTCATAATTGGTTGTAGGCGATATTGTAGCATTTTCATGAAGAGTTTCCCGAAACAAGATAAAATGCTTATTGGTCGATAGTTGTTGATGTCGTATTGATCTCCTTTCTTGAACAGTAGAATTATGTCTGATGTTTTCCACTGCTGAGGTACCGAATGTTCACTGAAAATTCTATCAAACAGATTGATTATTGTTTCTGAAGAGATCGAGTACAGTACTTTCAGCATCTCGTTTGTTATCCTATCGCCTCCTGCCATGGTATTGCTTTTCAAAGTACTTACAACTGTCTTTAGGTCACTTTCTTCAATTGTTGGTACTTCTTCCTGCAAATTAATCTGCTTCAATACAACAGCGCTCTCAGATGTGTCCCGATATAGCTCTCTAAAGAATTCAGTAGCATTTTCAGAGATACCTTTCCTATTCCTTACAATCCTGCCACTTCTATCTTTGACTCCAACTTTCCATTCTTTACCGTCAAACAATTGTTTTCTCAATTTCTTTGTTGATCCACTGTTGTCCAATACATTTTTTTATAATTCTGTCTTCAAATGTCCTAATATCCTTTCTAATATGGTATCTTGCTAATTTGCAAAGCGTATCAAACTCAATTCGTTCATGGAAACTTTTTTTCTTTTTCTTCTTCATTTCTTCTCTTTTAACAATCAATTCTCAAGTTTCATTGGTTATTTTCCTCATCTTTGTACTTATTATAGGTTCAAAAGCGTTTTTTATGATGCTTTCCAATCTATTGTAGCTTTCTTGCAGACATACACCTCTTTGTTCACGCCAATTCTGCAATTCTAATTCAAATTGTCCTTGTTCATTTGCTTTGAAAATATTCCCTACTACTTCTTCATTCCATTCTCTTTTTGGCCTCCTTTTGAAGCAATCTTTTGTCAATTCAATGGATATGAGTCTGTGATCTGTATAAAATTTCAGACTCCCTGAAACCTCAAACTGCTTCACAATTCCATTGTGCCTAGTCAGCACATAATCTATTTCATTTTTAAACAATTGATTTGGTGTTATCCAAGTCCACTTCTTACCAGCTCGTTTCTTGAAGAATGTATTAACTATTCTTAATCCTTGCTCTTGACAGAAATCCACCAGTCTTTGTCCAGTTTCGTTCCTTGTCCCATAGCCATATTTCCCTACTGTAAGCCTCTCACCCTCTTCCTGCTTTCCCACCTGACTGTTGAAGTCACCAATAATCAAAGTTATATGTTTCCAATTGTTTCTTTCCTGCTTAGAGCTGCGGTGATTGAATTGTAAAATGCTTCGTGCTCAGCTTCCTCAGCCATTGAAGTAGGAGCATAAACTTGGTAAATATGTAACAGTTTTCCCTGAGTTTTCAACTTCAGCAATGCTATTCTTTCAGATATCCCTTTGAACTCTACGATTTTTGTCTTCAACTCCTTTCTAACAAGGAATCCAACACCTTTATGACCTGGTGTTTCATCAAAATGGTAGAAAATGAATCCACTGCTCCTTTCAATTATTTTTTCGGAGTGTCTCCTTACTTCTGCTATACCAAGGATATCAATGCTAGATTCCTTCAATGCTTCCTCTAGTTCGATGAGTCGATCTTCTGTCTTGAGTGTTCTTACATTGAGTGTGCCTATAATTAAACCTGGGAGGTTTTGGTCTTGATTCCCCTTGATGACCAGTCGTTCTGGGGAATAACTATTTCCTGAATTCCTTACTTTAGATATTGTCCTCTTGTTTTTGTTGGTTGGTAGCCTGGTTTCCGCATTTTCTTATTCATCCTGTTTTTTTGTTTCTTCTGATCTTGAATCCTCCTTGCGTTCTGCTTCCGATTGACGGTCTTGACCGTTTTGATGGTCTTCTTCTTTAGTTTTATCAATATTTTTTGTTAAGAATCTTTCAAGGCTGTTTTCATTGGACTTTTTCCCCTTCTTCTTCGTCTGACGATCACGGGACTCCTTCCATTCTCCTTGTTTTGGACTCGGTGATGCCTCTTCACTTCTCGCTCGCTTAGAGGAGTTTGACTCTTGCTTTTTCAATTCCTCCAGGGAAAGAAGGGTACCATCAACCTTCAACTTATCTCCAATCATGATCACTCTCCTTCCTTCTTTTTTTAAACTCAAAAGGTGTGGGAATAATTCCTTCCTGATAGCCTTTGTCTCAACTGAAAAGTCCTCCTTGATTTGAATATTTTTAAATTCTTGTTTTTCTTGAAGCTTTCTTTTTCCTCTCAATATCGTGTTCTTCGTTATAAGTGAATTGAATTTCACAATAAAAGGTGAGTTCTCCTTATTCCTGTTTGTTTAACCGCAAAATGTTTATTACTTCTTGATTCATAGTGAAAAGCTCTTTACTTCCAACACAGAAAAGCAACTAGTGAAACTTCCTATCTCTTTCTTCATTTCGTCTGTCCTTATTCGAACTTTCCTGCTTTAGGTGGGAGATTTCAACTTCAATCTCATCTATTCCTTTTCGAAGAGAACTATTCAATTTGTCGACCTTCTCATCCAAATCATCTAGCTTCTGTAGTTTTCCTAGAATTTGATCTAATTTATCCTCAATCTGAGTCATTGCTTACAGCGGTTTGTTAGTTACGGTATAAATCTTATGAGGAATATCAAAAATAATTTATTAGTATTTCTTTATTTCGTATTTTAAAGGATGAAATGGGACTTGAGGACTTTAAGGGATGAAAACCTTACTTGACTGTACACAACATGCGATATATTTTTTCACAGTAGGAATAGCCTAAGTTACTCCTAGAAAATTTCATTTGCAAAATCGAGAATTCAATGCCTTCTGATATTATCGAATATTGTAATAATTTATAAGGCTACTTTTTCCAAGCATTGATAACTTTCACTTGTTGAGTACCAGTAGTTGTGAATGTGATATGATAGTTATACATATTGAATGAAAATATTGAGTTTTACATGAAGCACATATCACGTTATTCATCAAAACTACATAGGTAGAAGTTGAGAATTGGATAGGATTCTGGTAAAACAATTCTCAACTACTGTTATTGAAACATCTATTGTGTTGAAGCTCCTTGTTATTGACACAAAAGATTTCTGGGGCGACCCTCAGAATGGGACAGAAGGTGAGATGGAAGTCATCATAGAAGTCATCGGATAGCAAAGATTATAGAGGACCGTTGTTTATTTTACAACAACGGATGTTTTGACACCCACCCTAGAAAACAAAAAATCGTATGCAACGAGCTGGAATAATTTGGTAAAGGGGTGCTTTCCGGAACTACCGGCGCCCAGAGTACAATAGAGCCTACGTGTTTAAAAATTTATGTCTGTGGTGGCCATGAACCACTGGACATATAAGTGTGAATTTGGTCTCGAATTTAAGAGAACTTAATTTCGCCTTGAGGGATTTTGAAGTACGAATGAAATAATTCACAATTCAAAGTCACAAACTTTCAAAGTAACGGAATAATTCTTGTAAAAAAATATGGAGTTTTCAAAATCTATAGTATTTTATGTTGATATCACCAATCAATTGATTAATATCTAATGATTTATAGAAACTGAATGTATTTCAAACGCCAGTTCATGAAATTCTATATTTTTCACAAGGACTCTCAGGTATTCGATTAAGGATACAAAGAATCATGATACCTAAAAGATTGAATCTCCTCCAAACACTCGGTGGGTGGGTGGGTGTTTAGAATACAGATATAATTTAATCACCTTGCAAAGTTGTTCAACACAAATAATCTGTTAACATTAAATTTCATTACTAGGAATGGCGTCTTAGCTCTGTATGATATTATTGCGAAATGTGTGTCTAGAGTGCAGAAACCCCTGGATTCAAAATAATTACAGTTTTGATAACATTCCAGCAAATCCAAAGTCCAAGGTAAATTCATAGATAATCAAGGTGAATTCCTGGGTTAATCGAGGTAGAATTTTAACTAAGTTTCAGTTGAATGATTCTTTTTGAACTTATCCAATACTCTTTGGTCCTTCTTTTTTTAAATTCACGATGGACTCTCATTAGGCACGATACCATCATTCTTCCCTCTCCCGTTGTGCTCCTGAGCTATATCTTTCCTTACCCTACGACGAAAAGCCTACTATTCGATCTCTCAACAGTTGCTGTATTTAATGGAAAAACACTTTGGATGAGCAATGTAATCTTGGAAAAAATCAAAATCACTTTGAAAAATATCTGCTTCCAAGAAAGTTTAGCTACTAAAGCCACGTTTACACCGGAATGTTAATAACATTAGTTAATATGATGAGTTACATAATATATAAGTCTATATAATAATACATTATTCAAAAAAGTTATTAACTAATATTATTAACATTCCAGTGTAAACGTGGCATTAGTAAATTGTTAAAGTTTTTCAATTGGAAACCGGACTTTCTGACATAAATTTAAACGAATATCCTCCATTAGATATCCTTTATTATGTTGTATGAGTTGTATCAACACGAAATATGTTATTTGGATTTTAATTGTCCTAATGAACAGGTTTTCATGATCCGTTACTGTTGTGTTGTGGACGAAATAGGCCTTCAAACATTGTAACTGTATCTGAAAGTTTAATTGACATTTGTAATATATGGTATGTACTTGCTGGAAGTTAGTAGCCTGATATCTGTTAGAAATAAATAAATTTTATTGATGCTGTTGTTCTCTTTTATTTTTGTAGCCTATAGATGAAAAGATTGTTTTCACTACTTTCATACATGTCTAATGTAACGTTGATTAAAATGAAGTCTATTATAGTAAATTTGAAATGATTCAGTTGATTGCTTGAATATCTTCTTCTTTTTATTAGGTTTTAGTTCTACATATTAGCCTAATCAAAAATTGAAATAAAAGCTTCATTGCTCAATCTAGTTTCTCATAACTTTTTTTTATTACCAGTATCATTACTTAAAAACTGGAAGCAATATCAACTTATTTGCTTCCTTTTATTGTTACTATATGACTTGCCAGTCATTCCATTCCTCATTCTTTTATTTCACCAGTTTTGTTTAGTTTGTAGTTACAAAAATTATAAATTGGGAAGTAGCAGCTACCTACCGTACTTCCTAGTTTTGAGATTTATTTTACAGCTGATCTGTAAAATAGTTGTATCGATGTATGAATAATGAATGAATGATCTCTTTCATATGAATATACTTGCCAAGTTTAATAAAGATCGGTTAAAAGAATTCGAAGATGAAAATTATTTTGTAAAAAATGCAGAAAGGCGGATATCTGGTGAACAAATCGCTTTTTGAAAAAAGATTATTCATTATTTTTCCTTTATTTTGATCCATAGAATGTATTCCCAGAGTTTGGCACTTTAATTTTGGGACACTCTATATATTCCTATCAATAGCTAATTAATGTAGGTGGAGGAAAAATGTTGTGTGCATCACGGGACTAAAGTACTTTTTCTCCCTCAGGGAAATCGTCGCCCTTGGCTATGCCTCGGGCAACAACAGTTTCCCCTCAGGGAGAAAAAGTTGCCCTTTAGTCCCTAGATGCACAAATAACTATTATAATTCAATATCATATGTTGATATTTTTTCACACTTCGTCAAAGAAAAATACCAGTTTCATATTGTGTCCCACATTATGAAACATCAATATTAAAATAATTTATTACTGTATATCAATTCCATAACAAAGTCGGCAAAGTTTATAACAATCCGTCAATTTACAAGTATTATTATCTCTTGCGTCATAATGTGTAAATATATATTATCATGCATGATATTAATAATAATAATAAATACTATCATGCATAATAATAATAATGAGCTAGTTTTAAATTGGAAACCTAATTGACTAATTAAATTTTTTTACTGGAGTTACCTTGTTTAAATGTATGCCAGTTTGAGCTATGGAAGTTCTATAATAATTATGATTCATATTTTCAATGCGCCTTTGTATTTGTGAGCTTCAGTGCAGGGTCAGTGTAGTTGGAATCACTGATCTGAACTACGTCATTTTTGGTTCCCACACCACTTTTCAAATTCTCGAAAATTTGAACAACCTTGTCTTTAATAACCTTGTGCTGAGAGTAGACGCCATTTCAATATGAATTGCGTTGTGACACAGTGACACCATTTCTTCTTAGCATGCCCAGACTATACCAAGTAGGCTACCGTGGACCTACTTCATGAAATTACTTGAAACTATTGTCATGCCCCCAGCCTAATGGGTCCGACATTATTATTGTTATTGAGTGGGTCAGGAGAAAAATTGTTATCTATTGATTGCTGATAAGCAGCTATTCATTGAATTTTCTGAATAAGGTGAAATATCACTCACCTGCCTGGATTATATTATTTAATTATTCAAATTATCTTCCAGCTTTGTTTACTTTTTCCTATGACCTACATATCCTAGAATTTTGACAGTTGCCTGATCAGCTGATCAAGCCGGATCCAGTCTGCAGCCATAAGTTTCAATATTCAACCGTGCAAAAAAAAAAAATTGCATCTTGAATTAATTTTTGATCATGCTTGCATAAATTAATTATTTGAAATTTAAATCTTACCTTATTTCTCAACATCTGTGATAATTTATTCTTTATACAGCATCTCTATGATAGGATATCCTCACCAATGTCCACCAAATTTATTTGTATTTATGTGTTTATTGGATATGTATTATACAGGCGCTAATATAGAAATTATATCATGAATTATATTTTATATTAATTATTTATTCAAATTAGGTATTTGTACGGAAATTTTACGTCACAAAAACAACCTTGCCAGCAACTCAGCTTAATTAGTGTAATAGCTATTTAACCTATAGATTTAGAATTTTAAAACATGTATTTTTGAATTCTAGTCAGGGGAAAATTATATTTATGTGGTTTGCAAGGTTCAATAAAATATTGTGAAGTGGTTTAGGCTGCCCTATTCCTTGTGAAAAATCCAACATGGACGTCGGATAATGATTCAACCAATAAGAAACCCCTACCTCAAACCCCCTGGCGACCTGATACCTAAAAAACACTTCCGCCTATCCGAGGAAGAAGCTGATCTAGAGGAGAACACCAACTCTTTTCCAACCTGCCAACCAGAGAGGAGCCAGTTAGGGTCCATGTCCTCATTGCCTGAAGAAATTTCCCTCCCTCAAGCTTTGAATTTCCTTGACAGAGTTATCGGGACCAGCTGCCTGCATCCAAGGGGACCAGGATTGCCGTTACGCTTGTAAGCAACCAATTTGTAATTATGGCCACTTTGATCCCCCTAGTGCACTAGATACAATACGGTATACAAAATATTTGAACATCGAATTTTTCCCACCAATATATGAACCACTATAGTTACCTGAACTTTTTTAAAGTATAATAATTGATAATTGCTAGCAGAGATGTATTAAGTACCGTTATTTATTGAAAATTTATTTATTTAGAAAAAACTTATTTATTAAATTATTTGTTAATATTGATATGAATACTTGAAGTCTGTGTTATAGGAGAATATATTATTCATTATTTCGGCCAAGTTGGGTCAAGAATATTCTATTTCACCTCTGGTTATTCCATTTATTTAATATATTTGAATTTATTGGGTAGCTTAGTGGAGTGTTCTCCCAAACCAATCGCTTCCACACGTGCTTACTAACAGGTGTATGCATGCGCTTTTGGAGTGAGGATGGAGTATTGAATTATTACTATTCTCTATCTTACTTCCTCTTTCCCGGAGTGCATGATACCTATATGTGGAGGAACTTAATGCCAGATCATCAAATTTATATATTTTATTGAATTTCTTCTTATGGGCAGCAGCTATTTATGTGTGCTAGCAGCCAGACTGTTCGATTCTGTAAAGTATCTTCCATCATAAACTAAAGACCGAGAGGAAGGGTATAAACCCTACAATTGGGACTTTGACAGCTTCAGGGAGAGACCAGCACGGGTATTTGTTTGTGATTTTGAAAATAAAACATATTCACCACATTCAATTATCCGCCTGGGTCTAGTATTGTACCGAAATAAGTCAAGAGGCCTGATTGCTAACACCACATATTACTACAGAGAGTATATTCCACTTTATTATCCAACTGGTCCATGGTCTATGTCGCTCTGCGCCTATATTTTTCATACAACTGCTGTGTCTGACACATGTCTACACATGAAAATAATACTATTAGATATGATGTCTCTCAACCTGGGGCATATGAATTAGCATACAACAGCTGTACATGTTACATGGCGCCACAACGTTAAGGGCAAGTGGAGGCGATGTTTAAGATATTTGTAAAATAAAAATTTGGCAATTTTAAATAGTAAATTGATTAATAATTTCAGTGAATTAATAAGTTCTTGGGGTAATGGACCCAAATTATGAATAGATGGAATATGGAATAACCAGAATTTACCTAGTATAGCATGTAAAACTGAGGTACAAATGAACCTAACTTTTACCATACAATGAATACAATACAATGAATACGTACAATGAACCATAAAAAAATTTTATTCAAGTTTACTAGTCAATAGGTTGAAATTCATGAATTATTAAGAGGCCTACTGCATTTTGATATTCAATATTAAGGTTTCTTTCGCATGTTTTAATATTTATTATCCAAGCTGAGAATACAGAATACAGCTTTGAATAAAACTATTCATGAAAAATTGCTTAGTCACTGCAAATTTGAAGCATAGCTCAATTATTGGAATCATTCATTCTTTACTAGGTTATTCCTGCATTCAAGCTATAAATAAAAAATTTAAAAATTACCATTTCTATTACTTACAATAGACTAGGTTAGGTTGGAATTTATTTGTTTATTTGTGTGAGTGGACATTGGTTTTCCTATGCTTCAATGATTCAATGATTTATTTCAGCCAAAAAAATACATATGCACATTAGGCACAACACAGTACAAGACATTCAAATACATCATTACACAAAACATAATAATCATAATATCATAAAAATATTGTTAAATATCATAAAAACCAATAAATTAAGTTATACAGCAATCATTGAATTAGTTATTATTAGTTATACAGCTGGCAATCATTGAATTTAGGTTGGCCTCCTTGAATTCATTGACAGAATAAAAAGGGTTGGAGACCAACCATGACTTCAACTGTCGAGTGAATGGTGTGAGGGGCAGGCTCCTCATTTCATGTGGTAACATATAAAAAAACTCCAAGCCAGAATAATAGAGAAAGCTTCTGCTTGTTCTCTCCAATCTGACTCTTGGCTGAAAAATGTTCTGGTTCCTCCTAGTTGCATGACCATGAATTTTATTGGCTAAGGTGAGTGAGCTTAAATTTCTCTTTACAAACACTAAGCACTCATATATATACAGATTGAAAACTGTCATCTCTTTCAACCTGATAAACAGCGGCTTACAATGATCAATCCACCCAACCCTCATCACAACTCTAACAGCTCGCTTCTGCAGCAACAACACCCTTTCAAAACTGGCAGCATGTCCCCATAGAACTCTTCCATAGGCTATATTGCTCTGGAAAAATGCAAAGTAAGCCTGGCAAACAAAATTGTCAGGTACACAATCAACAAGCCTCCTCAACAAAATACAACCCTACTAAGCCTGATGTACAGTTGGTCTATATGAGCCTCCCACGTCATCTTACTGTCCAGTGAAAACCCCAAAAGTTTCACAGTACCTGTGATGGAAATCTGCGGATTGAGACTAAAAACCATCTCCTGAGTCTTATCATTATTAAGGGCCAGCTTATTTGCTCCAAGCCACTGGGAAGCACTTTCATACAGCTCTCTAACAACCAACTTGGCAGACTCAATTCTCTTGTGAACAGCAAAAAGAGACGTATCATCAGCAAACAATAGAACACCACTATCCACTGAGTAATAAAGGTCGTTTATTGAAATAAGGAAGAGCAAAGGCCCCAGAACTGATCCTTGGGGGACTCCATAGTGTAAAGGAGCAGGGCTAGACAATTCACTATTCCAGTCAACAATTTGGATCCTATCACTAAGGTAAGATTTCATCAAAGCAACAGCACCGACTCCTAGACCATACCTCTCCAGTTTCATCAACAATATATCATGTGGAACACAGTCGAAGGTATGTGTCAAGTCGCACAGTAGAAGCAAGATTAATTTTTTACTTTCAAATGCCTCTTGGATTGACTGTATGAGAGTATGAACAGGCAACACAGTAGACTTTCCCTTCCTAAAGCCAAACTGAGCAGGGACTAATAGATTATTAATTTCGAAATACTCATAAAGCTGGACACATAACACTTTTTCAGAGATTTTGGCAAATACTGGAATAAGAGAAATGAATCTATAATTACTTACACTGACTACAGCACCTTTTTTGTGAACAGGGACCGTTCTTAAAACCTTGAGCTCATTTGGAAAGACACCTTGATCCATACACTTATTAATTAGACAAGCAATTATTGAGCACAGGGGAACAATTAGTTGTTTTAGAAGAGCCATATATATCTTTTGCCTTTGAAGATCTGAAACCATTTACAATGTTAACAATATCAGGACCTGTCACATGACTCCATTTAAAATTACTTTCCATGGCTGGGATTTTTTGGAGAACAGTAGATGCATTAATCGAACCATTTGGTATATTACTCACAATACCGTCCACAGATGTGACATAGAATTGATTGAAATCATCAGCAGTTGCAAATCCTCGATCAGTTCCTTTAAACTTTGGCTTTTGTGAATTAATGAGCTCCCAGGGAGCTTTGCATGGGTTTTGAGCATCTGTAATGAATCTTGCATTGGCACTTTTCTTGGCCTCCCTTAACCTAAACCGGTACTCCTTTCTTAGTCTAGTAGCCAACTCTAATAGGTAAGGCCTACCCCTAGCCAAATCATCAACCATGTAGACCATGTATCTCATTTGGACAAGCTTATGAGTGAACCAATCCTTTACTTGTGAAACTCTCTTCTCCATAAACCTTCCAGAACCTTTCAGCATCATCCTTAGTGGAAAGAAAAGTTCAAAGCCCTCCTGAAATCTTTGAAAGAAATAATTGAACCCAATATCCGACTGCATGCTGACAACCAAACCATGCCAAACACCACCCTATGCCTCCAAATAATCACTAAATAGCCTGACTGCCCCATCATTGAATATTCTGCAAGGAATCCTCTCACTAAGTTTACTCAAATCTTCCGTGACACCAGACTCAAATGAAGCTTCCAAGAAAATGTGTTTATGGTCTGCAATCTGTTCAATACTCACCTCTGCAACATAGCTCCAATGATTCAAGTTTGTCAAAAAAATGTCTAGGGATGCCAATCCAATCCTCTTGTAGGCTGGATTATGGCCCCATACAAATTCAGACTTCTCAACAAATTCAAGAATCCTGCAGTCGCAGCAGCATTGCAGAGCAAATCAATATTGTGATCCGTCCCAATCACAACAGACAAGCACAGATCACTGACAAAATCTACACACAACTCAAGCTGCTGAAGAAAACATTCCATATCACCACATGGGGAGCGGTACATACTTATCACAACAAGTGACAATTCAGGGATAAGTACTCCAGCAAACTCAGCATGCTTCTCCATACAAAACTCTTTGAGGTCCAGAGTAACCGCCGACTGCACTGTACTCTCACGCACAAACACAGCCACACCACCACCTGTTGATTCCCTGGAGAAATGAGCTACCCTTGTGAGATCAGCCAGTGTGCTATAGTACATAATTTCGTCATCAACCAACCAATGCTCACAAATACACAATATATCAATTCCAGTCAACAAACAGAGCAACTCTAACTCATTCATCTTATTCCTTAAGCATTGAACATTGACAGAGCAAAATTTTGTTTTCCTATCGTACTGATTTTCTACAAACTGGATACTTCATATTGTGTTCTTACCGGCTACATTAAGGGGTACATTGATTAGGTTTGAGAAATCAGTGGCTTTAGCTATTTAAGATTTTGGTTTCCTGGTTTGACTAACAATTATGGGTATTGATAAACCAATAAGTTCTGCATCTAGGCTGAAGTTATTGTCTGTACTTTGATCATAATCAACTTCATTGTCACACGCTAGCAGTTTAAATTCAAATCTATGTTAGAATTTCTAAGAGACACAGCATCCAGAGAGGTAGGAAAATCTCCTATAATACCTATAGTATCCTTAGAGCCTGAAGTATCTATTATCTCAATTGTTTGCAACTCGTTGATTGATGATTCTCCATTCGGAGAGGAAAGAGCAAGAGAGTGAGCATTGAGAGAGTCCCCAATAATAGTACAGATTCTTCTACAATTTCAATTTTCCCTCTTCTATTAGTGTGTAGACCATGTCTTGTATGTTCATTAGCAGTAAGATCCCATGTCTCCAGCAACATAGCGTTGCTAGAGATAATTCTTCTCAGATGGCCATTGAAAGATTTTATCAACATATTTACAGATGAGGAGGCCGGCTTGTCATATCTGTAAGGTAGAGTCCCTACTATCAAATTGGTATGTCTCATTTAAAATAGTAAATTCTCAACTGCAAGTCTGAGTATTACAATATCTTTTTCGTTAGCTGAAGAATCAAAATCATTCGTTCCCCCATTATAACTAAGTAATCATCATTATTCAGCTGCATTACCTCTCTACAATTTTGTACTGCATTCAAGATTTGGCACATACCAGCACCAGGATACACAAAACTTGAAACCCTATATGGATGTGAAATTCTATTTTGTAATAAGTTTGCCAGCTCACGACCTTGACTATCAGAGAAGATAATTATTTTTCTTTCCACCTTTTTTGTATAATTGATTTCAGATATTGAACCAAGTAACTCATTGTGGTTCTCCCCGAGAACTAATTCATCCGTAATCCTCATATCTTTGCTTATTTTAGATAAATATTTGGCGAGATTTTTTCTTTCCATCTCCAATGAACTAATCATAAGTCTAGTCTTGGCTATATCACTCTCTAGGCTAGCAATTTCTTTTAATGCATCATTAGTAGTACTAGGTAAAATAAAATTTTTATCCACGGAGTTTGAAGCAATAAGGATTTCACTATCCGGACTATTATTTTACTAAAACTACTTGTCAATAATTCAGTTTGTGTCTCAACACAAGATTGCTCAGTTTTAGAATTTTTAAGGCAGTGAATTTCTGCTATCAATGCATCCTGGAAGCCTAAAAGTTCATCAATGCGTTGAATTGAAGCGTCCTTGTCCTGCATAATGAGTGATTTAGTTTGAGTGCTAATCAAAAGTGAGAGGCTTTCTTATATTCATTAGCTTAGAGTCTACTCATAAGCGTGATACCCTTGGAACCACAGCTCTACTAGCCGGTTTCCTCTTACAGACTATTATTGAATTTGATAAAGAACTATTTTCAAGTTGAGGAGGAGTTGAAGCAATCAGATATCGACTACTATTAGAGTCTACAATTTTTGGGGTGGAAGAGGACAAATTTTGAGAATAAACATTATTGTTTGAATTGTTCAAATCAGGGTGGTCATGTGCATCGGGAAAAGAAACAATTCAAGTTATCAACCTGTCTGTTTCCAGAGTTGCTTTGCATGGTTTCACCAAACAGCGCCAATTAATTAAATCGCCGGACGCATTATAATAGTGACTTTCCTAAAAGAAAAATTCTGATAGACTATTTTAGGGTTGCCTTTATTCGTTATTCCAATAGTGAAGTCCCCCATTTCTATTTATGAGAGAGAAAATAGAATGGGAAACGGCTCTTTAAAACACTAACAATAACCATATATTATAATTATTGAAGCTAATCAAGTTCAATTAATGATTAGTGCTAATTAGTATGAATAATACTTCACTAGAAAATAATAAGTTCAATGAGTCTATTCTGTAAGCAAAATAGGAAAATGATAAAGAGATTATAGTCATTCGATCAGATGAAATAGATGTTTGATTGGCTGAAGGATGATTTTAACACGCTGTCGGGTGATAAAGCTTTCCGGACACAAGGTGAGCAACAGGCAACAGGTATAATAATATTATTATCGCACACGCCGATAACAGTCTCAAGACGAAGCAAAGAATTACTTGAACCAGTATATAGGATGACTCCGTAGCATGAAAAAGATACAGTCTTCAAGCATAATAATAAGATGCAACCCATTCGTTGCAACGAATATTTGAAACTATTACAGCTGCTTGCAACACTTAGCACAGAGCACGTGCTACGTTGATATGAGTACTATAGTGATACAGAGTAGTTCTGCTTCCGCACTTTCACCGAAATTGAGTTGAGTGATACTGTCATATATCAGAAATTATTCTAAGGGTAATTTTCTTCTATTAAGTTTAATCCAAGGGTGCCAAAGTTCAACATGTAGCCAAAATCTGAAGCAAAACTGTTCAATTATTGGAGGTTATGAAGTAGATCTTCTATGACAATATATAAAATACAGATTTCCAGTCACATTCAGGGTGAATTTCATCAAAACCGAAGTAACTGTAGTTTTCGGAATTGTGGTTCCCAACTTACTGGTAGTTTTGAACTCAGACGGATTTCACCAGCACAATCTAAACTGTGGTTCCGAAAACGTAAGTTTTCGGGAATCAAGGCAGTGGACTGGCTTGACGCTTGGAATTAGGAACGAAATGCCTAGAAACGTCATTTTTATAACCTCAAAACTTTGTTTTGGTCGATCCATCACACTTGTGTTTTCTGTTTTGTTTGGCTATATTTGTTTTTATTGGTAGTTTTATCAGTTGAATCTTCCCATTCAACAACATTCTTATTTGTTGATTTGTTTAATAAGACTTTATTAGTTAGTTTATTTGAAACTTCATTACTTATCAAACATTGAATTCATTGTTCAAAAACTTGAATCAGCTCTCACAAATATTGAGAATTTGCTTCTCCTAGAAGTGATTTGAAAATAAATTATTGAGTGCAAGAAGATGGAAACTATTACTAATTGATGACTCCAATATCAAATGAATAAAATTTATCAAATATGCATGTCCCAAACCTCTCAATGACCTTGTTTGAACTTGACTTGTCAACTAGTATAATAAGCTCCCAAAATTGACATACTACATGCAGTTTTAGAATAACAAGACCATTTTCAATGTTTTATGAGGAATATTTGTAGATTTTGATATTTCCTATAATGAAGCCTTTTTAATTATATCATTATTTTAGGTAGGTAGCAAATTACAGTAGAACTTATTCATAATAATTCGTTGTTCATGGCTCTGTAATAGAACTTCATTACAAATTATTAAAGCTATGAATCAAGTTCTATTCTAGTTCAATTTCAGTAGTACCTAGTCCTATAAGGACATTCCATTCCTTTTTCTATATTAGAATAAAAAAAACAATGTTTGAAAGATGCTTCTCTTTGAAGTAAGCTCAACATAATTCATAACATTTGGAGATGAGTGCAAGAAGACAATTCTACTTTGAAAAGTTATTTATGCAATAAGAACCAAGAAAAGTAGCAATGAAAAAGATGAAGCCTAAATAAGTTTCATTAGGATTAGATTTGTATGACACAGTCCAATATCTGTTGTTATGTTCAGTTCCAATATTATGTTGATAGGTACTAAATAATTAATAAAAGTATTCAACCCTTATTGCATATAAACATATTATAGCATATTATAGTCCATAGATAAAATACTCCCCGGTTCTTTCCCGTAATTACAAAAGACAAAATTGAATAATAGTTACCATATTTAGGTTCACGGTAAATAGAGAGTAGGTACCTATAGTCTATTTACCTTGATTAGGCTCGTTATTATGCCCTCAGCCGAAGTTTATGATGAATCAACTCACCAAAGTTATTTAATAATGAAAATCTTCATAATCATTATTTGCTCTCTTATCATCAGTCTTTTCTTTTATAGAGCAAAAAGCAAAGCATGAATATATTGAATAAAAGAGCTTATGTTCTATGAGTTCCAATATAGTAGGCATTTCAGCCTACAGATTTTTAGATAAGACATCAGGATAGGATTAGGGTTACCATATTGCTTGAGTCAAAAAAACCAGACACCTTGTGGCCTTAGGGGGGAGGTTAAGATGAAAACAAATTCACACTCTTATCAGAGATGTTGTGGAACTTATCCATAATGATAATCGAAAAGTATGATATTTTAAATAAACTTTGTGGATCTGACAACTTTTGTTTTCACTTTCACTCCAGCCCAGTCAATATTGGTTCGAAAAATATTGATTTGGTCTCAAATTGATTAGAATGTTTTCTACGATTGAGACCAAATCAATTATTCTAACCAATATTGACCGAGCAGGAGTAATTCCATCATTTTGCCAGAGGGTCTTCTTTGCTTGTACAGACTATACCACTCTTTACATAACTGGAAAAGACATTGGCAATACAACTCTTACGACACAATAATTATGATAAATCAGTAAAAAGTATGATTTACTGTATGTTTGTTGCCCATTTCCGAATAAATAAGGGATTTCTGACGTTTTCAAATGACCAAGAAACCAGACATGTCCGGGGAAAAGAGGACGTATGGTAACCTTACGGATAGGCCATCTAGTAATGTAATCCACATCATCCAAATTACTACTCTACATTACCAGTAGGTAGTTATGTAAACAGTACCCACATAACACATGAACATATCAGATATGTATTAGATAAGTTCCATTGATACTTAAAGTATGTATCGGATACGTAAATTCACATATCTAGTACCTATCTGACACGTATCTGATACGTGAAAATGTCCGCTTTTGAGATACATATTATTTATAGACCCATACTAGAATACATGATTCTCTAGTTAGCCCAATCAAATTGTCATTAAATTGTGCCTCGACCAAACAAAAATCCTGTTAATTGATTTTATTGTCTTAATCGGTCCATTTGGGTGTTAGTAAGAGTAATCCATGGTTTTCCACCAAAATATCTGGAGGCATAACTTTTGGGAGCCTAAAAATCACGAAATTTTCGGACTTTTTTCAGTTTTTTCATAATATCTCAAAAACCTATTTTTTCATCGATATTTTTATTCAATACTTTTTCAAAGAGCATAAAATTCCCTACAATTTTCATCCACTGAACGTTTTTCTATCTCCGATAGGAAGCGAGTTATAGCTCGTCAAAAATTGCTAATTTTTGTCAACTTTGCGAAAAATCGCTAAATCTAGGTATTTTTCCCTATTTACTTTTAAGCCGCCTTTGGTATTATTTATCTTGATAAGGTTGTTATTAAGATGTTGACAGTCACTTATGATGTAGTGGAAAGGAAGAAGTACATTCAACGGTAGTGATTGAATTTATGAGACTCGAGATTTAGCGCCAACCAATGACTCTGTAAACTTGTACCGCAACGTAGATTCTATGGTTGAGTAAGGGAAGTGTCGTTAACCCTTCCATTTGCATTGAGGCTTCAGGGTTATATAGAGCTCGACAGCATAAGGGTAGCATTCCTAAACATCGGCTCGAGCTGCGCAGCTTTAGCTGCACGTCTTTGGCTTTCCAGATTATATAGTATAATAATTATATAGGCCTATATATATATATATATATATATATATATAGTTATAAGACTAGATCTGAGACGGCTCGAGACGCGCAGCTAGAGCCCTCCAGCTTGAGCTGCGCAGCTTAAGCCGTCGCTTAGGAGTGCCACCTTAGGGTTCTTCTTGTGCTTCCCCACGTAACGTTCACCACACAACTTTTTCCAAGAATAGACTTTTGTGTTCTTAATTTTCCATCATGTTAAGCCTTTTCATCTAGATAAACATGTATATATTATTGCAAACGATGATAAGTATTTGTACGCTGATATGATATAGCTTTAATTTCGGATTCACCAGTAGGGCTCCAGTACATGCTAATTAATGAACAGTAATTATTCTGCGAATGTAGGGTGAAATGTGAATCTAAAGAAGTCGGAGATAATGGTTTTTATGAATAAAGGTAAACCAACTACGTGCGAGAAATGGACGTTCAAGAATGAAAGGATTGAATGTGTGAAGCGCTTCAAATATATAGGTGTAGTATTAACACCAAATCTTAATTTTGACACAGGTAAAGGCAGTATTAACGTATGAAACTGTGGAAAAATTGTAGCGGTTTCTCCTCAAGAATTTTTTTATACATATTAAGTGGTAAGTTATTGCTATTGAAACTGAACTAACACCTCTTACCGAGTACTGTCTTAGGCTGCATTACAATTATATTGCAGAGATTATAAGAATGGAAGAAGATAGGTTACCAAAATTTCTATTCCAAAAATTTGTAAGAAATAAGAAGCTTCCTGGTTTAAAGATTTAAGAAAGTTGAGTAATGATAGTGGCATAGCTATGATATCGAGATCAATATTCTGGTGTTACATTGAGGGGAACTTTAATGTGTACACGAAACAGGTGAAGTACCCGTTTTGTTTACTATACTGCACTTCAACTGTTTCGTGGGCACGAGCCGCCATTAGGGAGTTCACTTGACCGGTTATGAGTCGTGGTATCCTGCGTTATTTATTAGTGAGTTAATGCTATATTTGTACATTGGAAAAAATTAGCAGCTGATTCGGTTCAACAAATACCGCGACTTCACTGATCAAGTGAATACTCTTACCCAACAAAACTATTTCATACTTTAGAACAATATATAGGGATGAATTCTTGCGGACCTCAAGCGAGGCATTTCCATATTCTATACAAATCCCTCAAATATCACAATTGGGTGAAAAAATTACAAAGAAAACGATTTAGACATGTGGATGATGAGATGGGTGTTTGAATCAGAGGGGCGAGCTGATGAAAATGGCTCTGATAAGCCATGAATTGTTTATTATAAGAAATTTACTTGTTTCATGTACAATTTGGAGAAGGTAGAGGACCTTTATCACTTTGATTTCTGATGTCTTTTTTTTAAAGGAACGGAGAATTAAACCGTTAGGGGCGGCAGTGCTCTCAGATGAGGTATTCATGTTTAACATGAATTCAATCGTATTGTATATAAATTGAGAAATAGAAACCAATTTTCTTACCAATCTATCTATATATCCATCTAATATTGCAAAAGGTTGTTTGAAATATCATAATAGCTATTGCTATAAATTTTTCAAACATTTCATCAACATTCTGCATTCAGTATAGAATAACTGAAAGTTATTTAATCAATTAAGTTTATTACTTGTGTAATTTATAGTAGGCTATAATGAATTTTATTCAACTTAATATAATTAAAATCAAGAATCCAATCATAAATACTATGTTATCTATTTGTAATTGGATGGAACAATCTAATCAAACCGCACACCTCGTCCCTTTTCTGCCTTCCTCCTCTGGAACCCCTGAGGTCACACTGACCTGACTACCATACAAAAAATAACTATTTCTCATTTTTTATCCATTACAAGCCTCTACGTTGTCACTTACGATGTATGAACATCGTGTTAATACCCTTATTACGATAAATAATACCAAAAACGGCTTTAAAAAAGTAAATAGGGAAAAATACCTAGATTTAGCGATTTTTCGCAAAGTTGACAAAAATTAGCAATTTTTGACGAGCTATAACTCGCTTCCTATCGGAGATAGAAATACGTTTAGTGGATGAAAATTGTAGAGAATTTTATGCTCTTTGAAAAAGTATTGAATAAAAATATCGATGAAAAAATCGGTTCTTGAGATATTATGAATAAACTCAAAAAAGTCCGAAAATTTCGTGATTTTTAGGCTCCCAAAAGTTATGCCTCCAGATATTTTGGTGGAAAACCATGGATTACTCTTACTAACACCCAAATGGATCGATCAAGACAATGAAATCAATTATCAGGATTTTTGTTTGGTCGGGAGTACTATTTGATTGGGCTAAGTAGGCTATATAGAATATTTGAGTAGACGTGTTGACCTTAGCCTACTCAGTAACAGAGTAGCCTAATCTTTGAAATGGAATCAGTAAGCCTGCATCTGTATTAATTGCATTTAAGTTAATGCTGAAATATATTATTCTCTACAATAATAATATTAACTTCCTTCTTATTTCTTCTTCTTCCTTCTTGAAAACAAGTGATGACACAACCTTTCCCATCTGCTCATAGGTAAAACTGGAGAAAATGCAGAAGACGTAGGAAATGGAGTTGGCATACTCATGAGCAAGATAGCTAGGGAGGAGCTTAATGAGTTGGAACCCCGTCTCCAGATAGAATTTTGACTGCTAGATTCAAAACAAAGATTAGACACGTTACCATTATACAGTGCTATGCCCCAACAGAGACTAGTGAGGATCAAATGAAGGAGGCTTTCTATGAAGAGTTGAATGAAACTATAAGAACTGTCAACCAGAGAGATATAGTAATAGTGATGGGGGATCTAAATGCTAAGTTGAGGTGCGGATAATGAAGGATTAGAGCACACATAATGGGAAAGCATGGGTCTGAGTAGTGAGTAGCCAACATAAATGGAGAAATGTTTATTGACTTTTGTGCAGACCGTGATCTTGTAATTGGCGGAACTCTGTTTTCCTCATAAAGAAATGCCACAAAGTATCCTGGGTATCTCCAGACCATCTCACTATGAAAATCAGATTGACCACTTTGCTGTTAGTAGAAAATTCAGGGGGGTGTCTCACTGATGTACCAGAAATAAGAGAGGGGGCAGATGCAAATAGTGATCATCATTTAATGGTAGCTACGTTTGCTATGAGGAAGATAATAATGGCTGCCAGGGAGGAAATTTGTGAGGTCCCAAGGAATGCGATTTGATAGAAGCAAGAGCTGAGGAATGAGCATGTGAAAACCCAGTTTTGCTCTTGAAGTCAAAAACCGCTTTGATGTTTTTGATGCAGGAGAATGATGAGAGAAGTGTTGACAGTCTATGGATGAATGTTAGAGAAGCTTACCTAGAAACAAGCAAATCTGTTCTAGGTAAGAGAAATCACCAGAAGGACTGGATGTCTGAACAAACATGGGATCTTATACAGCTCAGAGAAAAGAGTTAAGAAAACCAACATCAATACGAGCAAAACTAGGTTGCAGAAAAACAGGCCCAGGATGAGTACTCAAGAACAGAGAAGGAGGTGAAAAAGTGTGTCAGAAGGGATCACCGAAAGTATGTAGATGATATGGCAGCTAAGGGCAGAGCAAGCAGCAAGGATAGAAGTGACAGCAAAGAGTTGTACAGAATCACAAGAGCTTTATCCAAGAGATCCTATCGAAATGATTTGAGCCCAGTAAAAAGTAAGGAAAGGGCAATTGCTGACTAGTAAGGATGAGAGCAACTTGAAAGATGGAGAAGAACACTTCATGGAAATCTTTAATAGGCAAAATGAGATAGAGGATCATGAAGAAATAGAGCACAGAGATGGGCCAGTGGTCACAGAACATAGAATGGGAAAGTGCCAAGCAAAAGATGAGGTGAAGAAGAAGGCTATAGAGTGAGATGAGAAAATGGGAAAAGCTCCTGGCTCAGACAATATCTCACCAGATGTTTTAAAAGTTGATGTAGAGACAGGTGCTGATATCTTGTATCCCTAATCACTAAAATTTGGGAAGAAGAAAGAGTTCCCTGCAGAATGGAAGACAGGTACTATAATGAAGATCTCCAAGAAAGGTTTGCTCTACAGATTGTGTAAACTGGAGAGGAGTAACACTTTCTCTCAGTGCCTAGTAAAAGTGCTAGCAAGAGGTAATCCTAAACAGGATAAAAGGGGATTCTGTTGAAAGGAAAATACGGAGAGAACAAGCTGGTTTAGGGCTTGCCGTGAGCTGTGTAGATTTAATAAACACACTGAGGATAATTTTAGAGCAAAGTGTTGAATGGCAGAAGCACTGTTTACCTGGCTTTCATCGATTTCGAAAGAACTTTTGACTCAGATTAACAGAAGAGTGATGTTGGAGTACACTGATTAATTATGGCATCCCACAGAAGATGGTGAGCATTCTGAGAAATATGTAGGGATTGTGAGTGCCGTGTCCTCCATGCAGGAAAGTTTGGTGAACCCCTACCTGCCACTTCTTGGAGTCCGTCAAGGCTGTGTGTTTGTCTCCCCACGTTATTCTTGCTGGTTTTGGACAGTGTGATGAAGAAGAGCTGGTGGAGGTAGGAGAAGAGGGATACCTTGGGGGCCTAGAGGGCGGCTAGAGGGATCTGGACTTTGCTGATGATATGTATGTCTACTGGCACAGCGCTTTACTGACATGCAGAAAAGCTTAGAAATATTTCAAATGAGGCAATAAAGGCCGGCTTGCAGATAAATGCTAGAAAGACAAAGGAAATGAGAGTAAATGCAAGAACAGACATGCGCTTTGAAAATGGGCGACTCCAATATCGAACTGGTAGAGTCCTTTATACTTGGGTGATATGGTCACTGTAGGAAGAGGAGGAGCTGATCAAGATGTAAATAAATCAGTCCTCTTATATGGATGTGAAACCTGGAAGGTGACTACAAGTGACCTCAAAAATGTTACAAGTATGTTGTAAATAGATGTTTGCGTCGCATAATGGGCATCAGATGGCCAGAGGTTATCAGCAACGAAGCACTATGGGAGTCTACCTGTCAGGATCCAATCCAAATGCAGATAAAAAGAAGGAAATGGAGATGGATTGGGCACACGTTGCGCAAGGAAGAAGGTGCCATTGAAAAAGACGCATTGGACTGGAATCCTCAAGGACACCGTGCAAGAGGACGCCCAAAAATCACGTGGAAGCGTACCATCCAGACAGAAATTGGGAAAGCCGGCAAAGAGAAACGTGGTTGGAGGTGAAGGCGTTAGCACGCGACAGAGTTGGATGGAGGACATTCTCGGAAGCCCTATGCTCCTCAAGGAGCGAAGCAGGAACTAAGTCAAGTAAGTCAAGGTATTGCTATAAATTTTTCAAACATTTCATCAACATTCTGCATTCAGTATAGAATAACTGAAAGTTATTTAATCAATTAAGTTTATTACTTGTGTAATTTATAGTAGGCTATAATGAATTTTATTCAACTTAATATAATTAAAATCAAGAATCCAATCATAAATACTATGTTTATCTATTTGTAATTGGATGGAACAATCTAATCAAACCGCACACCTCGTCCCTTTTCTGCCTTCCTCCTCTGGAACCCCTGAGGTCATACTGACCAAGAAACTACCATATAAAAAATAACTATTTCATCACATTTTTTATCCATTATAGCTTCCTCTACCCGTTGTCACTTACGATGTATGAACATCGTGTTAATACCCTTATTACGATAAATAATACCAAAAACACGGCTTTAAAAAAAGTAAATAGGAAAAATACCTAGATTTAGCGATTTTTCGCAAAGTTGACAAAAATTAGCAATTTTTGACGAGCTATAACTCGCTTCCTATCTGAGATAGAAAAACGTTTAGTGGATGAAAATTGTAGAGAATTTTATGCTCTTTGAAAAAGTATTGAATAAAAATATCGATGAAAAAATCGGTTCTTGAGATATTAGGAATAAACTCAAAAAAGTCCGAAAATTTTGAGATTTTTAGGCTCCCAACAGTTATGCCTCCAGATATTTTGGTGGAAAACCATGGATTACTCTTACTAACACCCAAATGGATCGATTAAGACAATGAAATCAATTATCAGGATTTTTGTTTGGTCGGGAGTACTATTTGATTGGGCTAAGTAGGCTATATAGAATATTTGAGTAGACGTGTAGACCTTAGCCTACTCAGTAACAGAGTAGCCTAATCTTTGAAATGGAATCAGTAAGCCTGCATCTGTATTAATTGCATTTAAGTTAATGCTGAAATATATTATTCTCTACAATAATAATATTCTTCCTTCTTATTCTCTACAAGTCAAGTCAATAGGCTATAAACAGAAAGTTATTGGTTCTCTGATACCTACTTCAGAGGGTAGCCAACCGGTAACTGATTGTTCTATCATCCATTCATTAATTAAAACATTCTTGTAAATAAAACGACATGCTAATCACAAGAAAAGTTCTGCCTAATATATTGAAATTCTTACATTACGGTATAGCTATTGCTATAAATTTTTCAAACATTTCATCAACATTCTGCATTCAGTATAGAATAACTGAAAGTTATTTAATCAATTAAGTTTATTACTTGTGTAATTTATAGTAGGCTATAATGAATTTTATTCAACTTAATATAATTAAAATCAAGAATCCAATCATAAATACTATGTTATCTATTTGTAATTGGATGGAACAATCTAATCAAACCGCACACCTCGTCCCTTTTCTGCCTTCCTCCTCTGGAACCCCTGAGGTCACACTGACCTGACTGCCATACAAAAAATAACTATTTCTCATTTTTTATCCATTACAAGCTCCTACGTTGTCACTTATGATGTATGAACATCGTGTTAATACCCTTATTTTGATAAATAATACCAAAAACGGCTTTAAAAAAGTAAATAGGGAAAAATACCTAGATTTAGCGATTTTTCGCAAAGTTGACAAAAATTAGCAATTTTTGACGAGCTATAACTCGCTTCCTATCGGAGATAGAAAAACGTTTAGTGGATGAAAATTGTAGAGAATTTTATGCTCTTTGAAAAAGTATTGAATAAAAATATCGATGAAAAAATCGGTTCTTGAGATATTATGAATAAACTCAAAAAAGTCCGAAAATTTCGTGATTTTTAGGCTCCCAAAAGTTATGCCTCCAGATATTTTGGTGGAAAACCATGGATTACTCTTACTAACACCCAAATGGATCGATTAAGACAATGAAATCAATTATCAGGATTTTTGTTTGGTCGGGAGTACTATTTGATTGGGCTAAGTAGGCTATATAGAATATTTGAGTAGACGTGTAGACCTTAGCCTACTCAGTAACAGAGTAGCCTAATCTTTGAAATGGAATCAGTAAGCCTGCATCTGTATTAATTGCATTTAAGTTAATGCTGAAATATATTATTCTCTACAATAATAATATTCTTCCTTCTTATTCTCTACAAGTCAAGTCAATAGGCTATAAACAGAAAGTTATTGGTTCTCTGATACCTACTTCAGAGGGTAGCCAACCGGTAACTGATTGTTCTATCATCCATTCATTAATTAAAACATTCTTGTAAATAAAACGACATGCTAATCACAAGAAAAGTTCTGCCTAATATATTGAAATTCTTACATTACGGTATAGCTATTGCTATAAATTTTTCAAACATTTCATCAACATTCTGCATTCAGTATAGAATAACTGAAAGTTATTTAATCAATTAAGTTTATTACTTGTGTAATTTATAGTAGGCTATAATGAATTTTATTCAACTTAATATAATTAAAATCAAGAATCCAATCATAAATACTATGTTATCTATTTGTAATTGGATGGAACAATCTAATCAAACCGCACACCTCGTCCCTTTTCTGCCTTCCTCCTCTGGAACCCCTGAGGTCACACTGACCTGACTGCCATACAAAAAATAACTATTTCTCATTTTTTATCCATTACAAGCCTCTACGTTGTCACTTACGATGTATGAACATCGTGTTAATACCCTTATTACGATAAATAATACCAAAAACGGCTTTAAAAAGTAAATAGGGAAAAATACCTAGATTTAGCGATTTTTGCAAAGTTGACAAAAATTAGCAATTTTTGACGAGCTATAACTCGCTTCCTATCGGAGATAGAAAAACGTTTAGTGGATGAAAATTGTAGAGAATTTTATGCTCTTTGAAAAAGTATTGAATAAAAATATTGATGAAAAAATCGGTTCTTGAGATATTATGAATAAACTCAAAAAAGTCCGAAAATTTCGTGATTTTTAGGCTCCCAAAAGTTATGCCTCCAGATATTTTGGTGGAAAACCATGGATTACTCTTACTAACACCCAAATGGATCGATTAAGACAATGAAATCAATTATCAGGATTTTTGTTTGGTCGGGAGTACTATTTGATTGGGCTAAGTAGGCTATATAGAATATTTGAGTAGACGTGTAGACCTTAGCCTACTCAGTAACAGAGTAGCCTAATCTTTGAAATGGAATCAGTAAGCCTGCATCTGTATTAATTGCATTTAAGTTAATGCTGAAATATATTATTCTCTACAATAATAATATTCTTCCTTCTTATTCTCTACAAGTCAAGTCAATAGGCTATAAACAGAAAGTTATTGGTTCTCTGATACCTACTTCAGAGGGTAGCCAACCGGTAACTGATTGTTCTATCATCCATTCATTAATTAAAACATTCTTGTAAATAAAACGACATGCTAATCACAAGAAAAGTTCTGCCTAATATATTGAAATTCTTACATTACGGTATAGCTATTGCTATAAATTTTTCAAACATTTCATCAACATTCTGCATTCAGTATAGAATAACTGAAAGTTATTTAATCAATTAAGTTTATTACTTGTGTAATTTATAGTAGGCTATAATGAATTTTATTCAACTTAATATAATTAAAATCAAGAATCCAATCATAAATACTATGTTATCTATTTGTAATTGGATAGAACAATCTAATCAAACCGCACACCTCGTCCCTTTTCTGCCTTCCTCCTCTGGAACCCCTGAGGTCACACTGACCTGACTGCCATACAAAAAATAACTATTTCTCATTTTTTATCCATTACAAGCCTCTACGTTGTCACTTACGATGTATGAACATCGTGTTAATACCCTTATTACGATAAATAATACCAAAAACGGCTTTAAAAAAGTAAATAGGGAAAAATACCTAGATTTAGCGATTTTTCGCAAAGTTGACAAAAATTAGCAATTTTTGACGAGCTATAACTCGCTTCCTATCGGAGATAGAAAAACGTTTAGTGGATGAAAATTGTAGAGAATTTTATGCTCTTTGAAAAAGTATTGAATAAAAATATTGATGAAAAAATCGGTTCTTGAGATATTATGAATAAACTCAAAAAAGTCCGAAAATTTCGTGATTTTTAGGCTCCCAAAAGTTATGCCTCCAGATATTTTGGTGGAAAACCATGGATTACTCTTACTAACACCCAAATGGATCGATTAAGACAATGAAATCAATTATCAGGATTTTTGTTTGGTCGGGAGTACTATTTGATTGGGCTAAGTAGGCTATATAGAATATTTGAGTAGACGTGTAGACCTTAGCCTACTCAGTAACAGAGTAGCCTAATCTTTGAAATGGAATCAGTAAGCCTGCATCTGTATTAATTGCATTTAAGTTAATGCTGAAATATATTATTCTCTACAATAATAATATTCTTCCTTCTTATTCTCTACAAGTCAAGTCAATAGGCTATAAACAGAAAGTTATTGGTTCTCTGATACCTACTTCAGAGGGTAGCCAACCGGTAACTGATTGTTCTATCATCCATTCATTAATTAAAACATTCTTGTAAATAAAACGACATGCTAATCACAAGAAAAGTTCTGCCTAATATATTGAAATTCTTACATTACGGTATAGCTATTGCTATAAATTTTTCAAACATTTCATCAACATTCTGCATTCAGTATAGAATAACTGAAAGTTATTTAATCAATTAAGTTTATTACTTGTGTAATTTATAGTAGGCTATAATGAATTTTATTCAACTTAATATAATTAAAATCAAGAATCCAATCATAAATACTATGTTATCTATTTGTAATTGGATGGAACAATCTAATCAAACCGCACACCTCGTCCCTTTTCTGCCTTCCTCCTCTGGAACCCCTGAGGTCACACTGACCTGACTGCCATACAAAAAATAACTATTTCTCATTTTTTATCCATTACAAGCCTCTACGTTGTCACTTACGATGTATGAACATCGTGTTAATACCCTTATTACGATAAATAATACCAAAAACGGCTTTAAAATAGTAAATAGGGAAAAATACCTAGATTTAGCGATTTTTCGCAAAGTTGACAAAAATTAGCAATTTTTGACGAGCTATAACTCGCTTCCTATCAGAGATAGAAAAACGTTTAGGGGATGAAAATTGTAGAGAATTTTATGTTCTTTGAAAAAGTATTGAATAAAAATATCGATGAAAAAATCGGTTCTTGAGATATTATGAATAAACTCAAAAAAGTCCGAAAATTTCGTGATTTTTAGGCTCCCAAAAGTTATGCCTCCAGATATTTTGGTGGAAAACCATGGATTACTCTTACTAACACCCAAATGGATCGATTAAGACAATGAAATCAATTATCAGGATTTTTGTTTGGTCGGGAGTACTATTTGATTGGGCTAAGTAGGCTATATAGAATATTTGAGTAGACGTGTAGACCTTAGCCTAATCAGTAACAGAGTAGCCTAATCTTTGAAATGGAATCAGTAAGCCTGCATCTGTATTAATTGCATTTAAGTTAATGCTGAAATATATTATTCTCTACAATAATAATATTCTTCCTTCTTATTCTCTACAAGTCAAGTCAATAGGCTATAAACAGAAAGTTATTGGTTCTCTGATACCTACTTCAGAGGGTAGCCAACCAGTAACTGATTGTTCTATCATCCATTCATTAATTTAAACATTCTTGTAAATAAAACGACATGCTAATCACAAAAAAAGTTCTGCCTAATATATTGAAATTCTTACATTACGGTATAGCTATTGCTATAAATTTTTCAAACATTTCATCAACATTCTGCATTCAGTATAGAATAACTGAAAGTTATTTAATCAATTAAGTTTATTACTTGTGTAATTTATAGTAGGCTATAATGAATTTTATTCAACTTAATATAATTAAAATCAAGAATCCAATCATAAATACTATGTTATCTATTTGTAATTGGATGGAACAATCTAATCAAACCGCACACCTCGTCCCTTTTCTGCCTTCCTCCTCTGGAACCCCTGAGGTCACACTGACCTGACTGCCATACAAAAAATAACTTTTTCTCATTTTTTATCCATTACAAGCCTCTACGTTGTCACTTACGATGTATGAACATCGTGTTAATACCCTTATTACGATAAATAATACCAAAAACGGCTTTAAAATAGTAAATAGGGAAAAATACCTAGATTTAGCGATTTTTCGCAAAGTTGACAAAAATTAGCAATTTTTGACCAGCTATAACTCGCTTCCTATCGGAGATAGAAAAACGTTTAGTGGATGAAAATTGTAGAGAATTTTATGCTCTTTGAAAAAGTATTGAATAAAAATATCGATGAAAAAATCGGTTCTTGAGATATTATGAATAAACTCAAAAAAGTCCGAAAATTTTGTGATTTTTAGGCTCCCAAAAGTTATGCCTCCAGATATTTTGGTGGAAAACCATGGATTACTCTTACTAACACCCAAATGGATCGATTAAGACAATGAAATCAATTATCAGGATTTTTGTTTGGTCGGGAGTACTATTTGATTGGGCTAAGTAGGCTATATAGAATATTTGAGTAGATGTGTAGACTTTAGCCTACTCAGTAACAGAGTAGCCTAATCTTTGAAATGGAATCAGTAAGCCTGCATCTGTATTAATTGCATTTAAATTAATGCTGAAATATATTATTCTCTACAATAATAATATTCTTCCTTCTTATTCTCTACAAGTCAAGTCAATAGGCTATAAACAGAAAGTTATTGGTTCTCTGATACCTACTTCAGAGGGTAGCCTACCGGTAACTGATTGTTCTATCATCCATTCATTAATTAAAACATTCTTGTAAATAAAACTACATGCTAATCACAAGAAAAGTTCTGCCTAATATATTGAAATTCTCACATTACGGTTGGCTGTAATTTTGTTAGGATAGAATACCGTACCGGAAAGATAGAAACTTCAAATGAATCAACATAATCTCACTTCTGCTCAATTAAATTTGCTGATATTCAACTTACTTTTGAACAAATAACCTTTCCTTTCACGGCAAATAACTTGTCGCGAAAGTTTGCTTACAAACTGTTTTTGCTTACAAACACCAATGCATAAAAGCTCTCTTCCTAGCATTATTGGTTGTTTCATAACAGTACGGTACTGTAACAATATTATACTCCAATTCAAATAGTACTCTAACTACTTAATTCAGCTTGGGTTGACTGAATAATCAATGAAGCAATATACTAGAATACAAATGCATGTACTAAATAGTTTAATGACTGATTAATTGAACAAAAAATAGCCTCAAGATTAATCTATTTTGTACGATAGCCCAGGCCTACATTAGTATTAGTAAACATTTCAGTCTTCAGATAGACCCTAACCTAAATAGCTTTTAGGTTAGAAACTGTAGTTTTCAATGGCTGACTGACGGATGGCTAGTTTTGAACATAGTTTTCAAGATCACGTGACCTTAACCGCGGTTGTGGTGAAATCCAATTTTGTCAGTTATGGGCTAACTGTCAGTTTTGATTCAACTAACTGTAGTTTTAGTTCTTGGTGAAATCGGGCCTCAATCACTCACAACTGAGGTCACACACATTATCATCACTCAAAATTCATGATTCATCCAGGAACTTGCGTAAATACTTTATAAAAGGTAAAATCGAGAGACATGATTCAATAGACAGTTTATCATGGCAGCCAGTTTGTCAGTTTTATCATGTTGTCGGCCATTCAGGCTATAGGTGATTGTAATCCACCGTTTAGTAGCAACATACACTTTATTCACTTCAACATTTTATTCACTTCAACACTTGTATTCACTTTTTCACACTTTGTAAAACACTGGCACACATTAAAACTTGGTACCGCACTTATTTTGAATGAACAATCAAAGCATAGATATTTTTAATCTAATAACATGGCTAATATTTCAACTGGTTTTGTTGTACCACCTACTTATTCTAACTGTAAGTCAAAGCTCAAACCTGAATCCGGGAGGCTAGGTACAATTGTATCAATTGAATTGGATGAGTCTCAGGACGCATTACTTCTTGAGGGTGAGCCTAGTCTTAGCAAACCTAGTTCTAGTATCAAAGAATTGCCCAGCTGCAAAATTGCCAATAGTAGCTTCAAGCCTACTCATAACCTCAATCAACTGTTGGAAAAAGTTTTTAGAAAATGTCAGAATATTCTTCATGATGCAGTCCAGGACCTAAAGCAGGATTTGAGAAAACAGTTCCTGACACTTGAGAAGAATATGCAGCAGAGAGACCAAGATTTATTCAATACTAGAAACTTTGTAGTTGATAGCTGCAAGGAGGAAAGGGTGAGTAAGGTAGGTTTAATAAATAAAGACAGTACAACTTCTGAAAATGAAATCAAACCTGGAGGCTTACTCATGACCAGTGGATCATCAAAAACTATGGAAATTAAATCCACATGGAATGGAGGCTTGAAATCAATCAAAATCAAGAGGAAGGTACCCAGATAACACACAAACGTTTTTTTCACCTAATAAACACGTTTTCAGTTTCACTTTTCCACTTTTTTCTGGTGAAAATATCAAGAAAATCACGTTTTTTTCATGTGAAGGAAAGGTGGAAATGGGACACTTAATCGCGTGAATAAAACATGAAAATAACGGGTTTCTTCAACATTTGCCACGTTATTTTCACGTTATTTCCACATCTTATTTCCCAAAATCTCACTTGAAAAATACATTGAATATTAAAATAATATTGGAAAATATCAAGGTTAGTGGTTCATGAACCACATAACTGCTGTTATTAACTTTGATTAGAATAGATTTATAAAATTATTGTAGTTGGTTACCTGTAGTAGGCCTAATTATTGCTGAATTTAATTTGGGAAGGCAGTAATGATTTGATTGAAAAATTTAAATTGACAGAAATCATTTGAATGCAAAATTTTATGATGTTACAAACATTTAAGTGTCAAAAATTTGTCATCAACCAGGAAAAGAGTTGTCATTCTCCTGAAAAGGAAGCTAAAGGAAAAGGAAACAATAACAGAAAAAGGAAAATAAACAACAGTAGTATATATTATAATATAATTTATTTAAAAAAATGTCTGAAGACTTGTGAGAATTGAAATAATAGGTTGAAAGTACATCAACCAATTAGTTCTCTTAACAAATTTTGAAAATTGCATGATTTTACAATTTCATGTGTTATTTAAACAATATTTATGATAAAAATAAGGAAAGACTTTTATAGAATGATGAATTGAGTATAGAACATTTGAAAGACTTTTATAATGTCAATACAGTACTAGAAATAACACCACAATTCAGAATACAGTAGATTTTTATGAGATGCATATAATAAAACAAGAGCTAGAATAATAACACCTAACCTGATCAGTCAAAAAAAATTCAGTAGACCTCTTTCAAAACAGAAGATAGAAAATAACATCAAAGTACAATATATTTATATGGGATGAAGTGAATAATACTTAATAATTTTCTAAATACTAGTCAATTGACTCTAATTGTAATTGTATTAATGGATTGATAATAATTATGATATACTGTACTTTCAAAACTATTAAGGGAAAGATTTATATAGAATCCAAGAGGTAGAATAATAACACCTAATCAATAAAATAACATTTAGTGAACCTCTTCAACACTTAGGCCTATTAGAAGTAGGAATATAAAACCATAATTAAAAATACAATAATAATATAGTTTTGTGAAATGAAGTGGATAAAACTAAATAATCTTTTAAAAACTAGTCAATTAGATCTAAGAATGGATTGATAATTATGAGATAACTTACATAGATTATCCTTTTACTTGAGTTCAAATAATATTATATACAGTACAAATTTATCTTGGAACACCAACAAGAGTTCTCTGCACAGTTAATTGTCATTGGTCCAAGAATTCTGTCCCTTCCTGTGAAAAAAAGAATTTTGTATCAAATTATCAGTGTTGTGCCAATCTTGTAAATAAATTTAGCATCCACAGATACAGAAATTTGCAACTCAATTTGGCAGATTGTGATCGAACGACTGCTATTTTTTTATTCTCAAATTGAAAAAATACAGGACTGTCTGCCAGTGGTCTGTGAGACCACATTCTCAACTCTTCAACGACTGTCTGTGAGAGTTTATTAAAGAACTGTAGACAGTTACATAATGCTTCTACAATTATTCTAACATATATCTGACCTAATAGGATTCAATTGAAATTGGACTTTTTTGGAGTTACATTATCCCAGAGGGCTATAGCTTCGGTCTGCTCATCAGTCTAATAAGGTTCCTGGGTTCAAACCCAGTTGATGGCAAAGCCTCTGACCAGAATTTGCTTTGTCACTCACGTCTTTCTGGAAATGTTAAGTCATTGGTCCCTACTGCCCAAAACGTAGTAATCTCTCATAATCATCCATTCCATTACCCACAAGTGTAGAGTATATGTGGGCATCACTCATAGTAAAAATTGTTCTGGTTTATATTCTATTTCAGAGTACCTCATGAAAATTTATACATATTTTGATTTTTCTCCACTAGCAAGCTGTGTTTTTGAAGATTTCAGCCAGTCTGATGAATCCTTCAATATCTTTCTCTTTGGCATCTGTGAATTGAATCGGCACAGCTCCTATAAAAAATGGAAACAAAAGTTTACTTAGAAATAAGTCGTATTTCAAACAATATTTCTTGTATGGAAAATTATTTGAGTGTATTTCTTCAGAAACTCCCACTCAATAAAATTCAAACTTGAAAGTCTTGACTAGAAAACAAAGACTTGACATCGCAGTTTTTAAGACAATTCCTCTTGATTCATAAAAGTATGTACTATAGGGTGATTCAAAAAGAGCATTGGTTTTAATGTATCAACTTAGGAGGTTTATTTAAACCAAACACATAAAATGAAAATTAAACTTTAAACTTAGGGCTATTTAAAATAATTGATAAATAAAATGGAAAAAATCAAATGCCTTTTTTAAAACTTTAAAAGTATTACTTAAAGTGTACCCGTGTAACAGTGATGCTTACCGTAAGCCTTACCGTTTTGCTTGAAGAAAAAACTTTGCAAACTAAATTTGACAATCACAAGGGGCAAGGATTCCTCTAAAAGTGTGCCATTGGATCGTGTGTCACATACTTTTGGATTGCTTATCTTAAGAAGTGTACTGTTGACTTTCCAATACCAACATTGTGACAACGTTCCCCTTAACAGGGTTTTTTCCACAAACGTTTTACCAGTCTGAGAATGACTTAGTTGGTAATACCCTAGTTGTTTACTGTTATCGCCACAAGTAGCGCTGCAGTCACTTCTCGATGTTGAATGGTTGGGGTGGAATAAAAGTCAAAGCTCCCTGACTGCCAGTCTTGTTTTCAAGTTTGTGAAGAGAGGTTAATATTAATTTTTGGTTGGTGCATTTATAGTCAAGTTGGTCGGTGTGATCTAGCATCCAGTCCAGTTGAGTGTCAAGAACTTCATTGTAAAAACTCACCAGGTAAGCCCAAAATGTTCAATTTTTGTGAATCATTGAGATATTAGTTGTTTGAAATTGAGATTTTATTCTATTATTTAGTTTTAGTCCTAACTTCTAACCTTGTTGAAAGCATGTGAACCATATTATAACCTAAAATTATTTAGTCTAATTTATACTAACTTTATTCATTGAAATTAACTTTAGTTATAAGCTATAAAATGTATTAGAGAAACAACAGGCATTTCCCTTGAAATTCTATTCCAAAATTTAAATAATTGAATATTATGTTGAAAGTCAGGTGGGCTACCATAGAATAAAGAATCTTTGAATCTTAAATGATATTAAGAATCAAAGAATCTTGATCATAACTTTACATTCTTGTAAAATTGGAAGAGATTATCCTCTCTTATTGAAATTAATTAGTGTAGCATAGTTGAGTTATATCTTGTTTGCTCATTATTAAGGGTATATTTGTAGTAGCCTACCTAAGTTAATCCTTTACCAGCAGTTGTCAATTTGTTAGCAATCTTAGTGATTATGCTAAAGAAATAAGGTATGGTAGGTAGTGTCTTCTATTCAAAGTATAAGTTATAGGCAAATTAGAATAGGCTAATTAGAATGCCCCATTATTGATCACCCCCTAAATATCAGACACTTTCAACTTCAACCATGAATATTGAGAGTACTTTTTTCCATGGTTCTATTTTTCCGTTATTGGTCAGTTCCTCAACAGAAGGCCAGAAAAACTAGCTAATTCCACCCAGAAATAAAAATTACAAACAAAACAGTTTGAAGCGATGTAGCCTACCGGCAGTACCAAATTTAACAACTTCAGCTTTAATCTTTAATGTATGAAATCGAATCTTTCTGTATTATTATGTCATTAAAATTTTGAATACATATTTTCTATCAATTTTAATAATCGGAAATTGGATATTGATGATCCAAAAGAAATTAAAAATGGGTGTCTGAAATTAAGCTCATGAATATTCACATTTTCCAAATATTGTCATAGAGTGACGGAATTTGGCTTGAAAACTAGTTATTTTTGAAATCCATTTGAGTCAACTATTTATTAATGCATATTTTGAACCCATTTTTAAGAAGTTTTTGGTTTAATTCCTTATAAAAAAGACTTAAGCTTTACCAAAATTCGGCCAGGACTACAAGATTTAACTTAGTTGACCAATAAACTATGGTTTAAATATCAGTAGGCTACCTATTTAATGGAGTTTTTGTATGATAAAATGTAAATTCAGGGCTTTTGTTTAAATTTCCTTAAACATAAAAAAAGTTTCAAACAGGTACTGTACTAATTTTATATAACTACATAATTTTTGTCTCTCATGTACAAAAATATAGTTTTTGCGCCTACATTTTCAATTTTACATTTTTGAAACCTAATTATTCAAACTTTCAGGAGCTTTATTCCCCGGACCTGGGGGGTGAGCATTGGGTGGGAGGGAAGGGGGTTTTAGAAGGTACAATTTTTTTAGTTTTTGCTTAAAACTTGAAAACGGTTAATCCTTGAGCAAAATGCTCTGAATAGAAATTAAAGAGGACTAAAATCTGCGTCAATTAAAAAAATAAAACGTAGATTGGTCCAATAGAAAATTTTTGGTCCATTTTTGAAAGAAATTCTCAAAAAAATTATCCCAACTGCTGTTAAATGTGATGTAACTCATAAAGTAACAATAAATCCACTACCCCCTCACTCTAAAAGTTGTGAAGTAGAGTTCAAATAATGTATAAATATTGATATTTGACCTATTTTTGGAAGTTTAACAATAACTTTTCCAAGAATGGAATTCCTCCAAATTCAGCTATAGGTGGTTATTGTCAATATTTTGATGCTAAAATATACATTTGAAGTAATAACTATTATTAAAGCTGGTGTCTGGAAGTCCATATGGATCATTCCTCATCAGAATACTCATAGTCCAGTCAATGAGTGTTTTTTAGAGGAAAAAAAATTTTTTCTCATCAATTACCATCAAATAGACAAGTGTTCTGCCAAAAGTCCTGACCCATACCACTCTTGCTTCCCCCCCAGCATCCGCTCAAAGTTTTCATTTGCAAGGGTGTCTTAAATTAAATGTATCTCAGCAACCATTGAAGATGAGAAGTCAAATGTTTTTTCATCAAATAGAGAATAGAATTTTCTTCATTTCATGTCATTACCATTATACTCTAGCTTTTGTGGTTGAAAAGTTATAAATCGAAGAATGAAGGAAGCCCCTTAATTTCTGTCTAAAATATCTATTATTTTACAAATAGAAGTTTACAAGATTGTTCTGCTGAAAAACGTCCCATATAAAACTTGTAGAGCTTTTCAAAACCTACATTTCTATGTATAATAGTTGATATTTTAGTTAAATCTAAGGGGGGTAGAAGTTTGATAATATGCAATAAACACCATATTGCATGCTAAAATTTGTCCATTTGAAGAATATTGTTTTGAAATAATACATTTGGGAGAGAATATGAAGCTAATTTTTTCCACATCAATAACCAGAATATAGAAAGTGTTCTGCCAATAGTACTAACTCTTACCCAGTGGCGTAACTATGCCATGGAGCGCCCCCCTGCGAGCCGAGTGGGAGCGCCCTTACCCCCCCCCCTCTAAGATAGAAACCAGGAAAAACTAATCTGAGTTACGATACCTTTGTTTTGTTTTTGCATGTGTTAATGCTGTTGGTAGCTTTTTCTCTTTGACGTGATTATGGATTGAAAAATGTGAAAAAGTCAGGCATTGAGCCTACTTTAACCCCTACAGTATATCCTAAAATAAAAAGGGCTAAAGAAGTAAAAGAAATTAAGTTTGCAATTTGGATTTTTTAGACAATGCAGTACTGAGGAGAGAAAGAAGAGATGATGGGTGACTAATGAGTCCATCCTAACACTGGTCGTGATATATTCTTATCTTATTTATCGCTATCACTTAGGTTTAGTTGAGGGAAAATTTTAAGACCATGTATCTGGACTATATTTTCAAGAGGTTCTGGCACTATAATTAATTCAAATACAAAGCACCATGGTCAATAATTTTCTAATGCGACGATTGGTACAACATTTGCCCTATTATTTCGTGATACAATTTATTGTTGTAATCAAGTTGTGAAAATTGAAATTATTTGGAGAGAATTAAAGCAAGCAGCACCTTACTAGTGATACGTTTTTATGAAAGTTGATGCAGTCCTAATGAGATGATGAGATAGACTCTTAGATACGAATAATGTGTGGCATTGTACAAATTCAGAATCAACCTTAAAATTATCAAGTTTTTTAAATGTATTACTTCCCCAATTTTTTAAGGTAATAGGGACAATTTTGGCTGAGATGAAAATGCTGCGGTAAGCTATATCAACCCTATGGTGATATTTTTAATATGGTAGCACTTGTTATATTGGAGTGTGATATTATTTTCTCAGACTGAAAGACATTCTATCAATATGGCAGTGTAAAGCAAGAGTGCAACTATGCGTAAAGCATCTGATAATTCTGGTTCAAGTCATTGCTTAAAGCTTCTAGTTTCCCCCTTTAAAATTAAATGGTGTGATTCGAATAAGATTTTCTAATTTGAGCAATAATCTATGAGATCTAGTTGAACATTAAGGCTTTCCAATATTACGCCAGAGCTGCTCCTCAATTTTTCCTACACTTGGGGTATTAAATTGTGTAGCAATTAGAATAAGCTATATTTATTCATTTTAATATTTAGATGGGCAACTGATGATTGAAAATTCAATAGAATTTAATATCTTTAAAGATGTTTCTAAATCTATTGGAAGGAAATTCAGTAGCAAGCAATATATTCATTGATTCACTGATATCCTTCCTCAAATCCTTTGGATAAAATCTATTTTATTAGTTTTTTTCTTCTAGATGCTGTAAGGAAGAGGTACAGAGAAGCAACAGACAACTCTGAAAAATACTGTGAAGACCACAGCTAGCAAGCCGGACCATAATCTAGAGGGTAATTTAAAACGTTTTACTTTGGCTTATGTAATACGTATAGGGCCTACATACATGCATATTAATACAATAACTAATCAATATTTTAAATTCACATCTAGCTATTTGAATTTGATAGGTTCAGAATTAGCCTAAATGATAATAAAGTTCTATATGTCATCCTGCAATAATATGGAATTAAATGAAAATATTATCTTTTATTCTCATCTTTTCCATATGATAATAGAACCATTATTGTTAATACCGTACCAATGCTTATCCCCACAATCCCAAAGCAGTAAGCTTATGACTGCCTGGCTCTAAATGTGCTTTGCCAGACTACCGACTTAGCTGCCTGCTCTAGCCACCACAACTCTATTCCCACATCTAAATACACAAACTTACACAACAGAGTGACCAGGCCTGACACACTGACACACTGACACACACTGACACACTGACAAGAATTCCCAGCCAAAATATAAAACACCAGAAATTAAAATATTGAGGTTCCCAATCTGATAAAGAGGGCCACTGAGGCAGACTACAGGAAAACCTCAGGCTTTGAAAATTTTGCCCCCTAAGTAGAGTGGACCCCTGAATATTTTCTGTCTAGTGAACCGTTGATTTTACAGCAAAGTCATGAGGAAGCTTTTTGTTCCCAGAATCCCAAGAAACATGGGTTTATGCAAAAAAATTCCAACCGGATAATAGGGGGGCCCCAATGCAGAGGATTTTCAGAATTTTTTCAACATATTTTCGAATCCACAACCAAATCGGCTGATTTTAGAGCATAAACAAGGTCAACAATAATTCAGGGCATGAAAATAGTACAAAAAAACCTCTAGACCCTGATGCATTCACTCCCCATCATGGGGTACAGGCCCCCCAAAAATTTTCAACGTTTTTTTATTTGACGATTTAGAGCAAAAAGTGAAAGGAGGACCTTTTTGTTCAAGAATCACGAGAAACGAAGATTCATGCAATAAAATCCCTATCGGGTTGATATTGGGGACACTGTTAGGGCAAATTTTTTTATTTTTGCAAATTTTGCGGATTTTTGAAATTTTTCCCAAAGGGTCAATTTTGAACTGATTAATGATCTTAGCGCGGTTTTTGAGGTCGGAAATCATTTTTTATTGGTCCTTTTAGCCCTATAATGATGCATTTTGCCCCAAAAATAACATTCAGGGGGCACCAGGGGGGACACCAGGTCAAATTTTGGCAAATTTTCAATCCCCTGTAAGAATTTCTTATTTTCATACAGGCAACTATTGTTTGTACATCATTTTTGAATAAGCTCATCAAGATGATTCCCAAAACATATACCAAAAAGTTTAAATTAGATGAAAAATTTTTTTAAACCTCAAGTATGGACTTGTAATATTTTTCATAATTTCTCCTTGTACTACATGCTTTCTCTTCATACAACATATTAAATGGTTTCCTCAGATGTAATGAATGTATGGGAATGAACAATTTGGAACCATAAATACTTGCTTATACAGAAAATTACAAAATTTTGGGGAAAACATATTTTGGGGTCTTTGAGTACCCCCAAAATTTTATCAACTTTTTTATTTGACAATTTAGAGCAAAAAGTGAAGAGGACCTTTTTTATTCAGCACTTCAAGAAACATGAGAAAATGGAGAAATTTTGGAACAAAAGAAAATCCTGACCAGGAAAATTTCAAACAAAAAAAATTTCATCCAAAAAAATTTATGACCAAAGAAAATTTCCAACCAAAAAATATATATATTCTAGTAAATTCACCAATACAAGAAGAATTGAAACAAAAAAAAATTTTTTGACTGAAAAAATTTTTCAACCCAAAAAAAAATCAGGGGTTCAGGGGGCGAAGCCTGATAAACACAAAAATAAATCCCAACCTGTTTAATATATGGGGTTCGGGGGCGAAGGGGCCCGCGATAAGCATAGCGGCGAAGGTCTAATAGATATAAACTTACACAATCTAGTGACTGACACACTGACACACTCACTGACAAAAATTCACCTTCAAAAACTGCTGATTTGAGCTGAATTTGAGGTCACCAATCGATCAAAGGGCACTGAGTAGGCCCGGGAAAACCTCCAAAACACGAAAATTTTATCCCGTTCATCAGAATGCGGACCCCTGAATATTTTTTCTGTCCTGAGTAGACAATTGATTTTACAGCAAAGTCATGAGGAAGCTTTTTGTTCAGAATCGCTTGTAAGTTTGTCAGAAAAAATTCCAACCGGATAATAAGGGGGGGCCCAGTGAGGGGATTTTCGATTTTTCAGCATATTTTCGAATCCACAGCCAAATCGGCTGATTTTAGAGCATAACTGAGGGTCAGCAATCGATTCAGGGCATAAGAATAGTACAAGAAAAACCTCTGGAGCCTGGTAAAAATTTCTCCCCCATCTTGGGGTACAGGCCCCCCAAAAAGTGCCAGCTTTTTTTTATTTGACGATTTAGAGCAAAGTGAGAGGACCTTTTTTTTGTTCAAGCACAAAAAACATCGATTTATGTAGTAAAATTCTTATCGGGTTTTGATATATAAGGGGGCCCAGCAGGGAAAATTTTTTTTGATTTTGCAAATTTTGCGGTTTTCAAATATTCAAGGGTCCAATTTTGAACAGAAAATAATGTTCTAGAAAAAGTTTCGAGGTCAGAATCGTGTTTTCGGGTCCTCATAGCCCTATGTTGATGCTATTTGCCCAAAAATAAAATATCCAGGGGGAGCTGGGGACCACGAGATCAAATTGTGGAAATTTTTGATCCCCTGTAAATCTCTTATTTTCCCTTACCGGCAACTATTGTGTTATACATCATTGAACTCAGCTCATCAGATGATTCAAACATATGCAAAAAGTTAAAATTTGATGAAAAATTTTTAAACCTCAAACATGGACTTGTAATATTTTTCATAATTTCTCCTCAAACTACATGCTCCTTATACAACATATTAAATGGTTTCCTCAGATGAGATGAATGTATGAGAATGAACAATTGCTCTATGGTAACTTGCCTATACATTAAAAAATCACAAAATCTTGGCTAAACACTGCTTCAGGGGGCTTGAAATTTAGGTACCCTCAACTTTTTAATTTGAATATTGAAACGAGAAGTAGAAGAGGATTTTTTGTTCAGCACACTTCAAGAAACATGAAAAATGGAGAAATTTTGGAACAAAGAAAAAATCCTAACCGGAAAAATTTCAAACAAAAAAAAATTTCTGTCCAAAAAATTTATAAATAAAGTTTCAGCAAAAAATATATATATTCCCTAAAGTAAATTCACCATGCAAGAAAAATTGAAATGAAAAAATTTTTGACTGAAAAAATTTTTTCCCAGCCAAAAAAATCCAGGGGGTTTCCCAGGGGGCGAAGCCCCCACGACTCGTGCAAAGCGCGAGGGTCTTAATATAAAACTTATGGGAAAAATGGCTTATTACCCCACTGACACACTGACACACTGACAAAAATTCGCCCAAATATGGCTAATTTGAGGGTAAGTTTGAGGTCACCAATCGATCAAGGGCACTGAGTAGGCTGGGGAAAAACCTCCAAACTTTTGAAAATTTTGTCCAAATCAGGGAGATCTGGACCCCTGAATATTTTCTCATTCTAGTGAACCGTTGGATTTTTCAAAAATTTTTCCAGTAGTTTTTTGTTCAGCATCCCAAAAAACATGGGTTCATGCGAGAAAAATTCCAACCGGATAATAGGGGGGCCCAGTAGGAGAGGGGTTTTTCATTTTTCAACATATTTCCGAATCCACAGCCATAAACGACTGGTTTTAAAGCTGTACTTTAGGGTCAGCAATCGATTCCAGGGCATGAAAATAAGTACAAGAAAAACCTCTGAGACCCTGATGAGTTTTTATCATGTTGGGAAGCAGCTCTCTGCAAAAATTTTTCAACTTTTTTATTTGAAACGATTTAGAGCAAAAAGTGAAGAGGACCTTTTTTGTTCAGAAGCACAAAAAACATCGATTCATGCAATAAAATTTTTATCGGGTTGATATAGGGAACCAATAATTTTGATCTTAATTTTTGCAAATTTGCCCAGATTTTTTTCAAATTTTCAAGGGTCAATTTTGAACAGAAAATGATGTTTCTAGAGCAGATTTCGAGGTCAAATTGTGTTTTTGATCCTCATAGCCCCCTATGTTAAAGTCTTATTTGCCCAAATAAAAGTATCAGGGGGGGCACTGGGGGACGTAGGTCAAATTTGGTAAATTTTTGATCCCCCTGTAAATTTCTTATTTTCATACCAAACCAACTATTGTGTTATACATCATTGAACTCAGCTCATCGAGATGGATTCAAAAACATATACCAAAAGTTTAAAATTTGATGAAAAATTTTTTAAAACCACAAATATGGACTTGTAATATTTTTCCTGTTTCTCCTCATAGTCATGTAACTCACTTATATAACATATCCAAATACCTTCCCTCAGATGAGATGAATGTCTGAAATGAACAAATTGGAAACCATAAAAATTCGCTTATACATTAAAAAATTGTAAAAATTTTTGGAAAAATTAATTTCCCAGGTGCTTTTGGATTCCCCTCAAAATTTTTTCCAACTCTTATGTTGAAAATTTAGAGTATTAGTGAAAAGGACCTTTCTTGCTCAGCACTACCCAAGATACATACAAAAATGTAGAAAGATGATAATTTACTTCTGCAGGAGGGCTTTCTGGGATACTTACAACTTTCTACTATCAACCAAGACTGTGTAAATATCATTCAAGAGAATCCATTTACCTAGATAAACTCCAACCTGAAAAGTATTTTCAACCTCTACATTTACAAATATGCGGAAAAAATTCCTACAAAAAAAAATTTCCCAACCCCATAAAATTGTTTGGGGGGTTCAGGGGGCCAAGCTGACAGACAGCGCAAAGCGCAAGTCTATATCACATGGCTTTCTACACAACCGAGTGACTGACACGCAACCTGCTGACACACTGACACACTGACACACTGACACACTGACACACTGACACATGACAAAAATTCACAGCCAAAATGGCTTATTTGAGGGTAAATTTGAGGTTACCAATCAAGGGCACTGAGTAGGCACAGGGAAAAACCCTCAGACTTTGAAAATTTTGCCCCCTAATGGGGTGCGGACCCCTGAATATTTTCTGTCTAGTGAACCGTTGATTTTACAAAGCAAATTCATGAGGATGTTTTTGTTCAGAATCCCAAAAAAAAGGTTTATGCAAAAAAAACCGGATAATAGGGGGGCCCAGTAGGGGATTTTTTTTTTTCAACATATTTTCAAATTCCACAGCAAAAACGGCTGATTTTAGAGTGTCATGAGAGTCAGCAATCGATTCAGGGCATGAAAATAGTACAAGAAAAACCTCTAGACCCTGATAAATTTCTCCCCATCATGGGTTACCCCCCAAAATTTTCAACTTTTTAATTTGACAATTTAGAGCAAAAGTGAGAGGACCTTTTTTGTTCGAAATGCAGGAAACATCGATTCATGCAATAATAAAATTCCTATCGGGTTGATATGGGGGCACAGTAGGTAATTTTTCGATTTTTGCAAAATTTTGCCAGATTTTTTCAAATTTTCAAGGGTCAATTTTGAACAGAAAATGATGTTTTAGCGCGGTTTTTTTTTAAGAATCATTTTTTTTGTCCTCATAGCCCTATAATTATGCATATTTGCCCCAATAATATATTCCAGGGGGCACCGGGGGACACGGGTCAAATTTGGTTTTTGTTCATCTGTAAATTTCTTATTTTCATACCGGCAACTATTGTGTTATACATCATTGAACTCAGCTCATCGAGACGATTCAGAAACATATACCAAAAGTTTAAATTTGATTACTTTTTGAAAACCTCAGGTATGGACTTGTAATATTTTCTCTAATTTCTCCTCATACTACATGCTCACTTATACAACATATTCAATGCTTTCCTCAGATGAGATGAATGTATGAGAATGAACAAATTGATACCATGGCTTTTGCTTATACATTAAAAATCACAAAAATTTTTTTGAAACATTATTTCAGGGGGCTTGGGTCCCCCAAATTTTCCAACTTCTTAATTTGAGAATTTAGAGCAGAAGTGAAAAGGACCTTTTTGTTTTCAGCACTCCAGAAACATTGAAAAATGTAGAAATGATGCAATAAAAAAATTTTAACCAGAAAAATCTTTTCAAAAAAAAATTTCTGATCAAAAAATTTATGACTAGAAAATTCTCCCCAAAAAAATCATTTACCAGAGTAAATTCACCAACCTAAGAAAAAATTAAAACTAAAAAAAATTCCATAAAAAAATTTTGGACCAAAAAAAATTTTTTAACCAAAAAAATCCAGGGGGTTCAGGGGGGCAAAGCCCACAAAGTTTAAAGCGCGAGTCTAAATACATGAAACACACAACCGGGATAGTGACACACTGACACACTGACACACACTGACAAAAAATTCACAATAAAATGGCTTATTTGAGGGTAAATTTGAGGTTACCAATCGATAAAGGGCATTGAGTAGGCACAGGGAAAAACCTCCAAACTTTGAAAATTTGCCCCTAATAGGGTACGGACCCCTGAATATTTTCTGTCTAGTGAACCGTTGATTTTACAGCAAAGTCATGAGGAAGCTTTTTGTTCAGAATCCCAAAAAACATGGGTTTATGCACAAAAATTTCAACCGGATAATAGGGGGGCCAGTAGGGGGATTTTCAATTTTTCAACATATTTTCGAATCCACAGCCAAATCGGCTGATTTTAGAGCATAAATGAGGTCAGCAATCGATCCAGGGCATGAAATAGTACAAGAAAAACCTCCAGACCCTGATAAGTTCCTCCCCATCATGGGGTACAGGCCCCCCAAAATTTTCAACTTTTTAATTTGACGATTTAGAGCAAAAGTGAAGAGGACCTTTTTGTTCAGAATCACGAGAACATCGATTCATGCAATAAAATCCCTATCGGGTTGATATGGGGACACAGTAGGGGCAATTTTTGATTTTTGCAAATTTTGCGGTTTTTGAGAATTTTCAAGGGTCAATTTTGAACAGTTAATGATGTTTTAGCGCGGTTTTTGAGGTCGGAATCATTTTTCTTGGTCCTTATAGCCCTATAATGATGCATTTTGCCCCAAAAAAATATCCAGGGGGGCACCAGGGGACACAGGTCAAATTTGGCAAATTTTTGATCCCCTGTAAATTTCTTATTTTCATACCGGCAACTATTGTGTTATACATCATTGAACTCAGCTCATCGAGACGATTCAGAAACATATACCAAAAGTTTAAATTTGATGAAAAATTTTTAAACCTCAAGTATGGACTTGTAATATTTTTCACAATTTCTCCTTGTACTACATGCTCACTTATACAACATATTAAATGGTTTCCTCAGATGAGATGAATGTATGGGAATGAACAATTTGGAACCATAAATACTTGCTTATACATAAAAAATTACAAAATTTTGGAAAAATTATTTTGGGGGGTCTTTGGTACCCCCAAATTTTATCAACTTCTTTTATTTGACAATTTAGAGCATGAGTGAAAAGGACCTTTTTTATTCAGCGCTCCAAGAATACATGAAAATGGAGAAATTTTGGAACAAAAGAAATCCTGACCAGGAAAATTTCAAACAAAAAAAATTTCTGTCCAAAAAATTTATGACCAAGAAAATTTCCAACCAAAAAATATATATTCCTAAAGTAAAATTCACCAACCTGAAAAAAATTGAAACAAAAAAAAATTTTTTTGACTGAAAAAAAAATTTTTTCAACCAAAAAATAAATCCCAACCCACCAAAAAATTGTGGGGTTCAGGGGGCGAAGCCCCTGCGAGCGCAAAGCGCGAGTCTAATAGATATGAAACTTACACAATCTAGTGACTGACACACTGACACACTGACACACTGACACACTGACAAAAATTCACAGCCAAAACTGCTGATTTGAGAGTAGAATTTGAGGTCACCAATCGATCAAAAAGGGCACTGAGTAGGCACAGGGAAAACCTCCAAACTTTGAAAATTTTATCTGATTCATGGGGTACGGACCCTCTGAATATTTTCTGTCTAGTGAACCGTTGATTTTACAGAAAATTTGTGAGGTAGCTTTTTGTTCAGCATCCCAAAAAACATAGGTTTATGCGAAAAAATCAAACCGGATAATAAGGGGGCCCAGTAGGGGGATTTTTGATTTTTCAACATATTTTCGAATTCACAGCCAAAACTGCTGATTTTAGGGCGTAACTGACATCAGCAAACGATTGAGAGCATAAAAATGATACGAAAAAACCTCCAGACCCTGATAAATTTCTCCCTGTCATGGGGTACAGGCCCCCAAAAATTTTTGAACTTTTTAATTTGACGATTTAGAGCAAAAGTGAAGAGGACCTTTTTTGTTCAGAATCACAAAAAACATCGATTTATGTAATAAAATTTTTATCGGGTTGATGTAGGGACCCAGCAGAGGAAATTTTGATTTTTGAAAATTTTGCGGATTTTTTCAAATATTCAAGGGTCAATTTTGAACAGTTAATGATGTTCTAGAGCAGTTTTCGAGGTCAGAATCGTGTTTTTAGGTCCTTATAGCACTATAATAATGCTATTTGCCCAAATAAAATATCCAGGGGGCACTGGGGGACATGGGTCAAATTTGGCAAATTTTTAATCCCCTGTAAATCTCTTATTTTCATACCGGCAACTATTGTGTTATACATCATTGAACTCAGCACATCGAGATGATTCAGAAACATATACAAAAAGTTCAAAATTTGATGAAAAATTTTTAAACCTCAAGTATGGACTTGTAATATTTTTCATAATTTCTCCTCAAACTACATGCTCACTTATACAACATATTAAATGGTTTCCTCAGATGAGATGAATGTATGAGAATGAACAAATTTATACCATGGTAACTTGCTATACATTAAAAATCACAAAATCTTGGCTAAACATTAATTTCAGGGGTCTTGGGTCCCCCCAAATTTTCCAACTTTTTAATTTGAATATTTAGAGCATGAGTGAAAAGGACCTTTCTTGTTCAGCACTTCAAGAATACATGAGAAAATGGAGAATGATGATAATTTTTGGAACAAAAGAAAATCCTAACCAGGGGACATTTTCAACAAAAAAAATTTCTGTCTCAAAAAAATTTATGACCAAGAAAAATTTCCAACCAAAAAATATATTTCTAAAAGTAAATTCACCAATACAAGAAAAATTGAAACAAAAAAAAAATTTTTTGACTGAAAAAAATTTTTCAACCAAAAATGTGGGGTTCAGGGGGCGAAGCCCCGACGAGCGCAAAGCGCGAGTTCATACATGAAACTTACACAACCGAGTGACTGACACACTGACACACTGACACACTGACACACTGACAAAAATTCACAGCCAAAATGGCTTATTTGAGGGTAAATATGAGGTTACCAATCGATAAAGGGCACTGAGTAGGCACAGGGAAAACCTCCAGACTTTGAAAATTTTGCCCCCCTAATAGGGTACGGACCCCCTGAATATTTTCTGTCTAGTGAACCGTTGATTTTACAGCAAAGTCATGAGGAAGCTTTTTGTTCAGAATCCCAAAAAACATGGGTTTATGCACAAAAATTTCAACCGGATAATAGGGGGGGCCCAGTAGGGGGGATTTTCAATTTTTCAACATATTTTCGAATCCACAGCCAAATCGGCTGATTGTAGAGCATAAATGAGGTCAGCAATCGATCCAGGGCATGAAAATAGTACAAGAAAAACCTCTAGACCCTGATAAATTCCTCCCCATCATGGGGTACAGGCCCCCAAAAATTTTCAACTTTCTTATTTGACGATTTAGAGCAAAAGTGAAGAGGACCTTTTTTGTTCAGAATCACGAGAAACGAAGATTCATGCAATAAAATCCCTATCGGGTTGATATGGGGACACAGTAGGGGCAATTTTTGATTTTTGCAAATTTTGCCGGATTTTTGAGAATTTTCAAGGGTCAATTTTGAACAGTTAATGATGTTTTAGCGCGGTTTTTGAGGTCGGAATCATTTTTCTTGGTCCTTATAGCCCTATAATGATGCATTTTGCCCCAAAATAATATTCAGGGGGGGCACCAGGGGACACAGGTCAAATTTGGCAAATTTTCGATCCCCTGTAAATTTCTTATTTTCGTACCGGCAACTATTGTGTTATACATCATTGAACTCAGCTCATCGAGATGATTCAGAAACATATACCAAAAGTTTAAATTTGATGAAAAATTTTTAAACCTCAAGTATGGACTTATTTTAAATATTTTTCATAATTTCTCCTCATACTACATGCTCACTCATATAACATATTCAATGCTTTCCTCAGATGAGATGAATGTATGAGAATGAACAAATTGATACCATAAAAACCTGCTTATACATTAAAAATCACAAAATCTTGGCCAAACATATTTCAGGGGGCTTGGGGTCCCCCCCAAATTTTTTCAACGTTTTAATTTGAATATTTAGAGCAGAAGTGAAAAGGACCTTTTTTGTTCAGCACTTCAAGAAACATGAGAAAATGAAGAAATTTTGCAACAAAAAAAAATCCTAACCTGAAAAATTTCAAACAAAAAATAATTTCTGACCAAAAAAATTTATGACCAAGAAAATTTCCAACCAAAAAAATATATATTCTCAAAGTGGATTCACAAATACAAAAAAAATTGAACTAAATTTTTCAACCAAAAAAATCCAGGGGGTTCAGGGGGGCGAAGCCCCCTGACGAGCGCAAAGCGCGAGTAACTATATTATAAATGTTCACTTTGTTCTAGGTCTACTAATATAAAATAAATCAATAAATTGTTAAATTCACTTGAAAATGAGTGGCCCTAAAAAAGTTAAAATTTATAATGTAGTTATGTGAATAGAGTTGTGATGGCTAGAGCAGTGCAGCTAAAGCCAGACTGCTCAAGCCGCGCTTGAGCTACTGCTTGGGAATTGTACCTTTGAATTTAAAAAAAATATTTATTGTACTGTTAATTAAATATGAAAATATTTTTTTTCTATTTCAGGCAGGGGAGAAGACATCTAGATACAATGGAGAACCAGGACAACATCCAAGGATGATAAACTTTATGGCTTTTTTGTAGAGTATATGATGTGTTTTATTTATTAATGTAAGAAATTAATTTATTAAAATAATATGATGTTTACCAAGCTTACAATTACTTACTCCTCGAAGCAGTATATTTGAATGTCCATTCCAAGTACTATAGTATTGTCTCAACCAGAACAAAGAAGAATACTATTAAGAAATATTTTTCTTTGTATAATTAGTAGTGACAATGAAATTGGCGGTTTGCAAATCATGTGTATATGATAATATACTAAATACCTGTAAAACTTGTTCACTGCTGCTTCGCAATTAGACTTCTTCAAACATTGTTCATGATAGAGTTTTTTATAATCACTTATAAGAATGAGAAAAAAAGGAGAGTAATGATAATATACTAGATACCTGTAAAACTTGTTCACTGCTGCTTCTTGATTAGACTTCTTTAAACATGGTTCATGATAGAGTTTTTTATAATCACTTATAAGAATGAGAGAAAATGGAGAGTAATATAGGATATGAACAAAATTTCAGGAATGCTACTTGAACATTGATTTGTGTATGAGTTCCATGTAATATTCCTATTCTAAGTATGCATATACAAAACAAACATGTGAGTACATTTTGCTTCTTTTTTGCACCTGATTCATTCGCCACTTTTGTTGTGAACAACTATACTCAATAGAAATGATGACTTCTAATATTAATTAGGTTTTTATGCTATTGTACAAAAATTTTTAATTGAAAAGTTATTGGCATTATTTTGAAAGAAAGTACAGACAAATATTATATATTTACCATACCGTTATAATAATATAAAGTCTTGTGCTATATGGTATAGAATAAATCAAATTATATAATTTCATAACTCATTATTTTATACTGAATAATACAACTAATATATGGGTTAATTTAAATTAAGTTCAAGTTATCCATCAGTTTACCAGGACGAGTGTGTCACAGGCCTGCTACAAATGGTGTGTCACAGGCTTGCTAGGAATGGTGTGTCACAAGTCTGCTACAAATGGTGTGTCACAGGCTTGCTAGGAATGGTGTGTCACAAGTCTGCTACAAAAGGTGTGTCACAGGCTTGGTAGGAATGGTGTGTCACAAGTCTGCAACTGATGGTATTACACAGGTGTGATACAAAAAGTTCGCCACAAGTCTTCTGATAAAGACTTGTCACAATGTATTCTGAGGGTCAACTAGGCAACTTGTCACTAGCCTTCTGTAAGTGTTGTTCCTTGCCTCTCAAGACATGTAACAAGTGTGAAGGTTTGAGGGAGTTTCCTTGTGACAAGCTTGTCACATGTTAAAATTCCTGCCTGGGTATAATACATGAACATATTCATCTGACTTCCTTATTTAATACATGAGAAATGATGTCATGGATGTGTCCTCCTCTACTGCGCTGGTACGCATCAACTCTGTCCAACTATTACATCAACTATTACAGTCTGGACGAGCAAAGAAGACATCTGGCAAGACCAGACTCCAGCCCAGTCAATATCAGTTCAAAAATTATAAATTTAATCCCAAATTGTAGAAAATAAACATTCTGCTCTAAAGTTAGAGACCAGATTTGAAACTTTTGAGCCATTATTGAGCTGGAGTCATTTTCCCATCTTTCCAGTCTGCTCGACCATACTATCCCAGGTAGCACACATGTGTGTTTTCGAAGTGAGAAATTTGGGTGTAATGGTTGAATAACCGTTAGAGGTTGAATTCTTCAACGTTGTAAATGAAACGTTTTTTCAACAGTTTCTCTGACGTTGCTTTCAACGTGACTCATCAGGGAAACAAGCTTGTGACGCTGCCACTCACAGCGCTAGAGTTGCATACCTATCTCCTCGTTGCTTGTTTGGTTGTTTGTTGTTTGGTTTGGTAACGGTTGTAAATCGATTCAAATTCAAACTCATCAGCAATCTTTTCAGAATTTTAAAAGTTTCAATTAGGTACTGAGTTAAACAATAGGATTTTAGCTCAAATTCATTTCTTGTTTTGTTTCAATAAGAGTTGTGTGGAGATTTCAAGTGAACAGAAGAAATCGCAATTCGAAAGTCCTCAAAACCTGGTAAGTTTCATAAGTTTTTTTGTAAACAAGAATCACTCATGATGATTATATTATATTGTTTGGTGATTTATTGCCTAGGTGATAATGATGCTGAATTACAAAAACCATTAATTTTTTTTATTTTAGGATTCTCATGGACTTATGATCTAAAAAGCTTCACATAACCTCAAACATCATGAAGATCTGGGGGAGAGTAGGCTATAAATCTGAGGAGCACTTCATGGAGCCAATCAAATAGTTGAATACCATCAAATAAAACATTAACCATATAAATCAACTGTTATTATCATATAGCAGTTAACTTATCAGAGAAAAAATTATTTTCAGATATTAAAGTACCTAGGCCTACCTACCACCCCTAATTTGTTTTGGTCCAAAATTTTAATGTAGTAAGTTACATAAACAATTCAATTTGAGGGGTATTTTTGCATTGAAAGTAATATGATTATTTAACTATCTGTGATTTGCAAGTTTTAGTCTTGGTTATTGGATAATATGTAGCTTGAAGGTTAGGTTACCAAATAGCAAAAGTTCAGTTGTTTTATTTTTCTTGGGCTCAAGATTAGGCCTATATGCCGCATTTAATATGATTATGAATCAAGGAATGCCAAGTTGGTGTTCCAAATATAAACAATAGTTTTTTCAGTTTTGAATCCAACATGTCAGTAAGTTAGTCATGAATTAGGCCTAGTTGCTCAATGAAATGCTTAGCATAAGCTTACATGATTGCATTTGAGTTCCATGAGAAAGCAGTTTACATAAGAAATCATTTTTAGGGATTAGTGGATTAGGGATTCATTATTGATTGGTTAAGTATTTTGCTTCCTCATTGAGATTTATTCTAGACAGGTTTCAATAAAAGCCTACTATTATAGATGGATTTGTTTCAGAGGCTACTGGTTCAGCAGACATCAAGGATGGAGTGCAGTCTTTTTTGGGAAGAGGAGAGCAAGTAAAACACAGCTTGATTCCTGAAGCAGTGCTGATGACACCAACCAGTAAGGAAAGTCCGTCTTCACTCTATTGAGTTCCCTTACCATCTCATCACAAATAACAAAGGTTAGCAGGTCTTTTCAGTAGTATTTCTTCCTTGTCTTCTGATTTGTCATTTTTGTTTTGATAAAGTAGGCTTCAATAAATTTGTGAATCCTAATTCACTCATAAGTGTAAGTGTGTAACAAAGCTTTTTCCTGCCAAAAAGGTTGATTTGCATAGTCTTATACTGCCAATTCAGACACTGATTCCACAGAAGTGAAGTAAAAGTTCCTATTATAAGAGCTTGTTTCAGTAAATGATAATGTGCCGTTATGATAACCAAGAGTTAAATCTAGACCGGGGTAAAATCTAAACTGGGCCCTGGCTTATAAACATTTTACAATCCACATTACTCATAATTCGTGGATTTTATGGGTGTTTCTGTCTCATAAACGTTTCCAATAAAAAGCAAATTCTACAGTTTTAGCTGATTAGAAAAATTACATGAAACAAATTCACCTCAAGTAAATAGAATATCGGAATAGTCCAATGCTGTTTCTTTAAAACCAAAACTCAGCTCCTAATTGAATGATTTTGAAGTATAAATTGATTTATTATTATGAATATATTTAATAATAAATATCAATCATTATTTTTATAGTGAGATTTGAACAGGAATAATTTTTGTCGCTAAAATATTATCATAACATTCATAACCTACAAAGAAAATTGTAAACAAACCAAGTCAGAAGACCCTAGCCTTGTAATCTAAAATGGCCGTGATGATTTGAGTTTGAACAGCAATATTGTGAATTTTTCGTCTGAACCAATTTACATAGACATATAATCTACATCTTAAACCTTCATCATTCATCATCCTTTGCTTAGAATAATTGGAAACCAAGTCGCAATTGTAAAGAAAGAATAAAGAATACATGGGATTTCCTATTCCACTCGAACCATTGCGGCCATTTATGATTCAAATGTTAGGGTCTTCTAGTGAGTTTTGGCTGATCGTTGATTCAACAGCTGATCCTTTCCAAAATTTGGAACATTGTAAATCAATAATTTTATTGGTGAATCTACAATCCCAATCACTTGTTTTTCATCAGAAAAACAAGCTGTAGATCTTTATAAGTCAGGGCCCTTGTTTATAAAATAAAAATCATGAGGTTTGTATGTGTTTTAGAGAAAGAATAGTATAGAAATCAATCCTGGAATTGGATTTTTAATAGCTTTAATTGATAATAATCATTAATTTGAATCTCCATTTATTGCTCTACGGTATAAATAGACAAAGGACTTCTGCAACTGCAATTATTGACCAATGTAGTAAATAGCAGGCGAGATCTATTGGATGAAACTGTGAAATTTGCAGTTGCATAAGTTCTTTGTCTATTTATAAAGGCAGTAGCAATAAATGTAGATTCAAATTAATATTATTATAATAATGATCCAGCATTTGATATACTGCAATTTATCTAATAATTCTTCCATCAGTTTTAATTTGATTTGAAATACCTGTTGAGAATCAGGTACCTGTATCTTATGAATTTATGTAACTTTGAACTGGGAAAATTGATTTTTTAGCAAATTTTTCCATAAGTTGATTTTATTATATGCCCTTACAGGTACTAGAGAATTTTGAGACACTCTGTATAACTATCGAAAATGATAATTTTCAACTGAAGAATTCTTTATCCTCCTGCATTCAGCAGTGATTTTGGGCCATACTAAAGTGATACTGATAGCATTCTTTTATTGAGATCTCCAATGGTACCTTTTGTTAAATTATCTTTGTATAAGGAGAGTAGAATGTATGTATAGTATAAGTAGAGTGGTATGGGGGGTGGCGTAGCAGAGTGGGTTGAGTGCTGGCGTCGCAACCCAAAGGTCCCGGGTTCAAACCCAGGTCAGACCAGAAATTTTTCTCAAGCCACTTCCCCGTGTTTTGGATGGACACGTTAAGCTGTCGGTCCCGGCTGCCTAAAAACAGTCGTGAAGTCATGTGAGAGGCCCTGAAATTGATCAGGAGCGACCTGAAAACTCTGACACCAGACCTGAGCCAGCCAGGTTACACGAATATTAATATTTTATAAGTAGAGTAAAGTAGAGTATCTTTCTTAAGTAGAGTAAAATGCAAATGTTAGATTCTTCAAAACTTTTCCTCTCCTCCACAATATACTTATCAAATTCTTTTTAATATTATTATTGGAAAAGGTATTTTTAATTTATATTACCTATAAATGTGTTTCAGTTGCTGTCAGGAGGTGAATCGGCTATGGGAGTTCCAGGTTGGGGGAGAAGTTAAGGATTGGCTAGAATATGCATCACCCAGAGTTGGCTACTCAGAAAAAGTTGAAGAAAAACAACAATTATCATACCAGACGTTTCTTGTAATCACTAGCTTTTCTTGATACATTTTTTAAAATAATAATCTATACCAATTTGTAACTTTTTAAACCTAATTCTATCATTCAATTTGATTGCATATTTTTCGAAATTATATTGAATCAGACAACCATCATGTCTGGAAACTATTTCAATAGAATTAAAGCTGACTTGAAGCTATAATGAAATTTTACTTTCTCAATTGCTGATTTATATACCTTATTTACAATAAATATTATCTTTATATTTTGTAAATTTTGTTATTCTTGTTTCCTTTAAACCAGAAGCATCATCATAGATCTAATAATTTTTTACTCCTCACAGATGAAATTATATATGTAGATTTTAGAGTTTGAGATTTGTAAATAGCAGCAATCTTAGAATGATAAGTTTAGCACCCTGTACACAGGGATTGTAGTGTCGGCCAGTTGAATATCTGTAGCCAATCACAGCTGTTATTGTTTGAATCAATTACAAGACAAAGTGCTCTGTTTGGCTACAAATATTTAACTGGCCGATTCTACAATCCTCATCTTTATGCTTTAATGTTGTGTTTCATACTGAAGCATCTTGGTAAACAACATCAGCAGTACTATTGCTGCAATTTTTTGCTCAAGCTTCCATGGTCATTTAATTTTATGTTTCATCTGAAGCATCTTATTTGCCTTGGTAAACAAAGTCAGCAGTACAATAGCAACAATTTGTTTGCCCAAGCTTCAATCACTATTTTTACAGAACAATTTTCTTTCTATTGTGTGTTTTCAATGTTCACTCATGATCAAAATTTATGGTTTTAGTCTGGTCGAGCAAAGAAGACATTCTGGCAACATGGGAAAATGATTTCAGCTTGGTCAATATTGGTTCAAGAATAATAAAGTTGGTCTCTAATTATAGAACAGAATGTTTATCACAATTTGAGACCAAATTTATTATTTTCAATCAATATTGACCGAGCTGTATTTATTTCCCCATCTTGCCAGAATGTCTTCTTTGCTTGTCCAGACTATACCACAATCATGTTTTCATGACAACCAGTATTCAATGCTTATTCAACGTTGAAAAATATAACTAATTCAACGTGTTTTTCAACATCTATTATGTAGTTGAAAATAATGGTTGTCACAATGTGTTTTCAACATCTATTCAACGTTGAAAATAATGGTTGTCACAGTGTGTTTTCAACATCTATTCAACGTTGAAAATCATGTGGAAACGGCAGACATTTTATTGTGTATGCAACATTGAATTTCAACATCATTTCAACGTTAAGGTATTACGTGTTTCTAATGTTATTTCAACGGTTTTGTGCTACCTGGGATAGTAGTGAATGTCATGGACAGAGTTAATGCATGCCAGCGCAGTAGATGAGGACACATGCATGACATAATTTTTCATGCTTTAAATCAGAAAATCAAATGGACATGCGTTCATGTATTGATTTTATGTTTTTGGTTTAAATAAACCTTCTAATTTGATATATTAAAACCAACACCCTGTACATTCTATTATGATTGACTTTGGCAATGTTGAATGTTTATAAAAAATTGTATCATTTTGAAGAACATAATTATAAGAATCTCCCAGGTGTATGTTGATTAAAATAATAACATGTACCCAAATAATATATGTACTTACTACAGGGAGTCTCAAAATCCCTTTGAGGCAGATTTTGAAAGCTAATTGAAATTTTTGCAATGTTCATGTACTTCCAGCATCAATTTCGAGAAATCTAGAAATGAAATTGGAATTTGAACTTGAAAAATATCAATATTATCCGAAGCTATACAAAATTTGTGTATTGAAAATATTAGGTACTGTTCTTTCAGATGCCTGGTTAAATCCAAGCTTGCATTTTGCACAAACACCACCTCTCTATCATATAAAAGATGAATAGTTCGAATTAGAGGACTAAATTGGAATGAGGAATTAAGCACCGTTTTTCAGTTTTTCATGAGCCATGATCAGTCTCTTCCAAATGATAATCTTAGTAATTCAGTAATTAAGTTTATTGGGCCCATTTCACCCAGAATGAGACAGCAGAGATGAGACGGTGAAATATAATAAATAAGATATTATGTTCATTTATTAGTAGAAACGTTTCCTGCTGTTCAGAAGAGAATTTAACTCTTGAATTACATACTCCATGGCACTACAGCCCATTAAGGGCATTGACCTGCTTCAAAATGCCTCTCCACTACTCCCTGTCACTGGCCTTTCTTCTTCATCCCCTGATACCCATCTTTCTCAGATCCTGCTCCTGCTCTGTTCAAAGTTCAGACATTCCTTGTGGCAAGAAATAGATTCCTGCCCCTTCTGATTTTCTTCTGTTTATCTGTCATACTAATTATGTCATGAGGTATCTGTTCATTACTTCTTTTCGATAGAGGTTGTTAGCACGTTGATTCTCTCAACCATAAGCCAGTTTCTGTAACCATATGATGGTGCAAAACACCTCCGAATAACATGCAGTTAATCAGATAGAGTGTAATGCAACAGTTACTATTCCTGCAGAGACAGGAAACGACTGACTATCTTTACTAACGACAGCCAATCTCCCAAAGAAGGGAAAAATTACTAGAGTTATGTAGCACTAGTTGCTTAGTTTGCAATTTTACTTAATAAAAACAATTGCGGCCTGTGCGCCGCGCTTAGTCGGTTAGAATCTTTCATTGCTTAACCTCATAATAAAGATTTCTCTTTTTAAAAAGTTGATTAATTACTCAACAATCTTATCTGGCGCCCAAACAGGGACAGGCGACGAAAATTATCATCCACGATCAAAATTTTGGAAATTTTTGTAGAATTTCAATTTGTTACGCTTGTTCTGACCTGAACCCGGGACCAATGTCTTGGAAAAGTTATACGCGAGTGATTAGTGAACAGTGATTCCAACCTGGCCGACAGACGCGCACTTCACTCCTGTTTGGACTCTCTGAGATTGGACCACCGACCTTCTCTCAGACAACTGATAGAAGAAGGCAAAGAAGAAGACGGAAGCGATACCGATTCAGACGTTCGACTACAGCCACCCTCCAGCAATTCAGCCCTAACACATGCTGAGAATAATCCAAATATCATGGATGAACAAGCAGCAGCAGCAGCCCAAGCTCAACAAGCAGCAGTAGCTCAGGTACAAATTATTAAAATTCAAAAACCACTACCAAAGAGTGATCTTGACTTGATTCCCAATTACAATGGAAATCCCATTGAACTCACTTCATTTCTCGAAGTTGTTGAAACTCTTCTTGATGGCTTTTGTACAAATGACAGTATCAAAGCAGGAGCAAATCATTTTCGTTTATTATTCCAAATCAAGAAAAGACTGCATGACATGGCAAAAATAGTAGTGATTAACAGTACATGTGAATCAGTGAAAGACGTAATAATTATTTTGAAAAACAATTTCGCAGACAATCAATCAGTGCATCAATTAACAGCTGAACTCTTAACTTTGAAACCACACCCAAAACAACATCCTTTGCAATTTGTGAACACATTAGAAGAAAAACGCACAACAATAATTTGTAGACATAAACTGGATGGTGTATCTGGTGATTTTCTCAATTTTGTTACCAATCAATTGGACAAACAAGTGATCAATATTCTTGTCGAAGGACTTCCTTATCAGTTAGGAGCCCATCTCCAAACTCTCAGAATCAGAAATCTTCAAGATGCGCGACAAGCCATCATCAGTCAAAGCAATGCTGTTCTAAAACATTTGAACTTTACTATTGATGTGTCAAAAATGCATTTCAAAAACAATTTTTATGAAAAATCTCACCAAAATCAGAATAATCAATCAAAACCTCAACATCAAACTAATACCAACAAACAATTTTTTCACAATCAAGGCAACCAGCAGAAATTTCAATCTCAAAATCAATCTTTCAACCAACCACAAAACTCTCAATTTCGTAATTTCAATCAACCCCAAAATTCACAATTTCGTAATTTCAATCAACCCCAAAACTCTCAATTTCGTAATTTCAATCAACCCCAAAACTCTCAATTTCGTAATTTCAACCAACATGATCAAAACAGAGGTCAAAACTATCTGAACCGTAATGGTAATAATAACTCAGACGTATCTATGTGTACTGTTTCTAATTTGAGAAGACCTCACAACGTTCATCTCAGTGAACCAGTTGAACGAACTGAAACTGAAACTTCAAAATTTGAACAATTATTATCTGAAAAAGTTGACAAGCTCGCTGATGCCTTCCAGAATTTTTTAGAATTAGGCAACAGTCAAACCAATCACAGGTGATTGAAATAAACCTATGCAATACTGAAGAACTTCCATTCTTGTTTTCTAATGGTTGTAAAATTCTAATTGACACAGGATCAAAATATAATTTTGTGAGAACTGATAATAAATCATTCCCTTGCTTAAAATTTGAAGATTGTGAATTCAAAATCAAAACACCAGCTGGTGAAACAAAAGGTTTTTGACATGCGACTCTAGATTTAAGTTCCGTGCATGATAGTTTAAGAAATGAATTGTTTTTTGTACACGATTTTAGTGATAACTTTGATATTCTGCTTGGTACTGTAACACTTTTGAAAATTGAATCTCGCATTGATCTCACAAATACCTGTTTGATAACTAAAGGCAAAACACTCAATTTGAATGGACTTACTCCAGTCAAAATTCGTAAAGGAATAAATAATTTGAAATTGCCTCTGATCAACAAATCAAATGCTAGATTAGGAATAACAAATATACCTGCTTTAGAACTCAATCAGATTCTTGTAAATGTTGATGGAAATTTTTGTGAGTTTGAATATTTCTCTGATGTCGAAAAAGAGTTAAATATTGAATACCTTGAAATAGAAGAATGTGATTTGATGGACTGTTCTCCTTCTGAGAACACTCTAACTCATGAAAAGATATCAAATATAATTCGACTGGACCATATTGACAGACGTGACAAAGAACAAATAGTCAATCTAGTGCATGAATTCCAAGACATACTAAAACTTGAAAATACTTTACTGACTGCAACTCACTTACTAAAACACAGAATTGAAACGACTGACAACTCTCCTGTGTATACGAAAAATTATCGATATCCTGTAGCTTTCAAAGATGATATTAAAATTGAAGTTCAAAAATTACTTGACGGAAAAATAATAAGACCTTCCAATTCACCCTACAATTCCCCGCTTTGGGTTGTTCCAAAAAAGATGGACAATTCCGGTAAAAGAAAAGTACGACTTGTGATTGACTATCGAAAATTAAATGAAAAAACTAAAGGTGACAAGTTCCCTCTTCCAAATATTGAGGATCTCTTTGGAAAGATAGGTAGAGCAACTTATTTCACTAGCTTAGACCTAGCATCAGGCTTCCATCAACTTGAAGTTGAAGAATCAGATATTCCCAAGACTGCCTCCAGCACAGAAGATGGTCACTATGAATTTTTGAGACTCCCTTTTGGTTTAAAAAATGGACCACCTAGCTTTATGCGTGCTATGAATTTGATTTTTTGTGACACTCCAAATGCTCTTGTCTATATGGACGACATAATAGTATTTTCCGACTCATTCAAAGAACACTTGAAAGACCTTGAAAGAGTATTTAAAAAATTCAGAGAGTATCAATTGAAAATTCAGTTGGATAAAACTAATTTTTGTAATATGGAACTATTGTTTCTAGGCCATAATGTGTCTAAAGATGGAATCCATCCCAGTCCCGCAAAAATCAAAGCTGTTTCCAAATTTCCAATACTAAAAACTGTCAAAGAAATAAAACCATTTTTAGGCATGACCGGATTCTACAGAAAACTTATTAAAAAACTATGCTAAAATTGCCCAACCTCTCATTAGAGCTTTGCGAAAAGATGGAAAAATTGACATTAATAATGCTGAATACAAAAAATCATTCAATAATTTGAAAGAAGCCTTGTGCAATTCTCCTATTTCGACATTTCCAAATTTCAATAAAACTTTCACTCTGACAACTGACGCGAGCAATTATGCGATCGGCAGTGTTTTATCTCAAAGTGTAAATGGTAATGATCTCCCAATTTCATATGCATCTCAAACTCTGAATAGAGCCAAATGTAATTTGCCTACAATAGAAAAAGAACTTTTGAGTATTGTATGGAGCATAAAACATTTCAGACCTTACTTGTATGGTAGGAAATTTGTTGTCAAAACTGACCAAAAACCCCTGGCTTGGCTCAGAAATTTGAAGGAACCAAATTCTAAACTTTTGAGATGGAAACTACTTCTTGAAGAATATGATTTTACTGTTGAATATTCAAAAGGAAAAAGTAACGCATTGTCCCGAAATCCAGTAAATACTGCTGAAGTTCTAAATAACGAGATTATGGATTTTGAAACTCTTGCTCAGTTAGATTCCGAGAATAATCAAAACCCAAATCAGAATGTACCTCAAAATCAAACAAACTCGCCAGCTAATTCATTAGATCTAAACATTTCAACAGATGAACTTATGAATGAAACTAACATTGACCTTGATCAAGTACTAGCCGATTTGTTTCCAAATCAAAACAATAACAATGAACCTGATATCCCACAAAACAACAATGACAATGACTCTAGTCACGATTCATTCTAAGGAATCATCCGATGATAGAGCCGTTATTGTAATTGACGATTCACCTATCAATAAAGAAAAAAATCAAATAGTAATCAAATGTGGAAAATTCGGAATCCAATTCACAAAAGTCTTTGATAAGAATAGGGTAAATATTACTGTTTCATCCAAAGATGATATTTCAAACAACATTGAAAGATTGAAAACGTATTTCCAACCTGATAAAACTTATGGAATTATTTTTGTAAGTCCCAACAAAAACTTTCAACCCATAGCAGAAAGTATACTGAACTTCTTAATTGAAAAATTGAAAGAATTCAGTCAAACTACAAAATTCAAGATCTACAAAATAATACTGCAAGATATCACAGACATAAAAGAACAAAAAGTTCTAGTTTCTACCCATCATGAAGGAAAAACATTCCATCGTGGAATAAATGAAAACTATCTAAAATTGAGACGTGAATACTATTGGCCCACAATGCATAATGATGTAACAAATTTTGTAAATAATTGTCCTATGTGCCTTTGCACAAAATATGATAGAAATCCTGTAAAAATTCAATATCAAGTAACTCCACCTCCTTTGAGACCTTTTGAAAAAATTCAAGTAGATGTATTCTCGTTTGAATCACACAAAGTAATGACAACAATCAATCTATTCTCTAAATTTTTCCAAGCATTCATCATTGATAATGTTAACAGCCCTGCTATTACTAAAGCTTTGAAAGAATATATTTCAAAATATCCTATCCCCGAAATAGTTTGTATGGATGGAGGAAAACAATTTGATAACGCACTTGTGTGACAACTATTAACGTTATATGAAATTACACCCCACTATGCGTCTGCAGGACACCCTGATAGCCAAGGTTCCATTGAACGTGCTCATTCAACCCTTGTAGAATTACTAACTGGACATGGAACTGAAATGCCACAGGCATCTTTCAAAGAAAAATTAGATCTTGCAATTATCACATACCGTAAAACGGGGTGAATAGGATATATGGGGTGAATAGAATCAAAACTTCCAAAAAATTAAAAAAATTATTTATAAATTATGCATTCAATATAAACTTGATTTTTTTAAACCATTTAAAATAATACATTCCACTGAATCTATATTGTTATCTGATATTGAATTATCATTGGTAACAATGTTTGAATTGAGCTTCAAACAGATGTTAATTAATCAGCTGGTTTTCATAATCTACAAAACTTCAAGTGTAGGACGGTGAGGGTGTTAGTTGAGGGTTTATTATTCTCACCTGACACAAACAGAACTATCAGAAACATTTCCATCAATTTGTTTTTTTAATTTATGAGTTAATTGTATTTTTTATTAATTATTTTATAGTTTCTTGCAGAAATTTCGAAAAGTTGGGGTGAATAGGATCATGAAGAAGAAGATCAGATAATTTTTCAAATTGATGGTGAAGAAATACAAGAATGTAAATATGATATCACCGGATTCTCCTCTAATCAATTCACCCAATTCAACCTTTTTGTAATCAATATAAATGACTTTGTTGTTGTAGAATTCAAAACTAACAAAAATGAAAAAAGGTTTATTGCACATGCAGTTGCAGAGTAATGTAGTTGCAGTTGCAAATATGAAATTTATGCAGAAAAGATCAGGGAAAAAGATGTATATCATGTATTATGATTTTTTAAAACCACAAATAGCTATCCTATTGGTCCCACACACAAATTAATAGGTTAAATCATGAGTTTTATACATGTGATACTATTCACCCTGTCTATCGGACCAATAGGATCAGAGCTCATTTTATTTTTTTTCTACCACACCTTAGTCTAAAACCATTAACTGATAGATGTAATGTGAAGTACAAGGGAAGACTCACAGATTAAAAAAATATATTTTTTTTAATCTTTAGTGGTTCTGCTGTCAACCGTTGTTAAAGTCAAAAAGTGATCCTATTCACCCCATTTTACAGTACAATAATTCATTGAATTCAACTCACCAAATGACCCCTTTGGAGCTTACATTTGGCAAGTTCAAACACTTCAATAGTCTAGATAAAACTTGTGTGCAAATAACAGAAGAATTAGCAGATAGATATTTTCAAGAGTTAGAAATCTTCTGTGGTTTAGTTAAAAAGAAAACTGATGACAAAAAACAGAAGAGAACTGAAAAACTGAATAAAAATTGTGAGGAACCTCCCAAATATCCCGATGATGTAAGATACGTTAGGAGTATTCAAAACAAAAAATACCTCCCAAAATATTTTGAAGCTAAAGCAATTGGGAAAAACTTTTATCAATCCCATAAAAGAACTCTCAAACTTCATCCTAATAGGTTGAAACGCAACAAAAAAGTGAAAAAGAAAACTATTGTTACAGATAATACTACTTCTGGTTCTGATCCTACCCCTAGTCCCAGCGTACAAACTAGTGGACTTGACTAATACTGCAGGACTGATACCAGTGGAGATTGAACGACATATGTACATAAACAAGACTTTTACTTTCATACATTATTCTAATATAAGTAGTCTTAAGAATGAAATTGAAAAATTGTCTTATTCTATTGATAAGTTACAAAATGTACCATCTATGAAGAAACTGATTATTCCTTTTATGCAAATACGTGATAATCTAATCAAAAAATTGAGTTTGTTATTTCCAATGTATTCTTCATCTCGTAAAAACTTACTTACTTATCCTGGCGCTACAGCCCGATGTGGGCTTTGGCCTCCTCCGTAATCTGCCTCCAAGCATCTCTATCTGCTGCCTTCCGTCTCCAACCTCTCACTCCCATCGCTCTCAGGTCCTTCTCCACATCCTGCATCCATCTTGCCCTCGGTCTTCCTCTTCTCCTCACTGCCTCTAATTTTTCGTTTAGCATGACTTTCTGCATTCTTGACTCATTCATTCTTTCCACATGCCCAAGCCATTTTATTCTTCTTGCTTTGACAAATCAGATAATATTCTTGTGTTGCAAGATAGCATCTATTTCAGCATTCTTCCGTATTCTCCACGCACCGTTTTCATGAACTGGGCCATATATCCTCCTTACTAGCTTTCTCTCAAACACCATCAGAGCCTTCTTGTCTTCTTGTAGAATTGTCCAAGTTTCACATCCATATGTGACAACTGGCCTTATGAGCGTTCTGTAGATATTCATTTTGGTGTTCCTGGTAAGGAGTTTTGACTTCAGCAGCTTGTTATTTGCATAATATGCACGATTGCCAAGCATTATTCTTCGTTTTATTTCTGCTGATACCTTGTTACTGCTATTAACCTCTGTTCCCAGGTACGTGAAGCTTTCAACCTTTTCGAACATGCTTTCTCCAATTCTGACAGCTCCTTGCTCTCTCAATCCTCTTGCGCCCATCTCCATGTACTTTGTTTTTTCTTCATTGACTTCCAGACCTACTAGCTTTGCTTCATCTCTGATCTGCAAGAACACTTCCTCCAGAGATCGCATATTCCTTGAGATAATAACAACATCGTCTGCATATGCTAGGATTTGCGTCATTCTTCTCATAATGTTGCTTCTCCTGTCAATATTTTCCATTGCTTTCTGGAGCACTATATTAAAGAGCAAGGCCGACAGCACATCTCCCTGTCTTACGCCGTCAGTGATAATGAATTCTCTACTCAATTGTCCTTCACTCAGAACCATACCTTTTGTTTCAGTCATGGTAACTTTTACCAGATTTATCAGTTTCTTAGGGAATCCAAATCTCACTAGAGCTTCAAGCACTTCAATTCTCTTCACTCTGTCAAAGGCCGGCTTGTAGTCGATAAATAGCATATGCAAGTTGATGTTATGCTCATAGAACCTCTCCATTAATTGTCTCAGTGTGAATATTTGGTCAGTGGTACCCCTACCAGGTCGAAATCCACACTGATACTCATCTACTATGGCTTTGGCAAGTGTGCTAATTTTTAATGTAAGAATGCGTGAGAATATTTTGTAAGCTATATCTAGCAGAGTGATGCCTCGATAGTTATTGCACAGCAATTTGTCGCCTTTTTTAAATATAGGGCATATCAGGCCTTTCTTCCATGCGCTTGGCATCTTTTCCGTCCTCCATATCAGAACGATTATCCTGTGCAAACACCTCACCAATGCTTCTCCTCCATATTTCCACATCTCAGCAGTAACATTATCCTCTCCAGCTGCCTTCCCATTTTTCAATCTATTTACAGCCTCTTTGATGTTCTCAAGACTCGGTTCCGTTACTTCCATATCAGCAGTATGGTAATTTGGTTCCCATTGTTCAATGTTGCTTGATTCTTCTGCACTTGGGCATATTTTTTCAAAGTGCTCAGCCCATCTCTGCATTATTTCTTTTTCCTCTATGATTACATTCCCATCTTTATCCTTGCATGCTCTAACTTTAGGTTGAAATCCCAAGCTCACCACTTTTTGTGCTTTGTAAAACTTTCTTGTTTCATTCAGTGTGTTTAGCTCTTCCAAATGCTTGAGCTTACCTTTCATGTGCTCTCGTTTTGCTTTTCTTATGATTTTATTAGCAATTCTTCTTGTCTCTCTATATTTTTCTACATTTTGACGGGTTTCCCTCTGTAACATTGATGCTCTGGCCTCATTCTTACTTATCACTGCTTCCCTACATCTCTTATCATACCACTCGACACTTCTTCCTCCTCTCTTTCCTCCTATAGACTGATTCGCTGCTTGTATCACTGCTTGCCTTGTTCCATTCCACAATTTCTCATTATCGTTTCCATCTCCCTCACATTCTATCTCACTTAATGCTTTATCAAGCTCCCTTTTCATGGTATTCTGAAATTGTTGTCTCGTTTCTGTATTTGCTAGTTTCTCTAGATCCCATTTAAATCTATGTTTCCTAGGTCCTTTATCTGCCATTGACAACCTCTGCAATATTTTTGCTCTCACCATGAAGTGGTCGGAGTCACAATTTGGACCCCTCAATGCTCTAACATCTTCTATGCAGCTTGCGTGTCGTTTTGACACAAGAACATGGTCTATCTGGTTCACAATATTTGTTCCTGGCATTTTCCATGTGCCTAAATGGATCCGCTTATGTTTAAATTGTGTGCTAGCAATAACAAGTGCCTGTTCTTCAGCCAGTTCAGCGAGCATTCTCCCATTCTCATTGCATTCCTCATGGAGGGTATTTTTTCCAGCGACACCAGCCAGGAAGACGTCTTTCCCTATTTTTGCATTAAAGTCTCCTAGTAACACTATCATGTCATGCTTTGGTATCCTGCAGCATACGTTTGTTAAGTCATCATAGAAGGTTCCTTTATCCTCTTCTGATGCCTCCTCAGTTGGAGCATAAGCCGAAATCATTGTTGTGTTCCAGAATCTACCTTTAATCCTTATTTTACACACTCTATCGGATATGGGCTCAAAACCTAGCAAGCTTTTCCTTATCTTAGCGTTTACCATGAATGCTGTTCCATACATACCAGACCTTTCTGTATTTCCACTATAGTACAAGCTAAAATCTTTTTTGTCAACTCTTCCAGACCCTTTCCATCTAACTTCTTGTAGGGCTAGGATATCCACATTGTATTTTCTCATCGCTTCATACACTTCCATCATCTTTCCTGCTTTCAACAATGTTTGCACGTTCCAGGATGCTATATTTACAAAAAATTTCCGTTTCCAATTTCTCTTATTAGTTCGAATTCCATTTTCATTTTCCGTTATTCCTGTCCCAATCCGAGGCTGATTACTTGTATTCTCAGCGTGAGTGATTTTTCCGGGGTGAGGCTGCTGACCTCACGCCCAACCCCCAACCTGGAGGACCAGTCCAGTTTTTCTTTCACGGTGGCTATTTAATTTTACCACTACCCCCCGACGCTGCTGGCTGCAGGGCCGGTGAGCTTCCCCCGATTCCAACGGGGACGCGCCCGATAGAGGTAACTGGCAAATCCCCCACGGGTCATCTCGGAAAAAGAGAGGACTTTTTGATGGATTAGGAAATGCTACTAATTGGTTTACTGGAAACTTAGATCCAAATGATAAGGAATATTATGATGAGATAATCGATAATTTGGAGAAAAATGAACAAGTTTTGATTGAAAATGAAAGAAAAAGTTTTGTTGTAAATAATAATTTAGTGAATAAGTTTAATGATGATTTGAAGAAGATAAATAGCAATAATGAAATGATTAAAAATGTAACATATTTGCAATTTACTCTTTTGAATCAGATTCTCACGGTATCTCTTATTAATCTTAATCTTGAATTGATGGAATTAAAAGTGAATGCATTGTTAGATAGTATTGAGTTTTGTTCTAGTTCTAAGATTCATTATTCTATTATTCATAAATCTGACTTTGAAAATATTACTTATTCTCATAGAGAAAATATTGCAAGTGAAAATATTGAAACATTATGGAAACTCAGCTCAGTTCATTGTACTATTTCAGAGAATTTTATAACATACTTTATCTCTGTTCCCATGAGAAACTCACTATTTGAAACCTTTCGCCTCATTAATTATCCTGTATTATTGAATAATTCTTGTTATAGCATTAACATAAGTGAAAATACAATCTCTGTTTCTGACTCAGGATTAGTGGTACTAGACCAATGACTACATGACCTCAATGCCTCTTATTGTAAAACTAAACGAAATGTTAATGACTCTTGTATTGTTGATATTCTAGCAAATAATGAATTGACCAATTGTCAACAAACATATATTGCGAATCCAACTCCATTCATTAAGTATGACAAAATAAGTAATTGTGTTTTTGGATATGGTCAATCCCATATCAAAATAAATAATGATAAAATAAATCCATCTAAATCTTTTCTGATTCATTCAGATCAAGGAGATGAAATGGAAGACCAACGTCTTCCATCAACTTTCAAAATATCTGAATCTTTTAAACTCACAAATATTCCTGAAAAAATTGAAATGATACCAAATAATTTTAGTAAATTTAACAAGATATTACTTTTGGAAAATCAGAATTATAACTTCAGTGATTTGTCTTTATTCAATGAAAATACCAATCAATATATGTATTTCTTATTATTTGTAACTGTAGTAATTATGTATTTAATTGTATTGTATTTTTATTATATCCGTAGACCTATTCTAAGAAATGATAATGTACCATTACAAGTTTCTCCACAACCAGCCCCAACCTTAGTTTATGCGGTACCTAAATTTTAAATTTGAATAATCGAGGATGATTAAAAATTTTAAGTTGGAGGAGTTATGTAGCACTAGTTGCTTAGTTTGCAATTTTACTTAATAAAAACAATTGCAGCCTGCGCGCCGCGCTTAGTCAGTTAGAATCTTTCATTGCTTAACGTCATAATAAAGATTTTTCTTTTTAAAAAGTTTATTAATCACTCAACAATTTTATCTTAGGTATAGCATTAATTCATTATATGCTTGTGCAGATATTGAATTAACATTTTGCAAGTTGCTGATGACGATAAATTTCTACTCTTCCAAGAGATATGGTACTAGTAAAGCATGCAGTTCTTGTACTTAAAAAAAAAGAAAATGTGAAGAATCACAAAATTAATTTGAAAGCTATCATAGGAAACTTTCAATTTTCAGAACAAATATTATTGAGAATTTGAATTGAAGGTAACTCACTTACTGAAAATTAAGGATTTTATTCCCAGACAGCTGAAGGCACGTTTTCCGTTTGGGTCAGCCCAAAAGAATTTACCGGCAACCTCATCAAGTGATGCAGCACTCTTCTTCATGTCAGCCCCACCAAGGCGTGTGAGAAAGTTGATCTGAAATGAAATTACGTGCAAATATTACATTTCTCAAAATCTAATGCAAAATAGTATTAATTAATTCACCTGATATTATGAAAATTGTCCATAACAGTTGATATAACTTAACAGAAAAAAATCAGCTATGTTTTGAATTCCAAATTTATTAACCCATCCATTCTACTATTTAAGTTCTTTGAATTATTATTGATGACACTGCACTCCATAATATGTTCTAAATACTAGTTTTTAAAAACTCAAAGCTCAATTAGAAAATTAAAAGAATCTTTGAAAATACACCAGTTGTTAGTAGGTAACAAGAACGTAACACAAGTGTATGAAAATGCCCAACTAACTGACGTCAGCTATATTAAGTAGAGGCCAACTGTTCCTTGCATGCATGAAGTTAATGACACCAGATTATCACAGAGCTAATTCCATTGAAGCTTCGGCAAGGTGGAAGCTACCAGTAAGTGTCACTCCAGCCCACCATATTTTTATTTGAAGCATAAACAATAAACTTGTAATAAATAACAATAAAACGGCACATAGGCCTATTGCCATTATATGACTCTATGCAAGACTTGAATGTAACTACTGTATAATGTCTATTCATACTATTTTACCTCCAAATTTTCTTTCTCCTTTCAAGCCTGTTCTTGGATTGTTTCAGCCAATCCTTGATGACATTCTCTACATCTTTTTTCTCTCCACTCTTGAACTGTAGTAGAATTGAGTCTGAAAAATTGAAGTGAAGCATGAAATAAAAAAAAGTGTGTCTACAAAAAACTTATTAAGCAAAAGTTCATTTATTAACTAGGAAACTAATAAATTAATTTTTTCATTTCATTTATGTACAATTTCAAGTGAATTTTGCAATCTATTGAAAATTGGACATCAATCGTCAGTATTTTTTCTACATTGAGGTATCTTTGAATGATAAAACAGGGTGACCACTAAATCATTATATTCACAACAAATGGCGGCTTTGATAAAATTTGAGGATTTACAGGAAAAACTGATGTACTTTACAAGTAAGTTACAGTGAAACCTCAATAATTCGTACCTCTATAATTCGCAATTCTCTATAAATAATTAGTGAAAGCTCAGTCCCTTGAAATAGTTTTCCATTCTTAATAGCTTTAATAATTTGTAATCTTCCCGAATTTGTACAAAACCTTTGGTCCCATGAAGTACAAATTATTGAGGTTCCACTGTAGTTCACTTTATTCAAAATTGTTAGTGATAAAATATTTTTGGAAGTGAGAAATTAAAATATTAAGTGAGAGTGGACATTGTGGATAGACATATAACTTACATCTTAAACTTTCTTCATCATCATTCATCATTGCTCATTCACCCTTTGCTTAAAATACTTGGAAACCAAGTCGCAATTTTAAAGAAAGAAGAAAGAATAAAGAAAGAAAGAAAGATTAATATGCTACAATAATTGAAATATTCCAATAAGTTATAAGTCAGAGTAACATATTTACTCAATCTATGTTATTTTTGACGTGAGTTAATATATTTTGATGAGTCTTTGAAGTCTCTGTGATATAATTATAGGTATTAAATAAAATAAGTCTGTTTGAGGTTTGACTCACCTTGATGATATGCATGGATTTCAATATCACGTCCATCGTCCACTAATAAAAATTATTGTTCTTTTTCCAAAAATAACTCAACTAATAACCTACACCGAGATTTGATTCTAAAACTTTCAGTCATTGAAGGTATCTATTTTAACACCCGACATTTCAATTATTCAATAACGAAAAAATTTATGCCACGCAAAATAAGGTTGAACTCAAAAATCATGTTTCCAACTTTTGATAATTAACAGGACTAAATTGTATACTTGAAACTCCACTTCTGAACAATCTGGATCCATGAACTTATCATGTTTTAAACAAAGAAAATACTAATATGCTCATCAAATACTAATACAGTATAACTTATACAGCATAACTATGCCTTAAAAATCACATTTCTGTGAGTCTGTTGCTTACTGTATTTTTGGCACGATCAGATATAAAGAATAGCCTTAACCTCAAATACGTCTTCAGAGAAATGAATAGAATATCGATAGTTGCACATAGACTAATCAATATTACAATCCTGAAACTTGTAACATGGAAAATGAATCATTTTAAAATTTCAAACGCATTATGAATATAACTGGCACATTACTTTTAGCACATTCATAGCAATCAAATGCTTCCAGATGATCTTGCATGACTTGGAGTTTTGCATGGGGTGAGCAAATAAAGTGTTCAATCGATTGTTTTCAATGCAATAGTCATCAAGTATTTATGATTATTTGCTTCACAGGCTTTGATTTAAAATAATCACAAGTCCAATTTATAACTCTTTTCAAGCATTTTGAAATAAAACCAGCAATATATAAGTACATTCACATCATTATGCTTCCCCTTGTCCTAAAAATGAGATAAAACTCAAAGATAATTCATTTTTGTCAATTTCAATCCCAACCCCTGCTTGGATTAATTGACGATGAGGGTTGATTTTTGCTAAATTTTGGAGGATCAATCCTATAATTAACCCTATAATAATTATTGCAAGAGCCAAAGGAGAAATATAAGGGTTTGCTTCACAGACCAATTGGGGGTCATAATATAGACCAATAAGTCAGCCAAGTTTTGCCCTGATTGGGTTTGAGAGTGATATAGGCATCTGACAAAATTTGAGTAGGTCTAATATCATCTAAAGAATCAGTTAATGATGTACAATATATTACAAAATAATTATATACCACTTGATTGGAATAATAAAAATTGGAAATGAAAGATGAAGAATGGAAATTAATAATTGGATGACCTACAGTACAATTATGTGGGAAAAATGAAAACTATACTTTTATATTTTTTAAATACTTTGTACTATTTATAATATAGGTAGTAAAAATGAGTAAATATATGGTAAAGTATTAAAGAAGATAAAATAACAAATATTCCACTATAAACTATTTTTCAGGACACTGAAGTCAATATTGTGAAAATTAGTTCAGAGTGAAATATTTACTAGCATTTTGTAATGGAAAACAAAATAGATGATAATAATAAATAGTACAAATAAAGTATGAATATTCTTCCATTTATTTATTCATTCAAGAAAATAAATAGTATGAAACAAATTCAATGTCACACGCACTGTTTTTCGAACTATTAGTGTTTTGCGCAGATTCAATAACTTTGAAAAATTTTCATGTGAAATTATTTTTCTTGAAATATCACTTTATGAACACTGAACCAGATGTAGAATTAAATTCTAAGCATCTTCCTTACTATAGAAAATCAATGCCAGACGCACCGTTTTCGAGCTATTAGCGTTTTTGCGCTAATTATGAATGACTGAAAATTTTTCAATTAATTTGTTTTCTCAAAATATCCAATTTCGAACACTGAACCAGATGCAGGATTGAATTCTAAACATTTCCCTTACTATGGAAAATCAATGCCAGACGCACCGTTTTCGAGCTATTAGCGTTTTTGCGCTGATTATGAATGACAAAATTTTTAAATTAAATTTGTTTTAATCAAAATATCACTTTTTGAACACTGAACCAGATGTAGAATTGAATTCTAAGCATTTTCCTCATCATGGAAAATCAATTTCAGACGCACCATTTTCGAGTTATCAGCTTTTTTGCGCTGATTATAAATGACTTTGATAAATTTTCAAGTTAACATTTTAGGATGATTAATCTCTGATAGCTTACTACATAAAATATTATAATTTCCTTTAAGTATCAAGAATATTTTTTCAACATTTATTTTTAGTCTTTAATTCGATGGTGAGCTCACATTTTATGGATATAATAATTTATATGTACCATAAAATTACAAAATAAGGGGTTGTTTCAAATATTTAATTAAAAAACTAAACAAATTACCATGAATAAATATTATTTATTGTGATATGAATACATAATAATAATATGTATTTCATCATAAATCATATATTAATACACATGATATTTCATATGTAAAAAGGTGAATGAAGAACTTTAAAACTTAGGGCTGTTTAAAATAATTGAAAGATAAATAAAAATCAAACACCCTTTCTTTGAAAACTGTGTGTTTTATAATTTTAAAGTTTTCAAAAAAAGGGTGTTTGATTTTTATTTATTTTTCAGTAAAAAGGTGAATATCATTATTCAGATTTCATTATTTTTCCACTATAATTTCACGTTATCAATTTTACTATTTTTCCACTTTCACCTTTTCTACGTGAATTTTATTACACATTATCAATTTCACTAGTTTTCCACTTTCACTTTTTTCATGTGAATAAAACGTGAAAAAGACTAATCAATTTCAACTTTTCACTTCTTTTGCATGTGAGAAAAACGTGATTTTCACTTTGTGTGCTATCTGGGTAAGACATGGAGAGGGCTAAAGTGGAAAGCGTAAGGTTAGGCTGCACAACTTTTGCCAACATCAAACCAAAATTGATTACACTGAGCAAGGTTTTAATAAATTCTACTATGCCAAACCTTGTAAAGGGAGGATTAAAAATTATTTTAAGAAAACACCCAACCTGAACGAAAACATGGGGAACAATAGTAGGCCTAGCCGGAATTTTGTTGAACATAAACAGGGATTCGGAAACAATAAATATGCTTTGAGTATCCATCCAAAACATTTGAAACATAAAACAAAAAGATTAAACCAGACCAAACATTGAATTGATAAAACACATGATAAAACATCAATTGAGTTAGAAAGCATGGTTTTGGATAGTTAGGTTTAGTTAGATCACACACAAATTTCCAGCTGGAGTTATCCAGTTCAAAACACAGCTGTCTGGATAAATTTCTCCAGTTATGCCAACTTTCTCCAGTAGACACCACAACCATGCAATTAAAATTAATATTATTTCCAAAACCAGTATTGGTATTAAACAGTGGTTGAAGTTTTTGAATAAGTGAGTTTTCTAATTTTGCCGTGGCAATAGAAACATTCATGATTGAACACATAAAATTTTGAACAGACCACAGATTGTATAGAGAGTAGTAGCATTTTAGAGTGCTAAAATGGAAACTATTTGTATAAATATTTATTATTATATTACTTGCTTATATTATATTATATTATTGGGTTATGGTATTTATCTATTAAATTAGGATAGGTGAGGATCATTGCTGTCAATATTAATTGAATTTGAAACAAATATATTGAAATCATTGAGAAATATTTTTGAAAATTTTTATAAATATTTGTTGGAATTATTAATTAGTGGAAAGAGATCATTATATGGAATAGAATTGATTATTATCTATTGAATTTTGAGATAACTATTAGAAATTGATGCATAATTAAATATTTTTTTCACGGCCATGTGGAAATTTATTAGGATGGCAACAGTTAATGCCAACGACAAACTTAGCAAATCCAGAGCAGGACAATTTGTAGAGCGTCAAGTTGTGTCTGAACGACCAAACAGTTTAGAATTTCATAGCCTTTCAATTGAATTATAAAATTGTTATTTGCCAAAGTAGAGATTTGCACAAAATTCCTTATATTATTGTAAAATGTATTATAGCAAAGAGCGTTGGGAATCAGTTGTTAAGATTTATAAATTATTGTGGATGATGATGATGATGTCAAAGTAGTAGTCGAAAATGTGATTATGTTATGATGATGTTGGAGTTTGTTTGGCGCAAAATTTGAAAAACCGGCTAATGTTGTGGTAGGACCACTGTTTTGTTAGTATTTAAGTGAAATTTATGATGTTGAGGATTGTTTGAGGAGATGTATGGATGAATTCCATTTGATTTAGTTTGTAAGTTAGTGTTAGGTCCAACGCTCATTTATTACTGTACTTATTGCTGTATTGGTTATTGCTGTACAAAATTGACTCAACTCTCACTTTGTTGTTGTTTGAGAGATCTATTGATCATAACTCTACTTTGTGCCATTAAGAATCAATACATCTCTCAAGAGGCTGATTATGTCATGCCCCCAGCCTAATGGGTCCGACATTATTATTGTTATTGAATAGGTCAGGAGAAAAATTGTTATCTATTGATTGCTGATAAGCAGCTATTTATTGAATTTTCTGAATAAGGTAAAATATCACTCACCTGCCTGGATTATATTATTTAATTATTCAAATTATCTTTTAGCTTTGTTCACTTTTTCCTATGGTCTACATAACCTAGAATTTTGACAGTTGCCTGATCAGCTGATCAAGCTGGCTCCAGTCTGTAGCCGTTAGTTTGAATATTCAACTGTGCAAAAACAAAATAAATTGCATCTTAAACTAATTTTTGATCATGCTTGCTCAAATTTATTATTTGAAATTTAAATCTTACCTTATTTCTCAACATCTATGATAATTTATTCTTTATACAGCATCTCTGTGATAGGATCTCCTCACCAATGTCCACCAAATTTATTTGTATTTATGTTTTCATTGAATATGTATTATACAGGCGCTAATATAGAAATGATATCATAAATTATATTTTATATTAATTATTTATTCAAATTAGGTATTTGTACGGAAATGTTATGTCACAAAAACAACCTCACCAGCAACTCAGCTTAATTAGTGTAATAGCTACTTAACCTATAGATTTAGGATTTTGAAACATGTATTAGTGAATTCTAGTCAGGGGAAAATTATATTTATGTGATTTGCAAGGTTCAATAAAATATTGTGAAGTGGTTTAGGCTGCCCTATTTCTTGTGAAAAATCCAACATGGACATCTGATAATGTTTCAACCAATAAGAAACCTATACCTCAAACCCCCAGTGACGTGAAACCTAAAAAACACTTACAAAATATTTGAACATCAAATTTTTCCCACCACTATAGTTACCTGAACTTTTTTGAAGTATAATAATTGATAATTACTAGCAGAGATGTATTAAGTAAAGTTATTTATTGAAAATTTATTTAAAAAAAAACTTATTTATTAATATTGATATGAATATTTGAAGTCTGTGTTATAGGAGAATATATTATTTGTTATTTCAGCCCAGTTGGGTCAAGAATATTCTATTTCACCTCTGGTTATTCCATTTATTTAATATATTTGAATTTATTGGGTAGCTTAGTGGAGTATTCTCCCAAACCAATTGCTTCCACATGTGCTTACTAAGAGGTGTATGCATGTGCTTTTGGAGTGAGGATGTAGTATTGAATTATTACTATTCTCTATCTTACTCCCTCTTTCCCGGAGTGCATGATACCTGTATGTGGAGGAACTTAATGCCAGATCATCAAATTTATATATTTTATTGAATTTTTTCTTATGAGCAGCAGCTATTTATGTGTGCTAGCAGCCGGACTAAATTACAGGCTAGCAGCCGGTAAAGTATCTTCCGTCATAAACTAAAGACCAAGAGGAAGGGTATAAACCCTACAATTGGGACTTTGACAGCTTCAGGGAGCGACCGGTACAAGTATTTCTCTGTGATTGTGAAAATCAAACATATTCACCACATTCAATTATCTGCCTTGGTCTAGTATTGTACCAAAACGGATCAAGTAGCCGGGTTGTTTAGCACCACATATCACACACACTACAGTGAGTATTCTACTTATTATCTGACTGAGAAGAGCGGCCTGGTCCAATTGACTTGTGCCTACTCTTCAGGATATTGGCGTGTTGCATGTCTGCACATAAGTTCAACAGTGTATGAACCTAATACATACATTTGTATTTGGAATTATTTTATTAATATTGTATGGTGTACTTGCCTACAATTTCAAATAGCTGCACTTTCCACCAGCTATTCTCAACTTTAATTGGCGCCCAGCAAATAACTATTCTTCAACTGTTGGCAATATCAATTATATTACCTACATCTCATGCTTGTCACATATAAAGTGACCTATACTCCGGCTGCAGCTAGAGCTCAGGGTATATGACAGGTATGTGACACTATTAATAATAGATCTTCCTTTATCTTCAATATTTCTCAGTCCTTGTGTATCCTCAATATTTAAGTTTTGGTGGAGATATAAAACTATAGTGTAGATGCAATCTGTGGCCATGTACTTACTCTGGACAGTGCCTATTTCAACTAAAAGGTATTTGGGTCTGCTCTATTTTCTGTGATACTTGGCCTACTTATAACTAAAAGAGTTATTATTGTTTCCAAAAGTTTTAAACCAAGAAAATATTGGTGGGAGGGGGCCTGGGCTCACCCTGCCCCCCTGTAGCACCGTCATATATTAATGGACCTTAATTGGTCTATCTGTGAAGCCAGTTTACCAGAGATTGATAATGGTGTAGCAACCAAAACTGGTATCTCGATTTTCTAATAAATCAGTGGTTTAACAACATCTTGTCTTCTCATTTATTATGGATAACCACCACAATATCAACTTCACAACTACTCAAAGAATGTGAAAAATTAATACCCACACAATTACTTTCCAATAGTAGTTCATGCAAGTAATAGCGAGAGAATATATTGGAAACATTATTATATTGTACAATATGATATTGATTATTAATTTTTAATTGGATTTACTAGAATAAATTATCATGGAATAGGAATTGAGATGAATTTTACTCGTTCATATGTTGAACAATTGGTTAAATTTGCTTGGAAAAAGAGTTTTATCAGGTAGTGATGTGGGTCAGGTAAATACCCAGCGGGTAGGTAAATATAAATTGGGTATTTACCTGGGTATTTACCAAGGCCCTTCATTGGAGGCGTTATTCAAACGCCTTCAATGGTAGTGAAATGATGACAAAATGCAAACAAAAATGTTCTATATAGTGACAAATAGCATTCAACTTCCGAGCATCATTGACATAAATACCCAGGTACTGCTGATGGGTATTTATGATTTCATTTGTTTTTGTGTTGTTTAATCTTATTGAAAATGACAAGAAATTTTTTTTAAATAATAACTATTATTTAGCGTTCAAAGAGAGGGGAGTTTGACCTAGTATCACTTTTCACTTGCAATCCATTTCCTAGGGAAAAATTATAATAAAACGAAATAACAATAAATGCATGTTCACTATTTTTTTAATGTGGTGCTGTCATGATTTCATTGATAAAGTTTGACTTCATTGACGATTTCGTTGAGAAAGCATCACATTATGCCAATGCGATATAAGCAAATCTGATTAAGGGTGGATGGTAGTGGACGGCCAACTGCCGAACAGCAAAATCATGCCACATAAGAACAATATGTAATTTTTATCAATCTTTTGGAGCAGATAGCGCCGTTATTTATGGACAAAATAACACGTTCTTTATGTGATTGGAAAAACATGAAACCGATTATTTACTCAGTTTTTTATTGAGATTTCTTTTATGGTACCGTATAGTCTATATAAGCAAAGAAGATATTCTTGCAAGATGAGAAAATGACTCCAGCTCCAGAAATATCTCTTTAAAGATGATAAATTTGGTCTCAAATTGTTGATCAGAATGTTTCCTACAATTTGAGACCAAATTTATATTTTTTAAACAAATATTTCTGGAGCTGGAGTCATTTTCTCATCTTGCCAGAATTTCTTCTTTGCTTGGACAGACTATACTAAGTATTATTTAGGCTAAATATTTCCAAGAGAACAGAAAAGACCTACTTCATCAGGAAAATATTTAGCAAAATTTTAACGCAAGGATATTATTCAGGAATCTTTTTCATGAAAAGCCAACATCCAGGACACCTGAAAAACATTTCTTACAATCTAAAAAAACACGTGCTCTATCCCAATCTATGCCAATAGGCCTCTCATTTTTAGAATGTTGATAAGATAAATTTCTCAATGAATTAGTTTTATTTAAAGTTAAATGTTTGAGTCTGATCCATTTTTATGCCCTTTATCAGCCTGCCTTAAAAAATATTTCAATATTATTTGTTTCCATCTACAGAATTTTAAATCATGATTCAATTAGAATTACCGTACAGATTTATTACAATTTCAAGTAGGTACATAAAACTATGCATAGAACTTGCATAGGTTTATTGTGACTCAAAAAATTCTCAAAAACATCTTCCAAGAGTTAGTTTCTTATTTTAGTTTTTCAATAGCCTTAATATGCTTCATGAGATTTACAAGTTTGTAACTATTGGTTTTAATTTTCTTCTAATTTATTATTTTTATTCAGTAGCCTATAGTTTGGAGTATAAATATATGCATAAAACTCCTGCAGAGTTTGTCTAATCTTATTTACCCAGTTTTTTCATGAAGAATCCTATTCATTCAAAACTTCAAGTAATACTTAAAAAACCTATGTAAAGTCATTGAAAATAGCAAATAAGTTTCTATAAGATTATAACAATACTATTACTATGCCAATATATCATCAATGCCAATAATAACATTTTCAGGGGTACAAACATCAATGATTCAATAAATACCCAATATACCCGGGTATTTATTAATTACCTGGTATTTATTACCCGGGTAAATACCCTGGGTATCTACCTCGAGTTTTAAATACCCGGGTATTCTACATCACTATTATCAGGTTTTCTTGTGGCTTATAATTTGAATTTGAACTTCAGTTCTCATTTTAGGCTTATTGTGTTATTGTTTTATTCAACTAGTGAGCAATGGTTTAAGTAATGAGAAATGTGACATTTATTTAATTCACGCTTGACCAGTATAGTACAGTATTTGAAATTGAATTTTAAAAGTGTAATAAATAAAATTAGGAAGGGTCTTCTATTACACTTCTGCTATAGAATATTTTAAAAAAAATTCCAAATTCATTTTTCTCTTGCATCTTTCATACATTGATGCAGTTTGTCAATGAGTTTAATTTGAGAGTTGCAGATAATATAATTGGAATTCATGAGATGATAAGAATAATATTGTAATGTAATTCAGCTCACAATGAATTTGTCAACGCATCTGCTCTTCAACAGGGTCACATTGATTCAATGTGGTTTTGCATTCAAAATTCATAGCACAATAATTCCCGAATTTACATCTTCACAGAAATTGGAATCATGCCACGAATATTGCATCACTGCTTCATGATCAGATTAAAAAGAAAATACTAGTTGGGTAGGTACTGTATTAAATTTGTAATCCGTGCATTTTCAAAAATTCAGCCCCAAGTGTAACCCAAATTCGCTAGTACGGTGATATATCTCTATTCACAGTGACCAGTATGGCAAACAGTGTACCGGTAATCCAACAGTAACAATGAATCGATAGAAGAAAATTAAGCATTTTTAGTAGATGAGGGAAGATGTTCCAAGTAAAACTTTCAACTTTGATTTTTATTGGAATGCCATGGTTTTACTATATATATATATATATATATATATATATATATATATATATATATATATATATAAGAAACGTTTATCCAATAGAAAACAACGTTTTTAAAAAGAAAACTTTATTGATTTACATGTGTACAATTCGATAGCAAAACTCAGACTGAGGATAATTGCGCGCCACAGGCGGCTACAAAGAAAAGATGCGCATCAGCATTACCATTGTTTATCTTAACATAATTCCTCCCTCCTTAAGTTTTTTTCGTCCCGAAAAATACATTTAGGACAATTTTAGATTACTACAAAAATTCAAAATTACTAAACTAGGTGCTTACAAAATTCGAGCTACTCCAGTATTAAAAGTTGATACAGGTGCTAATGGAATTTGAACTGTATTTAGAATACTGTATTGTTTTGGGCTTTAAATTTTTAATAAACAATCGAAATTACCATAATTAACAATGTAATAGGAACAAAAATAACAATATGATGTGTCTTGAGGACAAAAGAATCTTCAAAATTTATAAAATCCAAATCGCTAGGTTCAATATCATCAAGTTTACTAACGTCTTTCAAATCAATAAGTTTGGTATGAATTTTATTTGGTACATGACTTAATTTTTGTGCATATGTGGTAACTGAAGTAAACGGTAACTTTATTTCTGTCATTTTATCATTAATATCAAGATTAATCAGAAAAGATGAAGGAGTATTTATAGTATCATTATTGATATTAATTTGATCAAACTTATATCCCAAAATACAATTACAATTCTCAAAATAATTCATAAATGGCTTATCATTAATTATTTCTATTCTTACACAACTATCCAGATCCTTGTTATTCACTACAGACAAAATACAGTTATCATTTATCATTTCTCCTGAAGTACAAAAAGAAATAGAAGAGAATATTTGACAATTGGTCAATTTCCAAAGTTTTTTGTTTTGAGATACAGATATTGATTTTTCTTTCAATTTCATGGTATGAACCTTTGATTCCATTTCAACAGGATAAGACAGAAGGTCATATCTTTCAAATAAATCATTCGATTTCGGTAAATGAATAACATAAGTGATAACAGATTTCGACAAAATACAAGTGCTATTACTAATTTCCCATAGAATACTTAAATCCCTACTAGCTAATGAATAATTCTTATAATTAATTAACCTACGAAAATCATCAAAACTCAAAATTGAGGGATGAAGTTTCCCTTCTTTACAATACATCAACGAGTCAACAACATCATTTATTTCATCATCCAACAATTGCATAGTCAAAGTAATTAAATCAACAGCTTGCATATTTTCGACAATATCAGCAGTTTCATTTGTGATATTTTCCAGTGCTTTATTATTAGAATTTATATGTTCAACATCGAAATTGAATTTCTTAATTAACTCATGGTTCAATGCAAAATTATATTTTTCGTTTTCAACTAAATGTAATTCATTATTTTCTATCTTATCAATTACTTTGTCAAGATGTTCCTTGTCGTCAGCAGTCATTAGTCCTGTCAACCATGATATGGCGTTTCCTAATCCGTTCATTAGTCCTCGTTTTACCTTTTTATTTCTAGTTTCAGAAATCATTTCTAATTTATAATATTGATCAAGTGAAATTTTCTTCAAGGATTCAACAATGTCAGAGGATATGTAATCTGAGTCTTGCAGATTATTGATATGAGTCTATAATTTCAAAGATTGTATTTTAAGATCAGTCACGTTAGTAAAATGTATCACTTTGTAAGTTTCGTTAATGAGCATAGATTGTCCTATTTTAATCGGAATTATTCCTGCTGTCTTCGTCAAGTCTGTCAGTCTGTACGTCAGCGTTGCTGGGACCAGGAACAACAGAAGGAGGATCATCATTGCCTTCATCTGGAACAATTAGATTATCCTTAACATTCTTTCGAGGTCTTTTTTCTATTTGGGTGTATTCTGATTACATTTTTTTCAGTTTAAACCTATCACCTTCCTTAGTAGCTGTGCTATAACGTGGAACATTTTTATGGAATTTTGGGTTTTTAATGAATATCCTATCTGGTATTACGGGTGGTTCCTCTCCATTTTTGTTACATTTTTCTGTTCGTTTTTCTTTTTCCTCGATTATTTTCTTGTAAACGGCATCATTTAAAGCTTGTATTTCTTTGAAGTATTGATTGGCAAGTTCTTCAGTAATTACTGCGGGATTATCCTGATCTTGATTTTTTGGCAAATAGTTTTGAATTCCGAAAGTGAGTTCATTTGGGCTCGAATTAAATTGATCTTTTATCGAATTATTATAGGTTCTTAAAGCTAATCGAAGTTTTTGTTCTACACTGTATTTTGGGAATTTGATTTCGAGTCCTTGAAGGATTTCAATAATTGTGGAGTGTGTTCTTTCTATTAGTCCTTGAGATGGAGGATGATAGGGTGTGGTGAAGTAGGTTTCGATACCATTAATTTCAGTAAATTGTTTGTACAGTGCATTATTAAATTCCAATCCGTTATCAGTTTAAATACATTTTGGAATTGGGAAAATTGAAAGATAATTGTTTAGATTTTTTATTATTTCAATACTGTTAGCTGATTTCATGGTGTAGGCAGAAAGTCTTTTAGAAAAAGAATCGACAATCGTGAGGATTATGATATTATTATACGTGAAAGTGTCAACCTGAATTTTTTCGAAAGGTTTAGTAGGTGTAGGAGTTACTTTAAATTTAGTTTCAATTGGGTTTCTTTCATACTTGGTCTTCAAACAAATTTCACATTTATTTACAAAATCGGTTACGTCTTTGTGCATTGCTGGCCAATAGTAGTTTTTACGTATTTGTTTATAATTTTCGTTAATTCCTCTGTGAAAGTTTTTATCTTCATGACATCGAGCGATTATCATTGTTTGTTCATCTACATCAGTTATATCGGCATTTATTCTTTTATAGATTCGGAACTTTATATTAGGAACTATTTTGACAATTTCATTAGTCATCGAACTTAGGATTTCTGTTTTCAGAGCTTCAAACAATGGGCTTTTATTTGAAAATATTATACCGTACACAGTATCGGGTTTCAAATACTCTCGTATTTCTTCTACGTTGTTTACAATGTCCCGTGCATCTCTGTACTTGAAAATTATTCTGTTTTTGTTGAAAATCTTTTTGAATTGGGGGTTTCCTTTTCCTCTTGATATAACTATTTGATTTGCTTCCGTGTTTATAATACTATTGTCGTCCATAATACCTATTCTATCGTCTGAGCTTTCTTGGGAATGTTGCGTCATAAGCGAGTCATTGTCATTATTTGGCCTATCATTTCCATTTTCGTTGTCAATATTTATATTTTCAATCGGATTATTACCAGTGTCGTCATTTCCATTATTATCAATTTGTTCATTTATTTCGTCCAGGATACTTTCATCTACATAAAGAGGAGGTTCATTGTTATTAAATCTCAGTAAGTCATAAATGTCAATGTCATCGAATTCATGTAAATCGTTATTGTCGTTACTGTCATTGACATTGGCACTGGCGTCGTTGACTGTGGGAAAGCCAAGGAAAGTATCGTTTTCAAAGCCTACAAAATCAGTGTCATCATTTTCCATCATATTTACTTGAAATGGTCGTGAGAGACAATCAGCAACACAATTTGAACGACCTTTTATGAACTCTACGGTGTAATCATACTCTTCCATTAAAAGTTTCCATCTCATTAATTTTGAATTTGGTTCTTTTAAAGAATGGAGCCATTGAAGTGGTTTATGATCTGTCCTCAAAGTGAATTTTCTTCCATACAAATATGGACGAAAATGTTTCACTGCCCACGTAATTGCTAACATTTCTTTTTCTATTGTTGACAAATTTTGTTCAGCTGGATTGAGTGTTCGAGAAGCGAATGAAATTGGGAGATCTTTATTGTAGGTCATTTGACTAAGGACAGCCCCTAAACTTACGTTGGAAGCGTCTGTTGTCAAAATATATGGATCATTCAATTTTGGTAATTGCAATATTGGTGCGTTAGTAATTGCTTCTTTCAAAAAATTGACAGCTTCAATAAATTTAGGATCTTTTGGATTGATAGTGGATGTTTTGCTCAATGCATGAATAAGAGGTTGAGCTATTTTAGCGAATCCTTTTATCATTTTCCTGTAGTATCCTGCCAAACCTAGAAATTGTTTTATTTGTTTAGTAGTTTGTGGAACGGGAAAATCTTTTATTGCTTTTACTTTTTCTGGATTGGGCTGAATGCCTTTTTCTGAAATTATGCGTCCTAAAAATAGAAGTTCTTTCTTAAAGAATTCGGTCTTGTCCAATTGTATTTTTAGTTGATGAGTTTTTAATCGTTTGAATACTACGTTCAAGTGTTTCATGTGTTCTTGTAAGCTGTCACTAAAAATAATAATATCGTCAAGATATACAAGAACATTTGGTAAATCGCAAAATATCAAATTCATGGTTCTTTGAAATTGAGGTGGACCATTTTTCAGCCCGAATGGCATTCTGAGAAACTCATAATGACCATTTTCGGTACTGAATGCTGTTTTTGATATTGATTCAGGTTCTATTTCAATTTGATGAAATCCTGAAACAAGGTCAATAACCGAAAAGTATGTTGCTCGACCGATTTTTGAGAATAAGTCTTCAATATTCGGGAGAGGAAATCTATCGTCTTTTGTTTTGTTGTTCAATTTTCGATAATCTACTACTAAACGAACTTTACGTTTTCCTGAAGCATCAGGTTTCTTCGGCACAACCCATAAAGGAGAGTTGTACGGAGAATTGGATGGTCTTATTATTTTTTGTTCGAGTAACTTGTTTATTTCATTACCGATATCCTGTCTAAATGAGAGAGGATAACGGTAGTTTTTTTAATAAACAGGCTCTTCGTCTGTAGTCACTATTTTATGTTTGAGTAAATTAGTAGCTGTTAGTATATCACCTTCGAGTTTTATTATTTCGGGATATTTCATAAGAGGACTAATAATGCATTCCTTCTCTTCTGAATTCATATGATCAGTCCTCAATAAAGAAGTGATCTCGTCAATGGAGAGAGGATTATCGATCGTCTCACCCATGTACAATTCACATTCTTCTACAGGGACTGTTTCAATATTCAAAGTTTTGTCACAGTCGGAAAAATATTCAATCTCAATAAAACCATTCCTATCAATATTAGTTACAATATTATTCAATTGCAATTCCTTAATACTAGCTATACATAACTTTTCTGATGGATTACATTCGTTCGTTTTTATTCTTAAATCATTCCAACCCTTGTGGATTTTAGTACAATTCATACCTAACAATGGAATCGTACTGTACTTCGTAACGAGACAATTGGTCTCAAAGTCGATTTTTGATTTCAACCCTTGCAAAGTTTGTTTTCCAATAAGAACATTGTAATTATCGCTAAAATCAAATACAAAAAATCGTTCATCTTTATCTACACCCAGCATACCCTTAACATTAATATTTACATAACCGTTTCCTTTAGATTCACCTGTGGCTGTACGAATTGTATACGTACAATCAATCAATTTTGTTTGTTTTGTAACTATTTGGGGCTTTATGAAATTATAGTTACTGGCTGTGTCGATCAGAATTTCCATGCCATCAAAATGAATATGTGGTAAGTCTACTGAAATCGAATTCAAGTCAAGTATCAGGTCTTTGGCTTGTTGTTCAGGCCTGATCCTAAAAAATTCTGGAAAGATTCTGTCAATTTATCAAGTTTTTGTTCCAGATTTTCAAGTCTGGAAAGATTACCGCAATAACCTTGGCATTGATCAAATTGTTCGGAATCATTGAAGTCATTGACTTGTTCAAAGTCATTAACTTGTTCGAATTCGTCACATTCAGCTTCCGTAAAATGTACTTGATGTGGGTTTTTGAAAGTAGAGATTGTTCTCATAGAAACATCTTGATTTTGAGCTGGTTTCTGGAAGGATCCAGGTGATCGATTTTGAAAAGAATTATTGTAATTTGGATTGAAAGGTCTGAAAGAGTTGAAACTTTGTTGTTTCGAAAATGATTGGTTCTGATTAAATTGCGGTTTCGACTGCATTTGATTTTGATTGAATTGACGAGATTTTGGAAACACATGATTTTGGTTAGTTTGTCTAGAATTATTTTGAAAATTTTGTTGTCTCTGCTGTTGGTTGGAGATCTGATGATCGACGTAGTTCCTACTCAGCATTTTCGTAACGTCTGTTGTGAATCCTAAATGTTTCAAAACAGCGGTGCTATTACTGATAATAGCTTGCCTAGCTTGTTGCAAGTTGGAAACATTATTTTAGTGTTTGTAGGTGGGCTCCTAGTTGATAGGGCAAGGCGTCCACGAGCACATTAATGACCTGCCTATCGAGTTGCTCTTTGATGAATTCGAGGAATTCATCTTTCACTCCATCTAACTTGTGTCGGGCAATGATAGTGGTGCGTTTTTCTTCGAGAATGTTCACAAAATTTAGAGGGTGTGCTTTTGAATTTGGTTTCAAATGGAGTAGTTCAGTGGTTAGTTGATGAACAGTACGGTTATCAGCGAAATTGTCTTTCAAAGCGGAACTTATTTCAAGAACTGTTTGACTAGGAGAATTTAGAACAACGGCCAGTGCAGTACCGTGAAGTCTTTTTCTGATATGACAAAGAAGACGTAAGTGATTGGTTTCCTTTTCTTGAATGTTCGATGCACAATATGATTCATACAACGTTTTGATTACTTCGAGAAAGGGTACTAAGTCAATAGCATCACCACTGTAATCGGGTATTAGATCGGTGTCATCCTTGGAAATTGGTTTAGAAATGAGTTGTACCTGTTGCATGGGTTGCTGGTGAGCAGCTTGTGAGTCGTCGGACATCATGTTGTCTTCCGCCTCCACTTCCTCCCAACAAGTCCTCAAATTTGGGCGATGTTGAAATCTGAGAGGTTTTTGAAATGGGATCCAGCGGCTGCGTAATGAGCGGCCTCCAGTCTCCAGGTTGATGAGTACTGAGTTCACTTCCGAGAGGTATCACACAACACGAACTAACACATTTGCGTTCGCGAAAATATCACTTTTAGGGCGAGTGTAAAGAATTGAAATTCACCGAAAATTCACTGATAAATGATCACTAATTTTCGTCACCCCGTCCCTGTTCGGGCGCCAGAAACGTTTATCCAATAGAAAACAACGTTTTTAAAAAGAAAACTTTATTGATTTACAATTATTTATTGTGTACAATTCGATAGCAAAACTCAGACTGAGGATAATTGCGCGCCACAGGCGGCTACAAAGAAAAGATGCGCATCAGCATTACCATTGTTTATCTTAACATAATTTATATATATATATATATATATCAGTTCCTTCAGTTTCTTAATACATATATGTATGTTTGTTTGTCCGCGGCTCACCAGCCCACGAAGGGCCTAGGACTACCATCTTAATATCTTCTACCAGCTTCTTAATATATTATATATATATAATATAATATCATATTTTATATAGACCAGCTATATATATATCTACCAGCTTCTTATATATATATATATATATATATATATATAATATTACATTATATTATATATAGAAGCTATATATTCCCACTGATCAGGAAAGACACGTACGAAAACTACAACTTTCCCAAAGCAAGGGCAAGTTCTTCAAGAGAACTGAGGAATGTTCCGTTTTTCTTCAAGAACCCGAGTGAAATAAGTTCAGTATGTGAAACATTGATACGTCGTCAGTTGCTTGAGAGGGGAAACTGATATTCTTTTGTTCTAGAAATGAGGTTACCCAGTTTCGAAGTCTGAAGTCATATCACATTAAGAGAGAGGTGAGGAAGTGGTAATGCTTGTCTGTTTCTAAAGAAGTAATGAAGAATGATCCCAGACATAAATAAAGTATTGAAGTTGGATAAGTTGAACAATGCAAGGAAACCATTCGGAAGTTGAAGATATAGGCTACTGTGAAAAAGTCTCTATGAGTGATATGGTATGGTTTGCAATAACTGAAACGTGACTAGACATTTATTTCTCCAAATCCTTTCGTCTACCTCCATTTTTTAATTTTTCGATAGCATATATAGGAAGTGTGAGCTATAAGTTGTGTTTCATTCGTTTTGGAGCTCAAACTTTAACTATTCAGATAATATTGGTTTGTAGACTATGGATGTGTATTATCTCTTGCTGAATTTCGTAGGTAGATAATATTAAATATTCAAATGAGAAAGTGTATTCAACTCATTATATAATATTTTTTTTTTTTTTTTTTTGCTTTCCTTCTACTATTGCAATCTAGTCTCATAAGAGGCTAATAAGCAATTCATTTCTAACTTATAATTGGAATTTTGGACTAAGTTAGGAGTCCTCACTAGGACTACTACTTCTACATACTAATCAAATTATTTCAATATGACATACATAAAATAATAAATAATATTCAACTATGTAAATTTCACACTATTATCACTACTCTGCTTTTTCTCACTATTACCACTGCTCTGCTTTTCACACCACATCACCACACAATTCAAAGGGTTTCGTCCGCTTCAACCTGCGCGGCTGGGTGTTGTCAAGTAGCCGGGTAACTTCTTGGTTGACGTGCTGTTGGATCTTCACAGCATGTTTCCTAGCGAAGCGCCCAATTTCACTTTGGACGAACTCAACCTCCAAGTCTCTGTGGATATCTGCATTCCGGATGAATCTTGGTGCATTGACGATGTTCCTCAAGACCTTGTTCTGGAATCGTTGAATTTTATCTACGTTGCTCTTGCTGGCACAACCCCAGAGTTGAATTCCATACATCCATATGGGTTTCAGGATTTGCTTGTAGATGAGGATCTTGTTGTATAAGGATAGTGCTGAGTTCCTTCCTATCAACCAGTATATTTTGCTGTATCGGAGCCCTAGTTCTTCTCTTTTTTTCTTCACATGTGCCTTCCAGCGCAATCTAGCATCCAAAGTCATACCCAGATATTTAGCCTCATTAGCATATGGTACAGGTTTCCCATTGATGATTAAGGGAATCTGTGTACATTTCCGGTTGGTGAAGTTTACTTGGACAGATTTTGCCTCATTAATTTTGATCTTCCATAGTCTGGTCCAATTACAGATTTCATTGGTAGCATCTTGCAATTTTTTCATTGATTCCTGACAGTTATTACCTAAAGTCAAAACAGCTGTGTCATCAGCAAATGTAGCAACTGTATTATTCTCCATCTCAGGTAGGTCGCTGGTGTATAGCAAATACAGAATTGGTCCAAGAACACTTCCTTGAGGTACTCCAGCTCTAATCTCCTTCAGTTCTGAGTACTCATCATTCTGCTTGATTCTGAAATATCTACCCAATAAATATGATTCAAGAATTTGAGTATATTCAAGTGGAAGCATAGTTCTCAATTTACATAGTAGTCCTTTGTGCCAAACTTTGTCAAATGCTTGTGCAACGTCTAGAAATACTGCACTACAGATTTTCTTCTCTTCAAGTGCCATTTCAATTATGTTGGTAATACGGTGAACTTGCTCAATGGTTGTATGTTTCTCTCTGAACCCAAATTGATGTTTTGGAATCAGCTCCTTTAGCTCTATAATTGGTTTCAATCTTTTTAAGAGTAACTTTTCAAAGAGTTTTGAAATTACAGGTAAAAGGGAGATTGGTCTATATGAGGTGACTTCATATGGTGTTTTTCCTGGTTTGAGTATCATGATTACTTCTGCAATTTTCCAGTGGTCAGGTACATATTTCAGTCTGAACACTGCATTTATAAGGTATGTGAGCTTTAAAAGAGCCTTTCTTGGCAACTGTTTCAATATATCACCAGTAATTAGGTCAAACCCTGGTGCCTTCCGGGTATTAATGCTGCTCTTGATTGTCTTCTCCACTTCACGTACAGTAACAGGTGGAATTTCTATTGATTCTTGAACCGTGTGTGGTAGTAGTTGATTGTCATCAAAGCTTTCATTAGATTTAAAGATGTTTTCTAGATGATTTGCAAACGTGACTGATTTTTGGTTGTTGTCTCTAGCCCAAGTGCCATCAAAGTTTCTAATAGGTGCATTTTGATTCTGAGGCCTCTTAATGCATTTTGTAGCTTTCAGAGAGAGTATTCAGTACTTTTATCGTTAGTTAATTCATTGAGATATCTTCTGAATGTTTCATTTTTTAGTCTTTTTATTTCTCTTTTGAGTTGCTGGGACAGATTGTTCACCAGAGTTTTGTGTCTTGGATCTCTGGTATTCTGCCACTTTTTTCTAGCTCTTCTTTTCTCAATCAGTAAGTTCCTAATTTCTGCTGGATAATTGCTGCCCTGTGTCTTCTGTCTGATTTCTGGAGTACATGCCCAAGCTGCTTGCTGAATATCAACAACTAATTTTTCTATTTCTTTGTCAAGTTGGTCTCTACTTCTGAGTGGAACATTCAAGATTATTTTTTCTTCTAGAAGTGATCTAAATTGTTCCCAATTTGTGTATCTATTGCTGAGGAATGGAGTTTGATCACGCTCAATCACTGTTTCACTTATTGTTAGTAGAATTGGTGAATGATCTGATGTCAGGTCATAGCTATCTTCAATTTTTATGTAGTTTGTAGAAATATCCTTGATGATGAAAAAGTCTATCAAATCTGGTATTTTCCCTGGGTCAGTAGGCCAGTAAGTTGGGTTACCACTAGCTAATACTTCACATTTGTATTCTTGAATTGCACTGAACAGTTCTCGACCTTTGGTAGTGGTTAATCTGGATCCCCAAAGTGTATTTTTAGCATTGAAGTCTCCTCCTACAATGAACCGTTTTCCAAGATGTTTAAATAATTCCAAGTAGTCTTTACACTTGATTGCATGCCTTGGAGGACTATATAGTCCTGCTACACATAAAGTAAATCCTCTTAATTTCAGTGATATTATTGTAGCTTGTATCTCTTCTGTTTTATATTCAATTTCCTCACTATGCTGGATAGATTCTCTCACAATCACTGCACTTCCTCCCTAGCTGAGTTATTTGGGTGTGTTGTGTGATACACTCTGAAGCCTCTGATTCTAAGGAAAGATTGGTTTGTCATGTGTGTTTCTGATATAAGACAAATATCTATTTTTTCACTACTAAGTACAAGCTCAAGTTCTTGCTGTCTTTGAAGTATTCCATTGGCATTCCATGCCATAATCCTCAAAAATCTCGCCATTAATGAGTTTTTCTATTCCCTGCCAGGATAGTGCTGCCTTCTAGCGTCTGTAGCCTCTTTTCAAACGATGAGAGAAGTGTTTCTTGTTTATCCAATTTGTTTAATATAACCTGTAAAATCTGCCGGACTCCATCTTCCTTTTGTCCATCACTTTTCAGTACGTTATCAAGTCCTCTAACTGCAGCGGCATAGCTTGCGTGTTTGGTTGCATCAGCATTCCCATTAGATTTGGATGTGGCTGGTTGTGGCTGCTTTGAACGATTTTCATGCACGTTGGTTTGTGCTGGTAGTTTCTTATTTTTGCTTTTATTTCTGATCTTTTGAAGTTCAACAGCAATACTGCACCCACGATAGCTGGCTGGATGAGGTTCACCACAGTGAATACATTTTGGCTTCTCATCGGCTGCCTTGTCACAGTCTTTGGAGCTATGTTTTCCTGCGCACTTGACACAACGAAATTCCCGGTAGCAATATTTCTGTGTGTGGTTGAAACTTTGGCAACGCCGACACTGAGCTATGAGCTTAGATTTTCTAATTGCCTCTATTTCCACTTTACACCCCATGATGTTTGTAATTTTATATATCTTGTCAATTTCTTCTCCTGAATCAAACTCAAGCATGAACATATCTAATGGATCCTTGGTTTTCCATTTCAACTTGATGCTTGCATTGAGAATTTTAAATCCTCTGTTTCTAAGATCTTCTACTATACTTTCAGAATCACATGATCTATGTAGCTTTTTAGCCATCACTCTAATTGGCCGAATTTGCTTGTTCTCATACGAGTGCCAAGTGAAATTCTCCTTGTTCAACTCCTTGGTGAGCACTCTGTAGTCCTCAACATTGATCAGGTTGATTTTAAAACTATCTTCTCCAAGTAATTTCAACTTGAATTCACGATTGGGAAGTATTTTCACTAGTTTCTCATGAAATTTATTATAAGATTTAATTCCATCCACAATTACTGGCGGTAATGGTGGATTCTTTCTTTTTTGTGGTGTAGGATCAGATGTATTGTTAGTAGAAGGATTGTCTTCTTTTGTTGGAGGGGACAGTGTTGTATTTAGCTTCCTCTTCTTATTTCTACTCTTAGCTCTCAGCCACTCTGTTTCTTTCGCGAGTAGATCATCATCTGTGCAGTAACCTGTATTATCAGTTGTATTCTCAGTAGAACTATCAGTTCTATCTTTGAAAACTCTTGAATTTTCTCCCTTACTCTTTTCACTTTTCAATTCATTTTCTAATGCAACTAGTCTTGTCTGGAGAAGATCTAATCTATTTTTCAACTCATTATTGTTTTCATTTGATAGCTTCAATTTCTTATCTGCATCATTCCAGGCTTTCAATAACAATTTTTCGGCTTCTGTAGGCTGTGTAGATAGACGTATTTTATATTTCGTCTCTTTATCGCCGTCAGTTAACGTGATAGTGGCTTCATTCTCGTCCATTATTGAATTGTCTATTGAAATGTGTCACTTACCGGAGTTGCGCAAACGCGACGCGAATACAACACCGCGCTACATCACCGCGAACACGACACCGCGGTCATTCACTCGCACTACTTTTGGCAACCGATTCACTTGACGCAGCAATACGAATAGCCCACTTTTCGAAACAATAGCATCTACACCGTAAACACGTCTGCTCTGCTCGGCGTTCAAACGCTGACTGATTATATAATATTATTACCAACATTGTTAATTTTCCGCATTATAGAAGTTACTTATTAGTACATGATAATGTGTATTATATGATAATTTACTACATATATTAATATGTACTGATAAGACAGTAATTTTAGAAACAGAAATAATAATTTACTAATTAATTGAAATAATATTGGAAGAACCTAGAGAGATTGGTAGAGGCTAAGATATTACGAGAGTATGAAAAACACTTTTTTGAAGTACATCATTTATTCATCTTCTTTATTCATAATCTCAAAATATTGAAATTATTTTATGGAATAGGCCTATACTCTATATAAAAAAATCATAGCTGTATAGGTCTAAATGTAATGGTGGTTTGTCAGAGAAGTTGTTTTCTTGAAGAATCATTAATCTTCGTCATTCAGTTGTTTTGCTGGTTGTTCTGGTTCTGATTTTGAGTGTTCCCTGAAAAAAATTGAGAATACCATTCTTACAAAACTCATATAATATGACAGGATAGCATGTTCTGAAAAATTACCTTGATTAACTTCTAGCAACGGGGAAAAATTATAACTAATATATTGTTTAGCAATGAAATTCAATTTTTCAATTCATTCAATTCCACTTCAATTTTCAAAATCAATTCAACTCATTCTTTTATTTTTATTTTTCACTCCACCAAGTATAATAAAAGATACAAAAAAAGATAAACATAATACAATGAAGATAATACAGTGTCAAAAGACCGGTATCTCGAATTTTTCAATAAATCAGTGGTTTGACAACATTGTCTTTTTATTTGATAGTCTCTTAATTCCTTAAAATAAAACAGAGGGCGAAACAGATAATGCTTGAATAAAAAATAAAAAAACATTAAAGAAGGCATACTTTTACATTTCTCAGTTCTATTGACTCGAATTACACTTTAATCATCTTTATCTGAAAATTCTATTATTCATATGTGCGCAACCAGAATTATTGTAGAGTAAGAGAAAGCGAGTGAATTTCAAGCAGTATAATCATTTAGCTCATACATAAAAATGTTTAGCATTGTAGTTATATCAGAGAAATTTTTTTTCTTTGAACACTATAACAATATTTGTTTGATACTGGGATGGTAAATGAATGATAAAAGTCAGAAATATGGAATCAATTAAATATTGTAAGGGGGGTTTGAATAAAAATGGGCTTATATTATTAATAATTAACAATGGTTAATAGATTATTTTTACTTTAATTAAGTGATACATGAAATAAGATCCTTAATTGAGATATGGACATTAACATTTATTTTCATTATATTATATTAATCAGGGGTTTACTACTATTAATAAATTATCATGGGGTACTCGCTTGGCTGCTCAGGAGCATTTTGTGGTTAATCTAGATACAATCACTCACCTGACTCTCCACGTTGATAACACTTCACTTTTCCGCGACTTTAATAATTCTATTTTAAAATACAAATACCTGTCTGATTAAGGTACTACTCTTTCCAGTTGTTCCCTTGATACACAGAGTTATCCTACCCGGACTGTGGTAGCCTGTGATATCAAGAAATACAACTGTCCAGAAAGGTAACCCAAATCAGACAGGGAGACGTTACTGTATCTCTCTGAACGGAAATCACTAACAAAAACAAGAACAAGAACTAGAAGAACTATACTCCCAAAAATTTGGAGTATATAAATGGATGAGTCTAAGGCAAGAACGTGTGCCCTCATGGTCACTCCACGTTCATGCACCTGGTGAGCCAATGTTTACATAATAGAATATAATCATGTTTACTATCATTCGAACGTTTGTTATTGAAAACAAAATAAACTAATTCAAATAACAGTCAGTCTGAATTCTTTCAATAGTTGAATTTTGATAAAATATTTTATTTAAAAACTGAAGTGATGTGTATTTATCACAATATGGAAGGAAAGAGAATTCAATCTGTTGATTTCAATATACTTCTAATGAACTATACTTCAGAGAGTTCAGAAATTCTACAATGATGCGAAAGAAATAATGTGATTGACAGAGAACTACCACAACTACATTACTTGATATAATTTCATAGATATCTGAATGGGGTTTTCAAAATTCCAAAAAGAAAGGATTCAAAATTATTTCAATTTTTTTTCTATCTGAGAATTTGAATATATTGATATTATATTAGAGAATAAAATACTTCTTTCCACTAAAAACATTTATAATCAATATAAATAGACTGTATATCAATAAATAATATAATATCAATAAACAATGAATAATACAGAAAAGTAATTTTGTTTTTAAAAGAAAATATGAGCCTGGATTACAATGGAAACTACTCTTAATTTACTCTAATAACTGTATACTACTAATTTACTCTTAATTCCTTTATTAATCGTTAATAAAAAAATAAGAGCTTTAGGTCAAATGAATAGAGAAGTACAGGGAAGTAAGAAAAAAGCAGATCGAAGAAGTAGTTGGGAGGTAAAAGAATTAAGATAGCGTGATTGATTGATCAATTATTCGCCTTCATTTGGGATGGGTGATGTTCGCTTTGGAAGAGAGGTTGTTGGGGAGAAATAGGGTTTGTGAAGAGGGGTACAGCGTAGAGGAATGAGGAGCAGAGGCATGTGTGAGAGGGAGACAGTAATCGATAGTCTACGCAAAAGGTATCCTGAAACAGAAAATAAAAGATGATTATAACCAACGGTACCAAGGTAAGTGGATTACGGTAATCTATTTACCGTGAACCAGGGGCGGATCCAGGATTTACTTCTGGGGGGGGCACAACCCAAGTTATGAAATTATCAAAGGCTAGTAAGGCGAAATTATCAAAAGTCTGCACCCCCTCTCCCATTTTTTGACAAGCCTCTCTTCATACCTAATCACACCCCCCCCTATAATAAGATAATATCAGGAAGTATCACTAAATAATAGGAGGGGTTTCTCAATCTAGGAATTTGAAAAAAGTATTTTATCAATTACAGAAACCATGATGAAAATTCCACAAAATTCACTCTATCTGATTTGAAAAATGCATATTATTACATGATTTATCAAGCAGATTAAATTTCCCCCTAAATTATATGAAAACAGTTTTTAACCCTTCAATTCAATTTTTACAAAAGATCAAGAAACAAGAATTACTCATTAATAAGCTGGATTAATATGAAAAAATGCTGAAAGTGGCTTACCAAACTCATGAAGTTTTTGGTACCGGTACATTACTTTCTTTTCTCATTGTAACATGTATTCTCATCTAGTAGGCTACTTGATATTTTTACTTCTTACGCTATGGCATAAAGGGGTCGGGAGTATTCCCCCCGTAGATTTCTGTTGAAAAAGGTAGTCTCAAATGCATTTAGAACAGCAAGAAAGCCATCCAATAGGTATTTTCAATCTTACAGGAGAGCAATCATTCCCAACTATTTTCCTTGAATCTGAGCAATCATTCTCAACCATTTTCCTTGATTCTGACTTGTTGATATGGGTATTGGGTATGATGGTCACTGGTCAATCGTCAGTGCCCCATATCACACTCTCTTCACTTTAAAAGTTATTCTACAAAAAATACAATAATTATAGTATTCAGAAAGTATTACCAACACCAACATATCATAATTTAAGCTCCTCTCTTACAAGTAATAACGAAACAGACAGGTAATTTTATTCAACGTCAACCTAGGTAGCATTCCATAGCAGCAGTTCGAGCTGCGCGCCCTGCTCTAACTGCGCGGCTCATGAAGGTACGATTCCCAAGCAGCAGCTCAAGCACCGCAGCTCTAAATTCGCTTCTGGAGCTGCCCAGCTCTAGCTGCGCAGCTCCAGCCATCACAACTCTATTCATATTGCTATATTATAAATGTTCACTTTGTTATTATGGCTACTAATGGCTACTATGGCTTATACTAAATCAATAAATAATAGTGAAAATCATCCTTTTTGAGTCATTTTCAAGTATCTATTGATTTAGTATACATTAGTAGCCCTAATAGCAGAGTACACCTATAATATAGTTGAGAATAGAGTTGTGATGGCTAGAGCAGCGCAGCTAGAGCTGGGCAGTTCCAGAAGCGAATTTAGAGCCTCGACCTGCTGCTTGGGAATTGTACCTTTAAGAGCCAGGCAGCTCGAGCCGCGCATCTCTTGCTGCAGCTTGGGAATACTACCCAGTATGGTGCAATTGTCTTCAAATGGCCTAGATCCTAGCCTTATTTTCAAGAGTTAAAGTTTCTCCCCAATACAAAAATGTCGTATACAACCCCTAAACTATAAATTGTTCAAATGAAAATTTTGTGAAATGCTACATTTTATTGAAATTATGTTTTTGAGGAGGGGGGCTAAGATGTGTAGGTAATTAGGTTTACGAAATATCTCGAAGATTGGCCTAAAAATGTATAAGTTACGTTCATCTCTTCCCTTTTGTAACTTGAGAACCGTTCAATTTAGCAAAATTTTGCATAGGACCACTATTTTAAAATTCTTGTAATGTTGACACATTTTGCCCTGAGCGCTGAGCCGCATAGTTCCTGAGATATTTTTGTGCCCCCCCCCCAAATGTGAAAACTGTGTTATTTTTTACAAAATTATATTGAATAAACCAATTCAGAGTTGAAGAGAAACTCTTATTTTGGATGTTGAGGTTTCAGTATAATATTACTACTATAGCTGTTGCCAAAATTTTAGACACTTTCCTCGCTGATGTAGCCTACTACTAAAGCATCAATTGTCTCTTTTAATTTCAAATACACCATCCAGGCCTAGCTAAATGACCTCTATAATCGACAGCATCAGTTGGAGCGTACAAGCAGACAAAACCGACTAACGTTTTGCCATCACCTATTACTATTAGGCTACTTGATACACGCTAAAAGTAGGGTCCGGGGCTTGCCCCGAAAATTTTTTGTTTTTTTACTCTAAAAAGTATATTCATAGGAGTTTTAAAACTTTTAATTTGAGTTTATATGTACAGTACAATTCAATTTAGTCCATTCTATCTAGTGTATGTTCCATCCGTCTGGGGGGGGGCACGTGCCCCTGTGCCCCCCCCCCCCTGGATCCGCTAGTGCCGTGAACGGTACCACCTGATTCATCATATCTCAATCACTCTTATCAATCACAATTTACTCTACTTATTCTCTCGAAAACTTCTTGTTGTCGAAGTTAAAATGTTAAATAGTTAGAAAAATATTGAGTTAAAAAATTCATTCGATTGTTCAGAATATAATTCAACAACTACAGTATATGAGTTTATGAACAGGGAGGATCAGCTCTGAACTGATTTGATCAGAGAAGCAATTAGCAAATAAGCAAATCATTTAAGATCTGCTCTGATCAGCAACAGTGATTGAAACAGTACAATATTACAGAAACTAATAATTGTTATGAAAATAAGCTTGACTTCAATACTAATTGAACAATAAATTATTTATTGATGAGTGATAGCTTTTAACCTTCCAATCATTATAGTGTTTGAAATTTGGTTTGTTGACACACAAACAGTACAGCATTGCATTGCAATTATTTATTATTTATTCCGGAAGGTTTTTCATGACTCCCAAATAAGTCAATGATCATGTTATTGATTTTCAGTATGTGCTATTTTTAAGACCTATAATATTATCTACACACGCGGGAAATGAATAATAAGTAATTCAATTGAGTTTATAAGTCTATAATAAGTCTAATGCCCGGTTTTTCCAAGCACACTCAAATTTGAGGGACCCTCAAGTTTACTACACTTTACTACATTTCATATACTTATCATAGAAAATGTCAGCTGTTCATCAAAATTTGAGGGTCCCTCATGTTTGAGTGTGCTTGGAAAAACCGGGCATAATATTAACTTTTTCATTTATCTAATCTTCTCACTTGTTCGCACTAGGGCTCTATAAAAAGGGCTCCTTTTTATAGAGCCCTAGTTCGCACTGATTCCAATTGCTTGTATAAATGAGCTTGATTCAGTTGAGCTTTGGATGCCGAACGGAACGGATCTCTGCTATCGCTTCTGATAAGCCGACTTAGCCCGCTCGATAATATTACTGTTCGTTAAAATTGTAGTGCCGGTTCTCCTAATATAACCTATAAAGTGTTCCAGTTTAAAAAATGGATATATCGGACTCAAAGTATAATTCTCTTCTTGAAGCCATAAAGGCAGTAGAGACTAATCTACTTAGCAGATTTGATGAAAAGATCTCTGGAATTGAGTCGTCCATTTCATCTTTATCCTCAAAATACGATTCTCTCAAAACAGACATCGATGGCGTAACCAGCAAACAATCGGAATTAGAAATTTCCAACTCCAATCTAAATTCCATCACCACGAGACTGGATAAAGCAGGCTGGGAACTGGCAACCGACGTTCGAGAATTGCAGCAGTATTCCCGCAAGATGAACATTGAAATCACAGGTATTCAAGTGACTACAAATGAGAATATTTTCAACATAATAGAAGAACTCGCTAAACTACTAGAAATAAACTATGATCGGTCAGACCTTTCAAACGCTCACCGAGTTCCTTCTAAGACAAATGCTATCATTGTGCGTTTTATTTCATCAATTAAGCGAGAAACATGGCTATCTGCATTCAAAAGTAAGAAACCATTGAATTCAAGTGACCTCAACAAAAGTTTGGAGCCATCCTCTATTTTTATAAATGAACATCTATCGCCATACAATAAATACCTTTTCAGTGAAGCCCGAAAGTTAAAAAAACTGAACAAAATCGCGTACGCATGGGTTAAAAATGGAAGGGTGCTCATCAAGAAGAGTGACAAAGACAAAACAATGTGGGTGAGGGATGAAAACGAACTAAACATAGAATAAGTCATATTCATCCTATATACAGAATTATAATTTACATAAGGCTCATTAATCTGAATTTATCTTATGTTTTCTTTCAACATGTTATTTACTGCTTCTAGTAGTAAGAAAAGCTTACAACTATAATTTATTGTTTATTTTACCATTGCTTTTCTGCCAAGGTCACCCATTATCCTTATTATCTGAGGTCTAGACATTAATTTTTCAAATATTTATTCAGATTAATATTTCATTAGACAAACATATCTCTATATAAGAATCACTTTCTGTAGGGGGAAAAATGAAGCTCTACACAATATTCTGAATAATTTTAAACGTTCTGAAAATTGATTAATTGAATAAATAACGGAGCAAGTTCATTTATTTCCAATTATAGTTTGCTAGATTATCTTTTAAAGAAAGTCATGGAAAGGGTATTACTGCTTCTAATTAATTCTTCAACTCGTATATGGAAAAAGCATAAATAACTTGATAACACTATTCTAATTTTGGCTCAAACTATTATTGTAAACTTACTGTAGTGAATTAGTTATGTATTTAATTTCTGTTAAATACCATATCAACCTATTTCATTTAGAAAAAGTTAACTACTTATTAATTGCCTGATTCTTATTATAATCAATGAATTGCCTGATTCTTATTATAATTAATGAATTGCCTACTCTTTTAAAAATTTGAATTAGGAAATCTTACTATAACTATAAACTATTTTATCAAATTACATCTAGGTCATTTGTTTACTTTAAACTTCAGCTGAATGAAACTCTTCATTCATTGTATTTTTTTGCAATATTTAGAACAAATGAACAATAAATTAGCTATATTGTTTTTCAATTTCCAAGAGCGGGCTGGGAAGACTGTAAGATTAGATAGTCGAACTCCTTCTGAATCCATTCTCTATTTTTAGAATAATTTTACTAACTTTTCATAGATATGTTTTCAAATGAATTAGATCATTACAATCACATTGAGCATCATGAAACTATGGAAAAAGATGATTTTTTTGATTCACAAGCAATAATGAATTATAATATAAAAAATGAGAGTATTAATATTCTGCATATGAATATAAGGAGTATGCGGAAAAATTTTGAACAATTTTCTTGTTATTTGAATAGAACAGGAATTAAATATTAAATAGTATTATTGTCTGAAACCTGGATTACTGATGAACATGATTGTAATTATGAATTGAATGGGTATAGTAGAATTGATAAAATAGCACGATATTCGAGAAGCGATGGTCTTTGTATGTTTATAGATAATACTATCAAATACGACCTGATAACAGATTTAATCGAAGAAACCAACTCCATCATTATTAATTGTGTTATTGGAAGTAGAAAATTAATTATTGTAGGGCTCTATAGATCCCCGTCGTTAAAAATAAATGAATTTATCAATGGTCTAGACTCATGCTTAGATAACTTGAACCCAGATTACTGTAAAATTATAATTGGCGACATAAATATTGACCTACTTGGTAAGGACAGAGTGATAGATGAATACCTCTATACGCTTCAATTGAAAGGATATAAATCTTTTATTAATAAGCCTACCAGGATACAAAACAATTCCAGTAGTTGCCTAGATCATATATTTTTTAAAGACTCTACTAAATCAAATAGCGAAGTAAAAGGAATTATTTGGAAAACTGCAATAACTGACGATTTTAGCACATCACTTCATATTCCACATAATAATATCAGAAATCCTGTTAAGGTTGAAAAGTTTCTTAAAAAAGTGGATTACATTGGTTTGAGCTCTGATTTTGAAAATGAAAACTGGCATTTTATTTTCAATGAAAATTATAATATTGATCATACTTTAGAACTATTTTCAAAAAGATTTACCGAACTCGTTAACAAACATACCACTATAACAAAGTTATCCCATAAAAATAGACCAATAAAGAAATGGATTACTCAAGGTATCATACATTCAATGAGGAACCGGGATAAAATGCATAAACAATTAACGAAGCAACCATTCAACATAGAATTAAAAGAAAGATTAAGAAAATACCGCAATACTCTAAATAGCATAATTAAAAAACAAAAGATTAAATACTACAATGAGAAACTGGAACAAAATAAAAGTAATCCAAGGAAAACATGGGAGTGCATAAATGAGCTGTTAGATAAAATAAAGACATATAAACAACCATTAATTGATGCTGATCTACTAAATAATCATTTTGCAAACGTTGGGAGAACTTATGCTAGAAGAATACTTGAAAATAATAGTCAAAGTCACGATAATTATGTGAACACAATATGTAACAATCCTCCAATGAATAGTTTTTTTATTCAGCCCACTGATGAACAGGAAATTATAAATATGATTTTCAAACTAAAAAGCAGTTCTTCACCTGGTCACGATAATATATCATCTTCATGTCTCAAAAAGGTAGCCCCCAGCATTTCTAAACCTCTAGCTAATTTAATAAATAGATGTATATTCGAAGGTTATTTTCCAAAACAATTCAAATTGGCTGTGATAAAGGCGTTACATAAAGGTGGAGACCCAAGTGATCCCAGTAACTATCGTCCAATAAGTCTTCTTTCAAATATTTCTAAAATATTTGAGAAGATAATAAAATGTAGACTCTCAAGCTTTCTAGATAAAAATAATTTTATAAATAAAAATCAATTTGGTTTTCAAAGTAATAAATCCACAACTGATGCAATTTTAAAATTTACAAATATGGTTGATGACGCATTTAATAAGAATAAAAAAAGCCTTGCAGTTTTCTTAGATCTGGCGAAAGCCTTTGACACTGTGCCCCATGATCTCATGTTGAACAAATTGATGGCATGTGGAGTTAGAGGAAACGCTCTCAAGTTGTTTGCTAGCTACCTTGTTGACAGAAGCCAGATTCTCACAATTAATAATAAAACAAATATTCAAAATCTTGAGAACTATGGTCTACCTCAAGGAACAGTGCTTTCCCCTCTCCTCTTCCTCATATATGTGAATGATTTGCTCAATCTAAATATTCCTAATTGCAAAATCGTCTCATTTGCTGATGATACAGCTCTGCTGTTTCGTGGTGAAAATTGGGATGACGTCTACAAATCAGCTAATTCTGGATTAAAAGACATACATATATGGCTGAATATTCACATTTTAACTTTAAATTACAAGAAAACTAAATTTATTACATTTTCTCCAAATGCATCTGGTCAACCAAACCCAAATTTTAAGCTTAAATTGCATAGTACAATAGACAATCACAAATCCCTAAACTGTGCATGTCCAGAAATAGAAGTAGTAAAATCAATAAAATATCTGGGTGTCATGTTGGACAATCATTTGAAATGGACAGCACATACATTATATCTTTGCTCCAAGTTGAAATATCTTGTTCATACCTTTTACAAAATAAATCAGCTAGCTAACCGTGTCATTATCAGGAATATTTACTTAGCATATGCATATGTTCTCTTCACATATTGTTTAGAGGTGTGGGGTGGTGCGTATGATACTCATCTAAAGAAAGTTTTCATTTTGCAAAAATTTTTAATTAAAGCAGCCTTGGGCAAGCCAAGAATCTATCCTAGTAGAGCTATTTTTCAAGAAATGAATGTTCTGACCATAAGACAACAGTATATAAAAAATTTAATCCTCTCAATAAATAAAAATAAACATTCACCAACGATTCGTGCAATCAGTTACAATACGCGTCCATCGATTACTAATCAATTTATGGTCAGATTCTCCAGACTTTCAGTAAGTAGAAGGCAGTTTGAACACAATGTTAATATCGTTATTAATAAGATTCCTAGAAACTTACTCACCTATAAGATAAACAAAAAACTTATAAACGGTATTGATGATTGGGTAAAAATTAAAATATTCTTTGAAATCGATTTTTAGATTAAAAACTATATTTTATGACTTAACATACTACACAAGTTTATTTGTATTGGAGAACTAAATTTCTTGTCGATATTTTATAACCTGAAGACAAAATTTAACAATATAATACAATTTGATTAGCTATAACTTAATGGTTGGATGTCATTACCGGTACACCCTATACTTCTTAAAAATGTTCTATTTTTCAGCTGAATCATATATTAATTCGTAATTTCCAATTTTTCATATACTTATATTTTTCTCTCTTTTGCTCATATGTGGTTGTAATTGATAATGATAACCAGAAATACCTAGAATGAATAAGAAAATCTTGTTTTTTGTGTTTTATTTCTTTAGTTTTCTGTCAAAAAATACAATAATTTAGTTTGTTACTCAACTCATTGCTAGCGATCAGGCATGTGTCTTTGCTAGCAATGCCATTTAAAAATATCACAATCTAGAAATTTTATTTTAATTTTATGTTTTTTTTCACTTTTTTCTATTATTTATTGAATTATTACATTAATCATGAATTACAGATTAAAATACCTAATATGTGATTGTAATTTCTGTACAAATTGTATATATGGCAAAATAAAGAAATTGAATTGAATTGAAATGAATTGGTTTGTGAATAAATGACGTAGGAAAAGTTAATTTTAATCAGTGAATGTTCAGATGTGAAGAAACTTTCAATTTGGTCATACTCTAAACACACATGTTTCTGTTTAACGCATGTGTTAATGAGTGAATCAAAAAACTGTATTAGAAATAATTTTCAGTTCAATAAATGAGCTCAAAGAGTAAACATGTCATAGGAAATAAACAAAAAGTTTATTACGTGAAATAGGAAGAGTTTTATTATCTAGGGTAATTTGGGGAGAGATGCCGCACATTTTCTAAAACTAAGCTCCACAGTCCCATGATGCATGTAAAACTAAAGGTACGATTTGGTTGGTGCGGAACGTAACGACCGTCAGCCGCAATGTACGCATACGGCTGCGGCTGAACCATTTTTGTTGGCACGACTCAGTCGCAATGATCTGCTTTCATGATATCCAGATCTACTAGTGAGAAATAAAAATTACTCCATTTTGGAACTATTTGAATCGAAATGTCATTAACTTTGATATCAATATCCCTCATTATTATCAATATTTCCCTCCTGGTCATCTCAATTATAACTCACTACATTTTCCAAAATATTAGAGGTTAGAATCCACTGCGACTGGTCGCCGCAACACTGCTTCTGGAGGAGTACGGTCGTCATCGGATGCGGCTGTTGGTCGTAGTCGTTGGTGATACGCATGAACGAAATCGGTCCTATGATTTAACACAGAAGCAGTCCGCCATTTTTTTACGCAACGACCGACGGTCGTTACGTTTCGCACCAACCAAATCCTAGCTTGAAGTGAAAATTTATTTAAATAGTCAGTTGAATGTATTAACATATCCAATGAGTGAAAACAATCCATGCAATACATTCTAGGCTTGAGAATTTTTTTTCAAAGTTTTTTTACTACAAAGTGGCAACTCTCCCATAGGGTGCAGGTGAGATGCCGCACTCATAGGGGAGTTATGCCGCATGTAGTAAAATTGACTTCAATTTATTTATTTATGATGTTGGGTGGAACGAAATGAGTTTATTGATAAGAAATTTATTATACACGCGGAAATAACATTTTTTATATGTTTCATATTGCTTATATTTGTCAATCTTCTCATCCACAGTCCATGCAAGGAGTGTAAAAGATGTTAGCCTACAATATTTTTGAATCCATGACTTATTAATTTAGGATGTCAAGTGAAACGGAATATATATAGCCTATATAATGGAGAAATATAACAAACTCAAGAAATAACACTTTTTATATTTTACATTTCTAAATCAGTGTGTGGCGTGTGTCCCTTATGGGAAAAGAATGCGGCATGTAAACCAGATTCTAAGGCGGCATTTGTCCCATTTTGTCAGGGTGAGGCGCCGCACCTCATAACTTTCTTGTCTAGGGAGCCTAGATGGCGCAACAGGACGAAATATGTAGCCAGCGACGAGAACTGTTGACTCAAACCCAAAAAACGCAAATCCATCAAGCAGTTATGGAGCAATCACAAATCTAAGATGTTTAAAATAAATTCCTGACCCATAAAAGTTGAACTCACCTCATATAACTGGGTATAAACCGAATAAAACTAACAAAGGAGTAAACTGACAACCCAACACGTCTTCAATGGCCATTGATTCAACTATTACTGCCACTGGCAGAGCATTCTGGTGATCACTATGAAAATTAGCAGGGGTGCGGCATCTAACCCACATGCGGCAACTCTCCCCAAATCTCTATATATAAAAGCGAAATGGCACTGATTGATTCATTCATTCATCACCAGAATTAAAAATCCACCGAACCGAATGCGTTCAAATTTGGCAGTTTTGGAAAAACTTTCAAGGATACGCCAAATATTTAAGTTTTTCTATAGTTTTTCGGCCTTTTCCTCATTTTTTCGAAACCCAATCGGTAGAAAATGTTGATATTTGGTGGGCAGGCTCAGATAAGGTCTAGAAATGTTGTGTTAAAATATTTTTGCAATCCGTTCAAGATTAGGCCAGTAATAAGGTTTTCAAAATTGTAGATGTGTTGCGGGTTGCATATCTTCCGCCTTGATACGACCAATCCTTACTGTAAATTGAATGGCTCAGCGAGATGATAGATGAATTAATTTTTTAACTTATATTGAATCAAGTTTCAAACTATGTCCGATATACTTCCCAAGGGTACGCTTAATATTAGCGTTCTACTATATTTTGGAACTATCTTCGATGGAGTTTTCTTCGATTTTTCTAGAACAAATTGGCATAAAATATTGAAATTAGGTAAAAAAGTCCATATCAGGTGTAAAAATGCTGTGCTCAATAAATTTCGAATCCCTTCTGAAAGGAGTTTGCAGGCGAGCGAAGCGAGCCTGTTTGTCTTAGCTGACACTGACAGAGGTTTTGCAGGCGAGCGAAGGGAGCCTGTTTGATTCACTCACACTGCCTATACTGTCGGGGGTCCAGTGGGCGGAGCCCCCTGGCTAAGCGGAGAAGGCGAGCGAAGCGAGCCTGCCGGCTAGTAGAAAATAAGACTTCCTACATTTTGGTGGCTCGTCTGGGATTGAAAGGAAAAAGTCCGGGATTGAAGAGGAGAAAATTCGTCCGGGATTGAAAAGGAAAAAATCCGGGGTAGAAAGGGAAAAGATTTCTCCGAGATAGAAACGGAAAATATTTGTCCGGGATGGAATCGAGGAAGATCCGTCCGGGATTGAAAAGGAATTGATTTGAGAATTATGAATTGGAAGAAAGTGAATTGGAAGAGAGTGAATTGTGAATATGGCATATTCTGCCAGAGCAAAAAAAGTGATTTATTGAAGGTAGTAGAGGAATTGGATATAATTCTGCCTATTAAACCAAGAGTGGTACAATTATGTGCATTAATTACCGCATCAATGAAGAAATTATTAAAAAATTTGTTGGAGAGAGTAAAAGCAGATAGAGAATTTGATGAAGAAAAAGAACGAGAGGAGAGAATACTACAAAGGGAACAAGAACGTGAGGAGAAGGAACGAGAGAAGAGAATTCAACGTGAGGAGAGGGGGAAGGAACAAGAGGAGAGAACTCTACGTGAGGAAAAGGAAAGAGAGGAGAGGATTCTTACTTTGCAACTTGAAAAGGAAATAGAACTGAAAAAATTGGAGCTAGAAATGTCAAGAGAGACAGTAGTGGACAATGCGAACGTCCAAGTGAGTAGGAATAATGTTTTTATGAAGCTTAAGATACGATTTAACATGGATAGTGTTATAAGAAAATATTCAACCTTTTATGAAATACAAATGAACAAGATCAACGAAAGAAAAAATTGGATTAAAGAAAAATTGGTTCGTGATAAAGGAAGTAATGTTGGAGAGTGAAGTTCGTCTGTTACCGAGGAGTATTTCCATTCAGATTTCGGGGTGCAAACAACTTCCGAATTATCTATGCTATCTAAACAAGAAACAGAGGACGAATGTGGTATTTATTGCGACTTGGACAAATTACCATTCAAAGAATTTGAGTCTGAAAAGTGCACGTCTTCTGACGATGATGAAGCTGTTGGGCTGAGGCCGCACTGCCGGTGGGTAGAGCGTGGAGGGTGAAGGGGAGTTGGTAAATCTATAGAACATATACACCATCCACAGTAATACATCGTATGAATGGTATTACGTCATACTGGTTTTTGAGGTTATGTTGTCCATATTTAAGAATTTCAAGATGGCGGCTGAACACATACCATTCATACGATGTATTACTGTGGATGGTGTGTATGTTCTATAGATTTACCATCTACCCTCCACCCACCATGTTCTAACCACCCGCAGTGCGGCCTCAGCCTTAATGCATTCAAGCCGGATAAAAGGTTCAGCCACAAAATTGACAATATGATGAATGATTTCAGTGATAGTGAGAGACAAGATTGAAGCTCCAAACCAACTTCTGAGCAAATCAACAATTCCAAGAGAAAGATCCACATTACTGAACTATTTTATAAGAAAATCAAAAGTGTTAGTAAACATAAAATTGTTAGCAAAGAATCTAATTCATGAAGACAGCAATGATAAGTCGTTGGAGATAATTAGATATTGTGTGAAGAAACGAAAAGAGAAGAAACGCATGCAGAAGCTTAAGAAAAGAGAACATCTTCTCAGAGTAACAAAAAATAATAATGATTATGAAAAGGAAATGGAACTGAAATCTGAAATTGTTTCAACACAAGAAAAGCGTTCAAAAACTCGAACACTCAGTCCAGTAGTTGTTCACTCGAAAGTTACTTGAAGAGTGATTGTGGACTGTAATTGTGTGAATTTGAAATCAGAAATAGGTGACAATTATCTGGGACGTTTGGTTCAGAAAAAAAAATCTACACAAAGACAAATATGCTTCATCAATGTTTGTACAGAAAGCGAGTTCCAAGATATCGACATGTTGTAGAAAGAAAGGACGTGATAAAGTGAACCACAAAAAGCACAGGAGTAAAGAGGAGAAGAAATTGAGAAAGGCCAAGCGAAAGAAGCGGTGCAAATTTAGAAATAGGATATCTTGATTTTTTGTTTTTGTTTGGTTACGTTTCTTTTGTTTTCTCATGTTAATGTTCATTGTGTGGCTTGAGGGCAAGCCAATCGTCAGAATGGCCGAATGTAGGAAAAGTTAATTTCAATCAGTGAATGTTCAGATGTGGAAAAACTTTCAATTCGGTCATACTCTGAATACACAAAATTTCTAGACCTAATCTTGACCTGTTCTCCAAATTTCAACATTTTCCGCCAATTGGTTCTCGAAAATCTAAGAAAAACTCCAAAAAATAGTGAAATGCTAATATTGAGCGTAACCTTGGGAAGTATATCGGACATAGTTTGAAACTTGATTCAATATCTCTCAAATTGGTTCATCCACAATCTCCCTAAGCCATTGAATTCACATTAAGGATTGGTCGTATCAAGGTGGAAGATATGCAACCTGCAATACATCTGCAATTTTGAAAACTGATTACTTGCTTAATCTTGAACGGATTTTAAAATAATATTTTAACACAACATTCCTAGACCTTATCTGAACCTGCTGCCCATCAAATATCAACATTTTCTACCGATTGATTTTCGAAAAAAAAGAAAATGCCGAAAAACTATAAAAAAACTCAAATGTTTGGCGTACCCCTGGGAAGTCTCAAAAACCCGTTCTTAGTAGGCGTCTAGAGGTCCAACTGAACATTTCTGCCAAATTTGAACGCATTCGGTTTGGTAGATTTCTAGTTCTGCTGATGAGTGAGTGAATGAATAAATGAATGAGAGCCATTTCGCTTTTATATATAGAAATTTTCCGTAAGAATTCCTATTAGGTTGATTCAATATGCATCATTTTGATTATCGAAAGCATGAAGTTGGAGTTGAATTGAATTTTGTTCGTACAAATTGATGGAATATTTAAGTCTTCTTCAATAATAGTAATTTTTTCTGAATTGATACTTTCTCAAATACTTCTGGAAAAGGTGTAGTAGATTTTACTCGCTTGTATACTTTCTTATAAGAAATATGTCTCTATTATTCAAGTTCCTAACATTATTATATGCATCTGAAGGAGAATAGACACCTTAATTGTAGATCACAATCCATTCTATTTGACGTAGTTTCAAAAAATATTAATAAACAAAATGCAATTCTATTACTTGAAGACCTGAAGCCTAAAAAGCACACGTTTTTCAAAAAGATATTGTCATTTAAAGTAACAAGTGGTGAAACTTCCAGTCCAGGTATACATTTCCTGTTGTAGGTTTCAGAAAAAAAGAAATTCTAGTATTCAATGCAAAAACTTTTCTTACTAAGCTGAAGCCTTGAGTTCCGAGGTTCCGAGCGAGAATCAGAAAAAGTTCTCCAATGTAATCCTGATCTCCAGGATTAACTTCAAAGTTTTCCAACATTCCATGGAATTGAATTAAATTTGTAGTTTAGAATAAAATTGATTTAATCAGAAAGTTGTAGAGCTTTTGAATTTGTTTTATTCTGTGAGTAAACAATAAAACCAATGTCACATATAATTTCCTAACTTTTTTCAAACTTTGTCTAGATTTTCTTAAATTCTTGGAATTATTTCCAAACGTTGACTAAATTTTTTCGAAGAATGAGCAAGGAAATATTATCCTATTGAAATAAACGATATTAATGAACGAACGCGATCAAATTAACGATGTACGAGTTGTTACTGTTCTGTGATATAGAGGATAGATTCAGAGAATGCTCAATTATTCATCATCTGGTTTTGGAAAGACTAGGCCAATCAATTCCTATATTTTAGTAGATAGAGATAAATCTAGGTATTCTGAGAGTGTGAAGGTTCATAAGGCTTGAAGTTGATTTTGAAATTGAGTTCGAATTATATTGCTGCTGCGTTATATTTTGTCATTGTAAGTTTCATCCTCTTGAAGACTTCCAAAATACCTACTAGTTCTAGTGGACATTTTCATCTTCTACCGTAAACGTGATCATCTCCGTGTTTTCATCTTCTTCAACGTGATAAAATTGATCATGAGTGTGTGATTTTATATTATTATAGTGTGTGATTCACGATAGTTCACGAGGAAATGATCCTCAGTGTGTTTTTTGTTTCTATTGCAGTCTTTTACTATTGAATAACAGTGAAAAAACCAGAATTATATTATTACGATACCGTACCTTCAACCTTATTGATTGATACTGCTGCTCTTTACTCTAATGTAAATCTACCAGAGATTAATAATGATGTAGCAACCGAAACCGGTATTTCGATTTTAGATACATATATATATATATATATATTTATTTATTTATTATATATATTTGGTACGTATATAGATCTATATACATATGTGATTCCGTATAGATACTTTTTCTCTTCATAGCTACCACAATGTCACTTTCATAGCTACTCAAAAAGGAAATATCATTCTGTAATGGAACAAAAATTCAGTGATGTTCAAGATGCCAATCAAAATTATGAATATTTGCTGGACAAAATTGATAGCTTATAAAATTGAATAAAGCTTCACAAACAAAAGAGTATAATAAATCCCCCTTACTCTGGAAGAATATTAAAAACTTGAGTTTGAACCATTATTTGAATTAATTAAAGCACATTATAATAAATGTTACCGTGTCTTCATTTAAACCTTGTTTATTTTTTTTGCTCAAACTACTGTTGATAAGCATATGAATACGGTACGAGCTCTAAGATCTTCAAAGTATGGAATATCTGACTACTGTACTGGTAAATTCATCGTACATTCAAAACCCTTGTGAGAGAAATTCATTTAATTAATGTCTTTTCCTGAAGGAGATAACAGCTCTGGATAAATCTTCCACTATTGTTAGTTCTCATTTCCCTCTATTCTTCGTTCCCATCCTCCACCATCTCGGCAACAATTTGTTTCTGGGGCTATGCTCAATGAAACCTTCTCTATTATTCGTTGCGAGAAAGAGAGAATTTCCTCATAAAACAAACAGTAAACTTGTATAGCCTACCAAAAAATCGATAAGCTCGATTCATAATCTCTATTTGATCCTATCTCATCCTACATGAACTTTCTCTCCAAGTTGAACATTTTCCAGTTGACCTGAACAGAAACTTAATTAGTGTTGAAACTCTGGAACCAGCCTCTTGATTGGGTAGAGATTATTATGATAACAATATATTCTACTCTGGCTGTTCATAATGAGCTCCAAGCGATCAAAGTAATTCACAAGTCTGTTAAGATGGCTCAAGTTTCAGTTCCAGTTCAAGTTATTCAGTTTGGTCGAAGAGCTTCACTCAACATTAACTCCACTCTCAATAATATTCAACTGAAAAAGATTGTTTGTATTTTCCATTCACTGTCATCATATTTTGAATACTGTATTGATTAGACAAAAATAATGACCACATAACAACCAACTCCTCTAAAAACTTGAATCGGGATGGTTGTTTGAGATCTGATCATCATAATACAGTATCAAAATCTAACATTTTGATTTAAAGAAATATGATAATTTCAGTCTCAATAAAATTTAAGTATCATTTCGTGAAAAAAATCTCCGAATATTATGATAATTTGAAGAAAACAAGATTGAGGAAGTAGGCCGTAGTAATATTAGTAAGGGTATATAAGAACCTGTCAAATAATAGGTGAGGTTATATTATTGAGCTTGTAAGTATTTAGTGTCAGATATAACAGCCTCTCAAGCTTATAAAGTAGCATCAATATACACTACAAAAGGTACGATTTCCAAGCGGTGCTCGAGCTACCCGGTTCTAAATTCGCTGCTAGAGCTGCCCAGCTCTAGCTGCGCTGCTAGACATATAGCTATATCAAAGATGTTTACTCTGTTATCAGGACTAATAACGTATACTAAATCAATAAATAGTGAAATTCACTTGAATAGGACTTAAAAATAACGAATTTCACCATTAATTAATTTATTTAGTATGAATTGTTAGCTCTTATATAGGAGATTTTTATCTCACTATAAACTAGTAGTTCTAGTAGTTCTCTATTCATATAGCTATATCAAAGATGTTTACTCTGTTATCAGGACTAATAACGTATACTAAATCAATAAATAGTGAAATTCACTTGAATAGGACTTAAAAATAACGAATTTCACCATTAATTAATTTATTTAGTATGAATTGTTAGCTCTTATATAGGAGATTTTTATCTCACTATAAACTAGTAGTTCTAGTAGTTCACTATGAACAGTAGACCTCACGAAGTCGCTTATGGATGAAGCAAATATTACTCATGAAGGGAATACTTAGTTATGTTGAGTTTCATTAATTGCATGCAATAAACTCGACAACTGGTTCTAGCACAAATAATTCTATAGTGTGAATTCTCCTATGATCAGAAGTATAAATGTCTATAGTAATATTTTAGTATGGAGGTAATTTCTTTTCCTTTCATATCATTCTTAAAATGCAATATTTCAAGAAACCTTACATATACACCGACGCGCAATTTCAAGAGGAACATTCCTGTCAAATTTTATCAGAATCTATTGCCGCGTATTGCTGAAAATGCGGAACAAACATACATAAAGAGAAATGCAAAGCGTCGTCTTGAATCTAGACCTCACTTGCGTTCGGTCAATAAAATAACATTTTAAACCACAACTTTGTAAGGTAAAAGCACCAGTAGTGGCCATGTTTAAGGAATTTTTATAGTTTATGCCGAATTGTGAGACCATATTATCAGCTATCTCATCCAAAACTCAAAAAGAATGTAGCCCAGATCCTTCCTGATTGACCTATTCCTTAAAATGGCGAATATGTCAATTCACAAATGAATTATTAAATTTTTCGTGAAACTCAATTCTGATTCTAAAGTGGCCACTATGATTCAATAGTGGCCAGGCACTGATTCTATAGTGGCCACATATGATGTTTTATGCTCATTGACAAGTCAATTTCTCAAGCTGCTTGTTACAATTATTCAAGTAAGCTAATCTTTCATTCCAGACATTGATTATAACGCCAGAAATAATAATATTTCATATTAAAATGAGTTGAATTGGTAACGCATTGTTGTTGGTTACAAGCCACTAGAAAAGTGAGGTTAAACCAGAAAATAGATATTGTAAAGTTATTTTTCCTCTGTAACCTATTTGAAACAGTCTAATGTGATAAATACACATCACTTCAGTTCAAAAATAATATATTTTATCAAAATTCAACTATTGAAAGAATTCAGACTGACTGTTATTCAAATTAGTTTATTTTGTTTTCAATAACAAACGTTCAAATGATAGTAAACATGATTATATCCTATTATGTGAACATTGGCTCACCAAGGGCATGAACGTGGAGAGACCATGAGGGCACACGTTCTAGCCTTAGACTCATCCATTTATAAACTCCAAATTTTTGGGAGTATTAGCTCTTCTAGTTATTGTTCTTGTTTTGTTAGTGATTCCGTTCAGAGAGACACAGTAACGTCTCCCTGTCTGATTTGCGTTACATTTCTGGACAGTTGTATTTCTCGATATCACAGGCTACCACAGTCCGGGTAGGATAACTCTGTGTGTCAAGGGAACAACTGGAAAGAATAGTGCCTTCATCAGACAGGTATTTGTATTTTAAAATAGAATTATTAAAGTCGCGGAAAAGTGGAGTGTTATCAACATGTAGAGTCAGGTGAGTCTAGATTTGAGGTTGTATCTAGATTAACCACAAAATGTTCCTGAGCAGCCAAGCGAGTACCCCATGATAATTTATTAATAGTAGTAAACCCCTGATTAATATAATATAATCAAAATGAATGTTAATGTCCATATCTCAATTAAGAATCTTATTTTATGTATCACTTAATAAAAGTAAAATCTATTAACCATTGTTAATTATTAATTATATAAGTCCAATTTTTTATTCAAACCCCCCTTACACTAAGGAGAACATAAATTTAAATTACACTAATTTTTTCAACAATATCTACAAATTCTTCAACAATTTCTATTGGGTGGCCACTACTAGATTATTCACCGGTTTTTGCTCTAGTAGTGGCCAGTCTGCTTTTACGCCAAAATATTAGCTGTATTTGGCTAGAAACCTTCTAAACATCATCTAGACATTCTAGGGAATGATTATGACACCGAAAATATCAAACTTTACAGATTTTCTAGTCATAATACAAGAATTTGTATACATGCCTTCTTACTGGAACTGCTAAGAGGAAACTGAACTTCTTACTGAAACCACGTATTTGGGTGAAATAGCGACAATGAATCTCTCTCAGAAATCTCTAATGATGCTCTGCAAGCTCCTACTTGAACTATTTAGCTGCTAAATAATAATAATAATAATTTCTCTGAAAGAAAAACAATTCTTCCAGAGGAATTTTATTAGTAAGAAATTAACAATATACAGGTAAGATTTCATGATGTGAATTTAAGTAACAATTTAGACTTTATTGCAAAAAAGATATATTTTTTCGTGGCCCCCACTATATAAAATATGTGTTGGGAAACCACAAATACTTTGCTTTACACGGCGTTAGAGTTATAAAAATAATTTAAATAATTAATTAATATAATAATATTTATGGACTAATTTTTACATTTGATTAGTAATAAAGGACAAAAAAGAAATTATTTCCTGAACGATGCTACTCTAATTTCCAATAAGGTTTTAACTAAAATTTATTCTATTTTCAATGAGCCAATTTTTTGTTTTTGCTTTAAAAATGTTAACCGGTACTATTTCTTTAATATGTATTGGAAGTATGTTATGAAGCTTCGGTCCTAGATATGTGACTGTCCTCTGGGCGGCTGTCGTTGCCATCCTGGGAACAGCCAGATCGATATTCCTTCTGCGTGTACTGTTTTTGTGGTCCATGTTGAGAAATAACTGCGGGTTTTTTCTGGTGAATGTAAGTAGTCTGTGGATGTAAATTTGTCTGATGCTGAGTAGGTGGAGCTCCGCAAATAGAATATCTGTAGGGTGGAGCGGATGTTTCTGTCCCATTATCCTGAGGATCAGTTTATGTACTTTGAAAATGGGATCCATATGACAGAAATGAGTTGCTCCCCAGGCCAGAATGACATACCTTTCTATTGATTCTACCAATGTGTGGTATACCATCTTCAATGTATCCAGATTCAGTATCTGTCAGAGCTGAATGAATTTGTGGTCCAGTTTCCTGAGTTTTGTTGTTTGTTGTATGATGTGTTTGTCCCATCAAACTGAGTCGTCTATATATTACTCCCAAGTATTTTATATTATCAGTGCGATCTATTGTTGGACAATTGCAGTTTATGCGATTAATTTTGCAGTGGTGTAGCTTGATGGTATTTCTTGCCGGTTTTTTTGAGTCCATCAGTGAAAATGCCAGAAATTTCGTTTTTAATGAATTGAGAGTCAGGATATTATTGTGGAGCCAGGATGTAATTTTTTCCATACCTAATTCAGCTGATATGAAAGCATCATTCCAGTTGTTGCCTTGGAATATCACTGCTGTGTCATCTGCAAAGGCAATTATCTTGCCACCAGTGTCAAGTGAGCATAATTCATTGGCAAAGATGAGGTACAGTATCGGACCAAGAACTGTTCCCTGTGGCACGCCAAATTTTATAGGAAGACCTTCCTCTGCACTCAGATTTTTCCCTATTCGCACTCTTTGCTTTCGATTATCAAGGTAGGATTTGAACCACTCCAAAACCACACCTCTCACACCAATAGCTTCGAGTTTTTTCAGTAGGATTCCATGTGATACTGTATCAAAAGCCTTTTCAAGATCCAAGAACACTGTCAGACACTTCATTCCATTATCTAAGCTGTGAATTATAGTTTTTAGCAACTCAAAAATCGCATCATCTGTACTCCTGTTCTGTCGGAAGCCAAACTGATTGGATGACAACAAATTTTTCGACTCAAGAAAATCAACTAGACGCTTTTCCACTATTTTCTCTAGAATCTTTGATTTGTTGTTGACTAATGCTATCGGCCTATAGTTGTTCAGATCGAGTTTATCGCCTCCTTTATGTAAAGGTCTGACACAAACCTCTTTCATTAAATTTGGAAAGATTCCATTTGAGAGACTCTTGTTGAATATGTCAGCCAGTGGTATTGCAATATACTCTTTCACAGCCTTCAGAGTTCTATTGTTGATGTCGTCTAGACCTGGAGAACTGTCGTTACGAAGGGAGCTGATGATGTCCAGTATTTCCTGTTCTGCAACTGGCTGAAAATACATCAAGGCTGGCGAAATTTTAGCTGGTTTATAATCACTTACCAAAGTGTGAATTGATCTTCCAACTCTAACAGCAATGTTATTGGCTAGATTTTCTCCAATATTGGCAAAATGTTCATTAACTTTTTCAAGAATGAGTTCTTTACTATTCTCCATTGTTACAATGCTGTTATCAACAACTATCTCTCTCATTGTGTCATCCTTTCTGTTAACTGTATCTGTTGCTTCCCTTATCAGTTGCCAGGTTCTTTTCATATTATTCAATGCTCCATTTAATTTTGTTCTATAAAATTCTTCTTTTTTATTTCTTATTAGTGCTGTTAAAGTGTTGCGATATTGTCTGTAGTATTGAGCAAGTGCAATGTCATTGGGATGCATTTTCCTCCTTTTGTTGAGTAGATCTCTTCTTCTTATAGCTGATACAAGTCCCCTCGTAATCCATGGCTTGATGGGTTTCAGACGTTTCCGCTGGTGGTAACAGTTGGTCTTTTCTTCAATATATTTCTTTAAAATATTGATGAACCTCTCATACGACTCGTTGGTGTCTTGAAGGTTGACGACGTCTTCCCAGTTTTCTGTTGAAAGTTGCTGCCTCAATCCAGGTAAATTTACAGATTTCCTAAGAGTATTGCAGCTGTTGTTGCAATTGCTATTATTAATGCGCACATTCGAAGTATTTATTTCTTTCAGACCCAGAATTATACTAAAATGATCTGTGGTTGATGATTCATATATGATTGGAAGAACTTGTTTCTCAAAATTAATCATAATATGGTCTATGCAAGAGGATGTTTCTTCAGTAATCCTTGTAGCTTTTTTAATACAATGTCTGAAACCATATTCACTTGAGAAATTCAAATAATCCTGTAATTGTTGATGTGAATGGTAATTGAGAGTGTTTATATTCATGTCTCCAATACAAATAATCTGTTTACGTTTTAATTTGTCTAGCTCTTTCCTCATATCACACAGAAAGAGTGATATGTCGTGATGGGATGGAGATCTATAAATTGCAATGATATTATAACAATTTTCACTTGTCACCAATTCCATATTTAAAACGTTTGCCTGTCTAACTTTCAATTCTATACAAGAAACATTGTGGCATTTTCTTGCATAGATGATAATTCCATCATTTTGTAAGAGAGTGTTTTCAGAACAGAATATGACGTAATCATCTAAGTGCTGAGGAATAAAATTGTTTTTTATCCAGCATTCCGTAAGAATGATGATATCAAATTCCAATGATATATCTTGTAGCTGTACCATCAATTGGTTGAAATTTCTTCTTATACTTCTTATATTAAGACAGAAAATTTTCAGATTGAATTCTTCCAGTAGCATTACTAAATTTTCCGCTACATCCACATTCACATCATCTACTTCTTGAAGAGCTTCTAATTCCTCACCAATATTGAAAATATCATTGTTCATCATTCACTAATTTTACAACTAAGATGGTCTACGTGCTTTATTATTATGCTCTCTTCTTTGACCTGTTGAACCTTATTTGTTATCGAAAACATCAAGTCCATCTCTCCTATCGTAATGTATCTAAATGAATGCGTGTGTCTACTTAGTGCTGCTATTATGTGCTGGATACTATTGTATATTGCCAAAGGTCTAGTGTCTATTCTTACTAATACAACGTTTCTATTTGATAGACTCTGAGCTTCGTCGATTGTTAATATTGTATATTCAAATGATCCAATATATTTTCTTAACCTCTCTCTTATAATGCATTTCTCTTCTCCAGTGAAGGTCAGAATAAGTGTTCCTTTTTCCAGTGACTGAAATTCTCCGTTACTAAATGTTGGTTGAATTGATCTCGAAATTCTATTGGTGGTGTGTATATTCTTGTAGAAATCTGACAGTATGTAGCAGACATCCATTGGACACCTTCTTGTGATTGTATTATCTGTGTGAGACTCCATGTGAAGTGATGCATCATGCCAGGTCATAGACGCCGCTGACTTTCTCCTAGAATCGCCGACCAAGATTACCTCGTTTGCTTGACTCAATTTAGAGATGTATCCAACAAAACCTGCGTGCATATGAAGTGGCTCATCAATGAAGACACGATTAAATTTTTTATGAGGTCCATTTACGATGAATGATGATACTGTAGTGAGGTCAGTGTGTAATATGTTGTCGCGCAATATACTATAAGATTGTTTGATAGCCGCTCTTATGACCTCTAATCCTGCCTTAGTTTGAGTCAGTATAAGATCTTTACCTGGTACGTATTGTTGTAGAATTGAGTGCGTTTTGCCGCTTCCAGGTACTCCATCCACGCATCTCATTTTCGCAAAAGTGCAGTCATCCGGATCAATTTTATTAATTTTCTCCAATAATTCCCTATTGAGCATAATCTTATTGTCTCTACTGACCAACACATATTTTTCTTTTGTTGAAAATGTATTAGCTTGTCTATTGAATGGAACATATGATCCTCCGCCTGTTAAACAGAATCCTATTCTGTATTTGGAAGTTGTAGGGATTAGAAATGTCCTCAATTCGTTATCATATACATTAATATCTTTCGCAGCAACTTCCTTAATGAGCTCTGATGATATGTCGATTTCCATCCCAGAGATTTGAAACAGTACATTTCTGAATGATTCGGAGTTATTTGTATCATGCTGTTGTAGAAGTTTTTTGAGCTGTAGCATACTGTTTATTAGGCCTTTTCGATTCGGATCCTCATTATATTCTTTGGGAAATTCTTCCATATTCGTTTGATGAGTTGTTAGATGAGACTCTGATATGTTCAGAAAATCCATGTAGTTTGTACCCCGGTGATGAAAGATGTATTTCAAATGGTTTGTTGATAGAATACTGCTTAGTAATTCGATTGCGGTGACGTCGGCAAGTTGACCAAATTGATCTACTCCTATTGTAAGAGGATGATTATCTGATGACCATTTGTTCAATTCTTCTAACATATTTGTAAATAATGTGAATACATTTTGATCATTAACAAGAAGCAAAAATATAGGCGTCTGCTTGTCTAGTGTGAATAGTGCTTTAATTCGAGAGTTGAATTCTTTATTTTGTAAGTGTACATCGACAAGGCCGCTCCAATAACGTTTTGTCAGCGATTTCCTTTGTAGTAGTTGAGAAAGGCCATCTGACATTCTAATTTCGTTCTTCCGTAAAAAGCTATGTTTATGTCTGAGAATTGACTAAAATTGTTTATCAATGCTACTCTGCTTTTAGCTGATTGTTTGATCAAATGCTGTTTTATTAAACAATTTAAAATTCCATCAATGGTTGTCGATGTACCATTAATTAGTAGATGTGGGTGTGTCACATTTATTGGCAAAAATGATTTTGATTTCAAAAACTTATTTCTCATTTTCTTAATTACTTCCATAGTTAGTTCTATCAATTGATTGTTGCAAAGCTTTTAAATAGAAGGGACACTTTGAATAGTTCACTTTGTGGTCGGAGGGCTTATCCACTCTCTTGCAGTTGGCGCAGACTGGAGGATTATCTATGGAGGGGCAAGATTTGAAGTTATGGCCTAACAGGGCACAATGTCCACAGGTTTCCTCTTCTTTTTTACAATGTTTGGACACGTGACCAAATAGTTACACTTGAAGCATCTCTGGACTGCAACGTAGTCATTAACTCTACATGACGTCATATCAACATAAATTTTCTTCTTATTAATTATAACTTTCCTGATTTCTGGTTCACATTCTACTACCCAATGCACGAATTCCTTATTTTTAGGCCCTAGTTTAAAAGATGGTCTGCAATCTTTTTCGAATTTTTGTTTTTCTATACCTGAATTGGCGAAATTTTTGTTATATATTTCCTCAGTTACTTCTTTATCGTTCAGATCAGATGGAATATCGTAAACTATTACTCTGAGTTTTTTATTTTGGGGCTCTGTTATTTTGATTTGTTCATTTTTCATAGCCTTATTGTTCAGTAACTTATTTTTGTCTTCCAGAGAGTCCAGTACAATAAGCAATCCTCCTCCCCTGACGGGTACTGTTTTTTTTATTTTTATGTTATCTTTTTTCACAATATCTGTTTTCAATGTCCCTTTAATTTTCTCGCTATCTTCTTTCTCACTTCCAGTTGCGTTTGAAGGTTTAATTAATACTACTTGTTCTTTAGGGAGAATTTTCCTGACTTGATTGGACTGTGGCTGAGGGTCCTTAGGAGTACTTTTTTTAGCAGTTGTAACACATCTGCATAGCTTATGGGCCTGTCTTTGTTTTCTATTTCCTTTACTGACTTGCTAATATCTAAAAAGAGAGTTCTCTATTTTTGGAGTTCCAAACGTATCTTTAATTTGACTAATTGTTACTGCCCGTGTTTCTACTTTGACGATTACCAGTGCTAATTTCTGAACTAATTCAATGAAGTTATCGTATTTTGCTCTGGATACTTTATTTTTTTCAAATTCTGTTTGTGCCCATTCCTTGAATTCTGAAGATATACTCTTCATATTTGCGATGTCATTCATGAACTCATTCATTAGTAAGTTGTCCGTTGACATTTTACCTTGATTTCCCTTGCTTTCATCGTTCCTTTGGTGTCCTGGATCGTCCTTCTGCTTCTCTTCTCCTCCTTCCTCCTCGAATTGCGGGATCACTCCGTCCGGCGGTTTGGTTGGAGATCTCACGGTTAGCATAGTTATCCGGGGGCGATAGAGATTGAGCGGTGATTATGCTGAAGATCCAGTGACCTACTTATGATGAAATATGATTTGTTGTTTTGACAACTACGGTGACTACACTACTGAGGTGTTTACTCTACTAGAGCTGCGACTAGACTGAAATAAATAGTATAAATAGTATAAGCTAAGTCTCTAGCAGGCTTAGAACTCATTTGAAGGCATCAAATTCGTGTTTTAAAGAAAAAAACATTCAAGTGGCCACTACTGAAACAGTGGCCACTACTGGTGCTTTTACCTTAGGTATTTATTCGAACTTTACACTTTAAACTTGTTATTTATTTACTATCCAAAAGTTGTTTATCACATATACTATGATCAATCCATATGTTTTGATTGATCCACTGATATAACTATCCTACATCTCGGCCATACTGAAAAGAGAGGCTTGGCCTCAAGCCGGATAACAAAAAACTCAACAAAAATAATTAACAGATAACTGCTGATTGTCCCCCGACACGTTCCACATCGTCAGTCAGATGCATGTTCATCAGATTTGAACACCCGTACGCACTGGGAACAAGGATAATGTTTCCTTCTTTTTCTACTTCTCCTCCTCCCTCTTCTTCTCCTCTCATCCGCACCGAAGTTACAATTCGAGAAGATCTTACATTGGAACGGCTGAAGATCCTCAACGCGGCTATGGACCGGTTCGGGCCAAGATCAGTATGGTCGCAAGATGGGAGGATCAAGATCGCCGTCACCCAGGGAGGCAAAAAGGAGGTCCTCACAGTGGAGCAGATGACGGATCTTCTCAAAATCCCACAGGCAAGTTAAATAACTGAATATCTGCATGACAATCAAATTGGCCCCTCCTACAATTTTTGTTTCCTTTCTCCTGTTTCTATTGATCATTCCGTCAGAATTAGTATCAAATCAACATAACAATAATGCTTCAATAAACTTCTATTATTTGTTATTCCGAATACAAACATATATATTATACTGATTATTCTGGATAAATTAATATTGATTAATATTCAACTTATAAATAACAATTAGGTTTTTTACGACTTTTTAATCAAATCAACATAATAAGAATGCTTTAATAAATTTCTAGTATTTGTTACTCTGAATATATATACGTTCAATATATATTATTCTGAATCAATTAATATTCAACTTATAAATAACTATAGCTTTTTCTCATTCCATTATTAGTTGCTTATCCGGTTAAAGCTATGCAGTTAATTCAATCCGCTTATTAACCTCACCAAATCAATTTATGTGCCATGAAAAAGTGAAAATTATTAACTGTACTTTTGATATCAAATATAGAATAGGAATCGTTATTTTTGAACAGAACGAATCAAATATCAATTTATTACATATTTAAATCAGGAATCTTCATATTTTAGATGCCTGGCTCAACTACCATAATCTAAATCTTTTTTTGTAGCCAAATATAAATCTGGACTATTATTGAACAAGAAATTTTTATTTCATTTATCCAAACAAATCATAAAGACTTTTAAATTAACGTTTTAAGGCTATTTATGAATTCCTTCTATGGAATAACTATATCAAATTTCGTTCGTTTTCTTCACATTCCATTATCACCCACTAATTTTATTTTTCTGAAGCCCGATTTATGTGACATAAGGCACTAAATTGGCAATCTGCCTTATTGAAACTACGTACATTGGAGTATACATTCATAAGTTTTGTTTCCGTGTCTCTATAACATTGGCTAATTTGGTGATACACGAGCCGGGACTTACCGTTTTAATTTATCCCTGAGCATTTTGTAATATATATTTATAAATTTTTTCTTTATCTTTTCATTATTATAGCCTATATGCATATGGCCTACATGTATATGCATATGTGTGTGTGCGTCTAAATGCATGTATATGAATGTTTTTGTTGCTCTTTTTCTTACATCAAGTTATCGTACGACAATTTAATAGTGTTATGATAGCTCAGGCACTGATGCTGGTGTGCACGGCGGAAATCATGACGGGACTCTAGCGCTTCGAGTTATTTATTCAGTTTTTGAATTGAAAATGAATTGAATAATGAATTAAAAATTCATTAAATGTACAAATACATCAGAATAGTGTCACACAATACAATATAATATTATACATAAGGTTACAACATAATAATTTTTTTTCTTCATTTTCATAAATTACAATAATAAATACTATAGACTCTAAAATCTAGCTGTCAAATCTGTGTACTCCTGAATGGAGTATATGGATAGTCCTATCAAAAATTCTTTTAGTTTTATTTTAAGTTTTTTAATGTCCCCTATTTCCTGCAATTCCCTAGGCAGCATGATAAACAATTTTCTCCCCATATAAACTGTTTTTTTCTTGTAGCATTCTAGCCTATACCTCTCCTCAACCCTTCCAAATCTGGTGTTGTATCCATGTGTTTCGTTTCTTAGTTCCATTGAAGAATATTTTTTTAAGTACATGACTACGTCAAAAATGTATTGCCCATAGACTGTCAATATACCAAACTGTGGGAAAATGAGTTTCACAGAGTCACTTCGTTTTAAATTCGTCATTATTCTAAGAGCCCTTTTCTGTTGTAATAATATTTTATCAAGATTACCTTTGGTTGTACATCCATAGATAGCCAATCCGTATGCCAGATGAGAATGTATCAAGGAGTGGTACAGGGTTTTCTTTGTCTGCAAACTGCAAAGGCTATTCATTTGTCGCAAAGCAAAAAGACCGGGGGATATCCTCTTAACAACCAGAGAAACATGTCGATCCCAAGACGAATGACAATCAATTTCTAGCCCTAGGAATTTTGTGCCATCAACTAGTTTTAAAGTTTCGTCGTTGATTGCAACATTTGGGTGAGCATCAATTTGTCTTTGTTTTGTTGAAAACGGAACTACAATTGATTTGTTGGCGTTCAAGAGAAGGTTTCTGTCATTTAGGAACTCATTCAGAGAAGACAGGCCAATAGCTGATGCTACTTCAATATGAATGGATTCACCCGAAAAAATTATATTTGCATCATCAGCATACAGACAAACAGCGGCCTGTCCCTGTACGACCCCAGGCATACCTTTGACATACACCAGGAATAATAAGGGACCCAGGATAGACCCTTGAGGGACACCGTATTTGAGACGCCTTAGATTAGAGCGATATCTTACTTTATATTGAAAAACATGCGTCTCTTCAATATGTTCAATTTCAACATACTGCTGCCTATCCCTCAGGTACGATGTAAACCATGTATGTTCAATTCCCCTAATTCCTACATTCTCCAACATGTCCAACAGAACATGATGTAACACGCTATCAAAAGCGCGTGTCATATCGAGAAAGGTACCAATCACTTTCTCCCCCCTGTCTATTGCATTTATAATACTGTTAATAAAATCAACTCCTGCAGTTACAGTGGACTTTTGAGAGCGAAAACCATGCTGTTCTCTATCTAGAATGTTTCTGGATTCTAAGTATTCCATAAGCTGTATGAAAACCACGCGTTCAATTATTTTAGAGAATGCTGATGAAAAAGATACCGGCCTATAACACGCAGGCTCTCTTATATCTCCTTTCTTGAATATTGGGAAAACTCTAGCTACCTTAAAGCAGTCTGGGAAAAGACCTGATATCAAGGAGGAGTTAATAATGTGAGTCAAGGGTTTGATTATTGCCGGAAAAACTTTTTTTATCACTGTAATTGGGATATCATCTGGTCCTGAAGATAGTTTATTGATAGTTTGGTATGACGTTTTAAAGAATAGGGCTCAAGTTTTAGCTTGGTCCCCGCTGTGTATCCTAGTATTTGTGGTCTATACCGCAACACTCATTCAAATAATTTAAGTGTATTGTATTGTATTCTGCTGCTCCTTCTGCTCCCTTTTCTCTTGTTGCAGCTCTGCTGTACTTGGTTGCCTTCTCTCTCATTCTCTACATCACGATCAACAACGTACATGTCCGTGGCCTGGCCGTGAAAGAATTTAATAAAACTAATCATGACAATATTAAGTACCTATTAAGTACTATTTCGTACCTCCAATCGTGGAATTATTACCTCAAAATTGACGGAGATATTCAATATTATAACATGGGCGGGCCAGCGACATGCCTCCCCGGCCATGGCCGAATTTGATCGAACTGATAATGCAAATTGAAAGTACCTATCAAGTACTATTTAGTACCTCTAATCTCGGAATTATTACCTCAAAGATAACGGAGATACGGCAAGAAAATGACAAAGGTCAATGACCTCTCAGCCCGGCCATGTCCGAATTTTAAAAAAATGACCATGTAAATCTTAGGTACCTATTAAGTACTATTTCGTACCTCAAGAAAAATTAATTTATCATGAAAAATAACCGAGATATTGCACAATGAAGTTTGGGGTCAATGACCTCTCAGCCTGGCCATGTTCAAATTTTGAAAAAATTACTATGTCAATTTTAGGTACCTATTAAGTACTATTTCGTACCTCCAATCACGGAATTATTACCTCAAAGGTGACAGAGATATTCAATATTATAACATGGGCGGGCCAGCAACATGCCTCCCCGGCCATGGCCAAATTTGATCAAACTGATAATGCAAATTAGAAGTACCTATCAAGTACTATTTAGTACCTCCAATGTCGGAATTATTACCTCAAAGATAACAGAGATACGGCAAGAAAATGACTAAGGTCAATGACTTCTCAGCCCGGCCATGTTCGAATTTGGAAAAAATGACTATGTAAATTTTAGGTACCTATTAAGTACTATTTCGTACCTCCAATAACGGAATTATTACCTCAAAGGTGACAGAGATATTCAATATTATAACATGGGCGGGCCAGGGACATGCCTCCCCGGCCATGGCCGAATTTGATCATACTGATGATGAAAAATGAAAGTACCTATCAAGTACTATTTAGTACCTCCAATCACGGAATTATTACCTCAAAGGAGATATTCTATATCATAACATGGGCGGGCCAGGGACATGCCTCCCCGGCCATAGCCGAATTTGATCAAACTAATAATGCAAATTAGAAGTACCTATCAAGTACTATTTAGTACCTCCAATCACGGTATTATTACCTCAAGGATAACGGAGATACGGCAAGAAAATGACAAACGTCAATGACCTCTCAGCCCGGAAATGTTCAAATTTGGAAAAAAAATCACTATGTAAATCTTAGGTACCTATTAAGTAGTATTTTGTACCTCAAGAAGAATTAATTTATCATGAAAAATAGCCGAGATATAGCACGATAGAATTCAGGGTTTATGGTCTTCAGCCGTGGCGAAGTTCATATGGAAATAGTCTTGCCAAGCAAAGAAGACCCTCTGGCAAGATGAGAAAATGACTACAGCTCTGTCAAAATTGGTTCAAAAATATTATTTGGGTCTCAAATTGTAGATCAGAATGTTTCCTAGGATTGAAACCAAATCAATAATTTTTTGACCAATATAGACCGAGCTGGAGTCATTTTCTACGAAAATTTGAAATTTTTAAAATTTTCATGGTATTTTCTGAGGTACTTATTGAGGCTGAAATATACTTGGAACCAGGTAGTTGATATTTACAAAGTCAGTTTCAAGATTGTACATCGAGAAATATAATAATTGATTAACTTGAATGGATTCGCAAGTCACTTCTAAGTATGTCTAAGCAAAGAAGACCCTCTGGCAAGATGAGAAAATTACTCTAGCTCGGTCTATATTGGTTAAAAAATTAATGATTTGGTCTCATCCTAGGAAACATTTTCATCTACAATATGAGACCAACCAAATAGTATTTGAACCAATATTGACCGAGCTGGAGTCATTTTCTCATCTTGCAAGAGAGTCTTTGTTGCTTAGACAGACTATTTACAGCTTCCATATACGGAGTATAGTCTAGTCTGTCCAAGCAAAGAAGACCCTCTGGCAAGATGGTCTACAGTGAGGAAAATAGGAACTTATTTAGGATTATCACAGATAAAATTCAATAATTTATGTGGATCAGGAAATCATTCTAGTCTAGAACCGTCTCTCTTTCTAGAAGAATTCTTTCTTCCCGGAAAAGGGTTCCTCCTACAGCTGACAACAGATTTTTTGGCAATTAGCCAACTTAAGCAATTAATCAATTAATATGCTTGCAATTATGACAAGACACTGTAGCACATGAAAAATATTAATTACAGCCAAATAACTCCAAATTGAGTTCAGGGCATGAGTGAGCTATGCATGAGTTACATGAATAATTTTTATAAAATAATTTATAATAAATTTGTGATACAATAATATGAGCATTATGATTTGGCGGGATAACCTCTTAGCCGGTGTACCGGCACCCACGTGATCACAAGAGAAGGGTGAATTGTGTTTGACAGTCATGACGTCATGAAGGCGGGCGTTTTTGAATTTCAAATGCTCTAGCTTGAGTTAATTACTGCCAGGTAAAATATTCCCTGACATAGCCCCCTTGATAAAGGTTTTTGGTTCACATACAATAAATCTTTATCACAATTGAGTGTCTGGTAATATTTTATCCTAAATAATACTGATTTATTACACTGGAAAGCCTGCCATAAATTAATATAAAGTTTCTAACAAATAGAACACTTAACATTCAACAAACATAAATATCACAGCCATAGTCAATATCACCTTTTATTAGGAATATAAATAATATATACAGAAATATCACAGATTAGTGTATATTTCTTTACAAAGGTAAGGCTCTCAGCCCAAAATTCGCAGGTCACATTGCCTTGAACGACCGGAAAATAAATACTAACTTGATATCTGATTGTCCACATTACATTCAGAATATCTAAGTCTTACAAAAAATATAAGCAACAAGTGCAAAGGTGGAGATTACTCCAAATAAATACAGATAATGAGCAAGAGTTTCAGTTTCTATGCTCTATTTAAAAATTCCTGAGGTGATTTTTTATTGACAATATAAAAATTGGCTAGAAGTATTATAGGCAGTCTATGGTAATCAAGCCTAAATCACTGATAACTAATAATATTATAATGAACCAATGTTATTAATATGACAGTCTTACAATAGTATAAATTGTTTTTCACATGAGTTTCCCTTTCTCTTATTTTTGATTGATCATTAATTCTAGCTCTTACAAGCACATAATGCTCACAAATTTATAACAATTTCAAGTTTCAATTCTATTAGCTCATTAAAGTTGCAATATTTCACTAATAACTAGTTCCTCATGGTTAATCAATTCCAACTCAAATTTCTCTTGATTTGCATTTTCAACAAATAAATTTTTACATTTAATTACTCAAATGAATTCATAATGAATTATATTTATAGAATATTTTTACAATAATAAATAATTAATCTGACAGCATGCTAGTTGCTTGCATGCAGAAATTTATTTTTATTTTTCTTATTTATTATGATGCATCTTACATTTTTTAATCCTACATTGATTTATTTTTGTAAATAAATATTAAAATACAATAGTAAATATTGTTTTTTTATGCTCCAGCAAATGATTCCTATTTTAACTTCAACAAATGTATTCCTTATGAATACTGGCATATTAATGCTTCAACATTGATCCACAAAATTAGTGACAAAAATAACATTATTAACAATAATAAGACTAGACTAGTAAATAATATCAGTACATTGCATTTCAATTAGAGCATAGATGAAGTATTTGTATTGTTCTCTGAAGTAGAGTAATGTTTTTCATTTTATTTTAGTAAGCGAATAATGATTGTATTAAATTTTTATGTTTTTTTTTTAATTTATTTTTAATAATTACAAGAACAATAATGTAGTAGTTTCTAAAGAGATTATTCATAATTTGATTTCATAGAACATTTAATATTCAATAAGTGATAATCCTAATCTTTTTTATGCAATTTCAATTCAATTCTGCATTAAAATTGAGTAATATATCAATTGATATAATAATAATTCTGCTTTGCACTTGTAGTATAAATTTTTACAATACATTGTACAACAATAATGTGAATAACACTAATCTTAAAATCTAGGCTGTATGCTTGTGTAAGTCAGTGACGTTTGCCATCCAATGGTGATCTCTTACATGATGACTTCAGCAGGTGATGCGTCATGATGATTCCATGTAGACCCCTTTGTGGACGAAGCATTGATGATCCCGGTGTCTTCTCTGGTAGCTGGCACTATTCTGGCATAGATTCTGGCGTGGAAGCATTGACAGTTGGAAGTCGTGATGTCTTCTCCAGGTTCTGATGATCCAGTACAGTCTACGGAGATGAAGCTCTGACAGAATTCGATATGATGCTGTGCGATTATCTGACTACAGTTGATTAGCCTGACGATAGGTGTAGAATACTATTTACATTTTTTCCTCGCTGGCTGTACGGTCAGGGTCTACCGTAGCAAATATTTTAAGTTTGGCCAGACTAGATGAGTTGTTGAGGCTGTCGTTTTTGACAAGATCTGTTCAACGGTAGATTGCTGAAGGCTTCATAAACGTCTGCTGGGCTCCGATTTGTTTCCTTTTCGTTAGCCAAAAAGGTTTTCTCTTCTAGTCAATCCAATTGTTGGTTCTTGTTGCGGTTAAAACCTTTGTAATTTGGCGCTCCTGTCGATCGATTGGCTTGATTGGAGTTGACGAATCCCACATTGGCATTTGAAGAGTTTGAGTTTGCGTTCGTAGTAGATGGCGCTCCACACGTCACAACGACGCAACTGCTGGGCTGGCTCTCTACTACTGGTCGCCCGGCATCGTTGCTCTGCATCGAAGTCAGCTGTGCTGTCGGTTGGATGGATTCGAAATCCGTCTGCTGCGAACGTGAACTGTTTTGATTTTGATTGTACCACTTTGTATTGCTGTTATTATTTGATGTTCTATTTTGTCTATTAAATCGATTATTATTACCATTACCTTCTCTTTCCATAAATTGACCTTCCTTTCTTTGATGTGTGTATTCTTTTTCTCGTTGATTATTATTTGCTTGTTTGTTTTCATTTTCTAAGGTAATACTTGATCTGTGTCCTAACTTGGAATTAGTAACAACATGAATTCTACGAAGAGATTTTTTGAGTTCCTTGAGATTTTGTGAATTCTCAGCTGCAACAATCAGACGAATTTGTTCTGGAAGTCCTTTCAAAATTATGGAAACAAGGCTGGTTTCTGATAAAGGCTCATCTAAGAAAGTGTTTTTGTACCTTACATTTGCGAGGTAAGCTGGGTAGGTTATATGAATATTTGGCTGAAAATTACTGTTTAGGATTTCAAACAAGCATTCTTGCTGCGATTCAGTAGACCAATATTGTGTTTTGAAGTTCAATAGAAATTCTTCTAATGAGTTGAATCCATCTTTTTGAGATAAGAACGACATGAGTGCATCTGATTTCAGCAAACTACAAAGTACCAAATTCCATTCAGACCATGAAAATTCGCTCAAGTCCTGTATACTTTGTATCTGACAAATAAATTCGATAGCGTTCATTGAATCATTTTGAGGATCAAATTTTCTTAGGTTTGGTGAAATGTTGTTGAGTCTACGTGGCTCTGCAGCATTACAGAAGTTAGTATTATTCACTCTATCTACTCTTTGATGCAATTTTTTAATTGATTCGGTTGTAGTAGACATGTGTACATTTAATCTAGCCTTTGTTTCTTGCAACCTCAATGTACACTGATTACTTTCTTGAGATACAAGCTGTATAGAAGTAGTTAGGTTAGCTTGCGCGATCTCAAGATTTCCTAGAATAGAAGTAGTTTTTCTTGCAAATCTTTAACTTTTTCACTCACATCTCCCGTCGCCAAATTAACTTTTTTGACTATAGTGTTATTAATATCCTCAAATTTCTTATCAATGCTAGCTTGATGATCTTTGAATTGTACTTTCATACTCGTCTGGAATGCATCCCATTTTTCAGACTGTTGTAGAGAAAACGCTGTTTGCTTATCGTCTATTTCTTTACTCATTCTCTCTATACCTTTCTTCAAATCTTTTTCAAAACGGGCTCCTACATCGTCAACTCGTTTGTCAAGACGATCAGTAGCTTCTTTGAGGCTTCCTTCTAACTGAATCATTGCAGTATCTATTAGCTTTCGCGTAGCTTCTGCTTGCTCCTGGGCGTCTTTTGACTGTTCCTTTGATACAGTATCCAGCCTAGAATTAACATTATTAATGCTCTTATTCATAGTATCCATTTGCTTGCTCATACATTGTATTAAATCGAACATAGCAGCAAATGTTTTTGGAGAAGGTGGTTCAGTTTTGGGGGAATCAACTTTACCTGCTTCTAATTCAAAGTGTGTTTCGGAATCATCCAATTATTGATCAACCTGGTTATTGACTGGCTCGGGCGTTCCAATTTGAGTTGATGACATCTGAGCTAGATTTTCAGGACAAAAATTCACGGATGAGATGCTGCCTGTGTTTCTATGTCTGGTATTCGATTCATCCAAATCAATTACTGACGAAGCCTCCTTATTTTCGGCCATGGTGAATGAATTCGATGTCTCAATCTCACGAAATTGTGTAGTCTGTAGCCAGATTAAAGTGAAGTGCAGGTGTGACCCAATGTAGCAATGTTCATGACGTACGTAAGTAATTTTTACTGAGCTTACACAAGCATACAGTTACAAATAATACAATAAGGATAAACATTAAATTAGCTGCTTATTATTCATTCCCTGAAATTGAATTGATGCAGTCTGAAAGCAAATATTATTCAACAGTTCAAACTCAATTCTAACAATAATAAAATCTTAAGAGTAAATTATTGCTGAAACTTTCAAATAAATTTTAATTAGCATTATACAAAACCATAAACAAGTTCATGCAAAGCTCACTGTTGGGTAATTAATGAAATAAACCAATTCAGATTCGTCCTCACACAAGAGAATAGCAAATGAATTTCTTGCCTGGTAATTTGACTTACATGATATGAAATTAATTGAATTCAATAATATATGCATGCCCCCTCGACCAATAATCCATGATTGGCGGTGGAACGGTGAAGTAAATATAATTATTAGAGTTACTATATGCATGTAAAATATCAGTGCATACGGCTTAAGCGTTGACGAATCCAGTGATGAAATTTTACCATCTAATAATTCAAACAAATAATTATAATAAATTGTTCTTAGATAATTCGGGCGCCGTCTCAAATTAATGAGCAAATGGTTCATATGTCCCTGCTTCGGATCGACATGTTGTGAGATTTTTATTTCCTTAGAGCTCTGCTCCGGATTTGGTAGGCTTTTATTTAATGCTCTAAAAAATAAATTCTCACGATTTATTCCACCCAATATACTCCCGATGAAATGGTTATATAATATCCAGACCACCGCAAGCATAAAAAGTGTTCTGTAATCATGAAAATTTATGATTAAAATTATTATTGCTTATATGCAATATTTTTGTCAAGTTACCAGGCAAGGAAAGTCTAAATAAGCAAGTTAATGTTGAAAATTTCAATTTATTAAATACTTTAAGTAATGAGCAAATTCAATTAATTGTAAGAAATACTGCAAGGTAAATTTATTAAAATAGTCCATGAGAGAAAGTCTTTGGTTGAATTGATAAATTGTTTTAAAGTCTTTTGTGTGAGAACGTTGGTAACGAATTATTTAAATTATAGGAATATTTGAACGGTCTTTTTAATATAAATTCAGCTGGTTCTTTGCGTGTGAGACACGTGTAGAATGTACATTTGGCCGCGCACTGAATTACGATTTTTAAATGTTCCTCATGCAATTGTGATACCTGATCAGGATTTAAATATTATTGCAACACTCACTTGATCGGCTGGTCAGTCTAGTATTTGAATAAATACCGGTATATGGACTCCTCGTGGATGAAGCAGCAACGAATTTGGTTTCACATTCACTTGAAGTTCACAATTTCACAAACTATTTTAAGACGGTTCAAATATTTGACATTTAACATGGAAACATTAATACAAAAAAGCTATTACCCAATTTCAAGTGCTACAGTGAGAAAAATAGGAACTTATTTAGGATTATCACAGATAAAATTCAATAATTTATGTGGATCAGGAAATCATTCTAGTCTAGAACCGTCTCTCTTTCTAGAAGAATTCTTTCTTCCCGGAAAAGGGTTCCTCCTACAGCTGACGACAGATTTTTTGGTAATTAGCCAACTAAAGCAATTAATCAATTAATATGCTTGCAATTATGACAAGACACTGTAGCACATGAAAAATATTAATTACAGCCAAATAACTCCAAATTGAGTTCAGGGCATGAGTGAGCTATGCATGAGTTACATGAATAATTTTTATAAAATAATTTATAATAAATTTGTGATACAATAATATGAGCATTATGATTTGGCGGGATAACCTCTTAGCCGGTTTACCGGCACCCACGTGATCACAAGAGAAGGGTGAATTGTGTTTGACAGTCATGACGTCATGAAGGCGGGCGTTTTTGAATTTCAAATGCTCTAGCTTGAGTTAATTACTGCCAGGTAAAATATTCCCTGACAATAGGTACCTAAGATTTACATGGTAATTTTTTTTAAATTCAAACATGGCCAGGCTGAGAGGTCATTGACCTTTGTCATTTTCTTGCCGTATCTCCGTTATCTTTGAGGTAATAATTCCGAGATTAGAGGTACTAAATAGTACTTGATAGGTACTTTCAATTTGGATTATCAGTTCGATCAAATTCTGCCATGGCCGGGGAGGCATGTTGCTGGCCCGCCCATGTTATAATATTGATTATCTCCGTCAATTTTGAGATAATAATTCCACGATTGGAGGTACGAAATAGTACTTAATAGGTACTTAATATTGACATGATTAGTTTTATGAAATTCTTTCATGGCCGGGCCACGGACATGTACGTCAATTATTGGCTATGTGACCGTGTCCGTGACATCTAAAGCATTCAATAATGCTTTTGTTTTGTTCACAGTCAGGGGATTTATGTCCAAATTCATTGCAGGTATAATACTTACATTACTAAAACTGATATTTTTTCTAGAATCTTCTGAGTGCTTTACAAAAATTTTCTTGTCCAGGTTGTTGTTAAATTTATCTTCTTTTGTATCATTTATCAGGTGACGTCTGGCAGCTTCGTATTCGTCTAGTTTGTTTACAAACTCATCAACTTTCACAGCCACTTGGGCAGCTTTTCGCTGCAAATTTTGTCAACACATGTGAAGATGTTCTCAACTAGTCCAAATTTCAATAAAAATCATGCCATAAATATAGTTCTAAATTTGAGTAATTTTGTACCATCAAGAGAAATTTTTCAACCCTCCTCAATTTTGAAATAATGATGATAGAAATTTTTCTTGTCCAGATTCCAATTAAAATCACGCCATTATTGGTCATATAACAAAACCACTTAAGTCCAAAACTGCAGTTTTGAGAAAATGGAGCCCAAAGTTTTCTAGTATGTTCAAACACATTTTTTAATCATATTTTTTATCCTATATCACAATGAAACTTACAAAGTAGGTTCAAAATACAATTATTCATGATTCTATCATTGCAAAGTGATGCAAAAATGTAAAATCACTGATTTAGTCATGACTTAAGTTGTTTGGACCATGTAAAAACATGACATAAGTGGAGTTAAGTCGTTCTACCCGAATGAAATGAAAGACTTAAGTTATTTTACAAGTGCTCTAAACAATAGAAATAGTAAGTTAAGTGGTTTTACCAAAACATAGATTCCCATACTTCATCTGCAATACCTGACTCAAGATGTTATAACAGTCTCAATAATGGAAGTAGGACTTAGGTTGTTTTACCAAAACTTAGATCTCAAAATTCTACACCCGGATGTGTAATTATCTCATTTCCTCAAAAAGTGTTGAATAACCAACACTTATACTAACCTGGCTACTAACATATACCGGTATTTACCAAGCACTCATCAAATTCACTCAATTTATAAAATGGATTCAATACTAGCCAACTATATATTTTCTGATTGAATACCCTTTGTGGCTCACAACGTAATCAGAAGGGAAGTTTGTTGAACAGTTTTTGTCCTGAGATCTCAAAACTATTGAGAGATTTTGTCAATCTTTGATGCTGTATATCAATGCGATTTCTGTACCTTGTATTAATGGAATGAACGTCACTTCTTAACTGCAAACAGGCTAGGTTCTTATGGGTATAAATTAGGACATAATATATATACAAGTTTATCACAGTTGGAATTTTTTGATTAATGAACAATGGTCTGCAATGCTCAAGATAAGATGAATTAGTAATAATTCTTAAAGCTTTTTTTGGAGAAGTAGAACATCATTGATATGAGAGGCATTACCCCAAAGAATGAGCCCATAAGACATTATACTGTGGAAAAAAGAAAAATAGGCCATTCTGAAATACTTTATAGGCACTAGACCGGAGAGACTTTTCAGCAGATAAATCACTCTGCTGAGCTTTGAGCTAATATATTTGATATGTGGCTCCCATGTGAGCTTTGAGTCCATATGAATCCCTAAAAATTTTACACTTTCTGGGTTATTTATTGGAAGTCCTCTTCTCAAATTGAAATTAAGTTGCTCAGTTTCACTTTTATTAAGAACAAAGCTATTTGCATTGAACCAAAGAGATGCTTTTTCCATAGTGTCTTTGCTCTCTTGGATCAAACTGTTTAGATCATTGTTAAGGAAAGTGGTATCATCTGCATACAGAATTGAATCAGTCGTAACAAAGCTGAAATGTCATTGATCGCAACCAAAAATAAGAAAGGACCCAGTATTGAGCCTTGTGGCACCCCTGACTCAACCCTCAACATCGACGACTTGTTGCTAATGCCACCTACAGTTACAAGTTATTGATTGCGATTCATCAGGTAAGACTTTAAAAATTTGAGAGAATTTTGATCTGTTCCATAATATCTCATCTTTTCCAAAAGAATCTCATGATCGACATAGTCGAATCCCTTACTGATGTCGCAGAAGGTGGCCAGAGCATAATTTCCCTGTTCAAATGCTTGCAAAACTTTCTTGGTTAATTTGAGAAGAGCATCTACTGTAGATTTATTTTTTCTAAACCCAAATTGAGAAGCTGCTATGATATTTAAACGCTCAAAATGTTCAGAAAATTGATTATATACTATTGTCTCAAGTATTTTTGCTATAACAGGTACAATAGATATAGGTCTGTAACTACTTGGACAATTTCTATCACCTTTTTTATAAATAGGCACCACCCTTGACTTCTTGAGCTCCACTGGAAATATTCCTTCTACTAAGCATTTATTAAGACAATGAGTAAGAGGGATAACAAAACTATCTATCACATTTTTTAATAAGTTGACTGATATGCCGTAAAGGTCACAGCTATTAGAAGATTTAAAACTTTTGACTATATCTAACACATGTTCAGGGAGTACTTCGTAAAAATTGAAGTATTGAGTCAAACTGGGCCCCTTGAAAGATTCCAGATCCAATGACATTCTACCCGGTCTAATCAATGAGTCTTTAATATCCTTAACAGACTGAATAAAATAATTGTTCAGAACATCTGGATGCAGAGGAACACTCTGCCTAGAAATAGAATTATCATTAGAAACTGCTTTTATAATCCTCCAAGCAGCCTGACATCTGTTTTTTGATTTTTCAATGTATTCAGTGTTATGGATTTTTTTTGCCTCTCTTATGGAATTTTTATACATATTTCTACATTCTATATAAGCAGATTTTGTTTCGGCAGTTTCAAACTTGTCATTTATACTCATTAATAAAAGCACTCGCTGTTTCAGGGCTGCCAACTGTGAATTGTACCAACTGTTTTTCTTATTCTGTTTGCGTCGATTTTTGGAAACTTTACAAGCTCTTTCAGGAATGTTATAATTGAATATTCTTAAGAATTTAGAAAAGAAATATGGAAACAAATCATTAGCAGGTTCTTTTTTACTATATATATCAGACCAGTCGGAATTATACAGCAAATTTCTGAATCTATTTATTTTGTCTGCAGTGATAGGTCTTGTTTTCACTAGCTTTGATTCGGTATTATTACGTTTAATATTACTACACTGTGTAAGATTCTCATGCTCAAAAAATTCAATGGTCAGAAACTCATGATCCGAGTACGGGAAAGGAAGAACCCTATTACAGACAACTGTACTCCTAATATTAGTAAATACATTATCAAGACAAGCATTATCTCGTGTATTTTCGACATTTGTGAAAATCATGTTAAATTGCCTTAATAAGTTTTTTAGCTCAAAAGAGCTGCGTTTATCTCTACTCAAGTCAAAATCAGAGTTCACATCACCACCTACGAATATATGATAGCCTAAATGCTAGCCTATGCAAGAAGTTGAACAATTCTTTCAATTGTTCCAAGTAAACTCTACTGTTACCATTAGGAGATCTATAAATTGATGCTATAATTAATTTTGAAACACAATTGATTACACATGTAGCTTCAAAGTCCAGCTCCCTGCAAAGAAAATCTACATTCAAAATATCGAAATCTGCAACTGATTTCTTTATAAAAATTGCCACTCCACCTCGAATGTGAACTGCTCTACAAAAACTATTACTAAGAAAATAATCATCAAGTTTAAAAAAAAACAGTTGAGTCTATCTACACCAATGCTCACTTACACAAATAATGTCAATACTATTATCAACAGCGAACTCATTTAACAAGTCCTCCTTACCAATTGAACCCTGTATATTGATGAAACCTATGTACATCTAAATTGATTTGATCAGAGCAAACACCAGACACAGAATGAGTATTAACAGGAATGGAGTTTGATATTAGTTTTAACCCTTCTAATCTTCTAAAAAAGAATCAAGAGGAAGAGTAATAGGAGGAAAAGAATTCAAGTATGAAAAATGATCGTCTACACACTTGACAATCCTATCACTGATAAACGCTTTTCCAAAACCATTCAAGTGCATTCCATGAGTTGTGAAAAATCTTCGTCCTAGGTTACTAATGTCTATGAATTTCACATGTGAATACAGGTTACATACTTTCAACATTGTCCTATTAGTTTCTCTAATTGCAGCGTTAACGCAGGACCAGTCTGGCAAGTCGTATCGAAGAGGAATTGAGAAAACAAGAACATTTGTTTTGTACAGTGCCGCCAAACTCTGTCGTAATGCTATCAGAACATCTTCAGCCTCATTCTTACCTACATCATTTGAGACGGCTTGAATTATGACAAAGTCCTTTGCATTAAAGCTATCAATATTATTGGGTAAAACATCCCGGAACTTGGCACCCGGCTTTACAAAAGATGTGAAATTGTAATTATTATTCTTCATAAACTCTCTTCAGACATTTCTCCCCTGACTGTCAGCGTATTGATGTATTTTGGCCTCGCAAGTGATATCAGCATTAGATTTCCCGGATTGATTCTTCGTCTTTTGATTTGAGAACCTACTACTATAGTTAGGGCTTTCACTTTTTGACTGTGTTTCTTGATACTTTCCCGACTCGACGTACAATTTATCATGTAGGGCCCTCCATTTATTAGTCTCTACCCGCTCCACAGCTCTCTCATTTCTCAAAGCTATGTTATCCGCCTCCAATGCTTCAATACAAGTAGACATTGATTGCACTCTATCTAACAAAGATTCATTTTCATTCTTAAGTGACTTGATTATTTGATTTGAATCTTTATTCTGACTCTAAATTTCAGATTTTAACTGTTCTATTTCTAATTTTAAATCCATCACTGTATTAATGAGGTCATCTCTTTGTTGTAAGAGTTCTATATCACATATACTGCAAGTCTTGTCATCCCTAATAGTTCTAACGTTGGGTGTATTAACACCCATCTCTCGCGATTTTGGAGTCTCGTCATCTCCAACAGATCTAACGCTACGATGTGTAACACCCATCTCTCGCAATTTTGGAGTCAATAACAACTCAATTTTCTTATTTGATGAATTTGAGGGAGTATTCTCCATGCTTGAAACTCGTGACTCTGTGTTAATTTCCAAAACTGAATGATTATGTGTACCTGAAGTTCCCATAACTTTATTAATAGCACTGTTTGTTTTCATGGAAGCAGAACAATCAAACGTCAGACATTGCCATGAAACCTGTCCATTCACTAAATCTCGATCCTTTCTATAACTGTGACCGTCCACCTTCATTGCTCTATTACCTGTTTTTGTTTTAGAAATTTGGATTGACATGATGGTATAGAGTTAACAAGTATGAGAAAGGTGAATTGAAATGTCAACAGTTCAAACTCTGCCGCCAACACAACACCGAACCACAATTAATATTGTTGACCGGACTCCCATAGCTAAGAGACGAGTTTCCCGCCAGAAAACATAAGTTCGCACAGCTGATTTTACAACCATTATTCACTGCCACACTCCAAATCAGGACTCTCCTATCTTATCTTTTCAATGAATTGGCTTGCCGGAAAGATGATACCTGGATACTATTGTTTTTCATGGTACTCAAGTACAGCATATAACCATCATTCAAGCGTTCCATAGATATACAGTTAAGACAAACGTGATTTGAACAGGTTACTGTTGACTTCTATTATTTCAGTTAATCGACTCAATTGTAGGTTATGTAGACAGTCAGAATTCTAATTCGAAATTAACATCGACTGCTCACAGTGCACAAAGAACTCACTTGACACCAACGATCATCAGACATAATATGGATTGAATCATCACAGGAAGAACTCATATACTATACACTTAAATTACAATTCAACGTTAAAAGAGGAGCCATAAAAATCTGAAACTTTCTAAATCAGCGCATGCGCACACCTCAGTCATACATGTATACATCCCAGGTAGCACAAAACCGTTGAAATAACATTAGAAACACGTAATACCTTAACGTTGAAATGACGTTGAAATTCAACGTTGCATACACGATAAAATGTCCGCCGTTTCCACATGATTTTTAACGTTGAATAGATGTTGAAAACACACTGTGACAACCATTATTTTCAACGTTGAATAGATGTTTAAAACACATTAGGACAACCATTATTTTCAACTACAAATAGACATTGAAAAACACGTTGAATTAGTTATATTTTTCAACGTTGAATAAGCATTGAATACTGATCGTCATGAAAACATGATTGTGGTATAGTCTGGACAAGCAAAGAAGACATTCTGGCAAGATGGGGAAATAAATACAGCTCGGTCAATATTGATTGAAAATAATAAATTTGGTCTCAAATTGTGAAAAACATTCTGTTCTATAATTTGAGACCAACTTTATTATTCTTGAACCAATATTGACCAAGCTGAAATCATTTTCCCATGTTGCCAGAATGTCTTCTTTGCTTGACCAGACTAAAACCATAAATTTTGATCATGAGTGAACATTGAAAACACACAATAGAAAGAAAATTGTTCTGTAAAAATAGTGATTGAAGCTTGGGCTAACAAATTGTTGCTATTGTACTGCTGACGTTGTTTACTAAGATGCTTCAGTATGAAACAGAACATTAAAGCATAAAGCGCCCTGTAGATGAGGATTGTAGAATCGGTCAGTTAAATATTTGTAGCCAAACAGAGCACTTTGTCTTGTAATTGATTCAAACAATAACAGCTGTGATTGGCTACAGATATTCAACTGGCCGACACTACAATCCCTGTGTACAGGGTGCTAAACTTATCATTCTAAGATTGCTGCTATTTACAAATCTCAAACTCTAAAATCTACATATATAATTTCATCTGTGATGAGTAAAAAAATTATTAGAACAAGGATAATGCTTCTGGTTTAGTGGAAACAAGAATAACAAAATTTACAAAATATAAAGATAATATTTATTGTAAATAAGGTATATAAATCAGCTATTGAGAAAGTAAAAATTCATTATAGCTTCAAGTCAGCTCCAATTCTATTGAAATAGTTTCCAGACATGATGGTTTTCTGATTCAATATAATTTCGAAAAATATGCAATCAAATTGAATGATAGAATGAGGTTTAAAAGTTACAAATTGGTATAGATTATTATTTTTAAAAATGTATCAAGAAAAGCTAGTGATTACAAGAAACGTCTGGTATGATAATTGTTATTTTTCTTCAACTTTTTCTGAGTAGCCAACTCTGGGTGATGCATATTCTAGCCAATCCTTAACTTCTCCCCCAACCTGGAACTCCCATAGCCGATTCACCTCCTGACAGCAACTGAAACACATAATATAAATTAAAAATACCTTTTCCAATAATAATATTAATAAAAATATGATAAGTATATTGTGGAGGAGAGGAAAAGTTTTGAAGAATCTAACATTTGCATTTTACTCTACTTATACGAAGATAATTTAACAAAAGGTACCATTGGAAATCTCAATAAAAGAATGCTATCAGTATCACTTTAGTATGACCCAAAATCACTGCTGAATGCAGGAGGATAAAGAATTCTTCAGTTCAAAATTATCATTTTCGGTAGTTATACAGAGTGTCTCCAGTACCTGTAAGGGCATATAATAAAATCAACTAATGGAAAAATTTGCTAAAAAAATTCAATTTTCCCAGTTCAAAGTTACATAAATTTATAAGATACAGGTACCTGATTCTCAACAGGTATTTCAAATCAATTAAAACTGATGGAAGAATTATTAGATAAATTGCAGTAGCCTACATCAGATGCTGGATCATTATAATAATAATATTAATTCGAATCTTCATTTATTGCTACTGCCTTTATAAATTGACAAAGAACTTATGCAACTGCAAATTTCACAGTTTCATTCAATGGATCTCGCCTGCTATTTACTACATTGGTCAATAATTGCAGTTGCAGAAGTCCTCTGTCTATTTATACCGTAGAGCAATAAATGGAGATTCAAATTAATGATTATTATCAATTAAAGCTATTAAAAATCCAATTCCAGAATTAATTTCTATACTATTCTTTCTCTAAAACACATACAAACCTCATGATTTTTATTTTATAAACCAGTTTAGATTTCACCCCGGTCTAGATTTTAACTCTTGGTTATCATAACGGCACATTATCATTTACTAAAACAAGCTCTTATAATAGGAACTTTTACTTTACTTCTGTGGAATCAGTGTCTGAAGTGGCAGAATAAGACTATGCAAATCAACATTTTTGGCAGGAAAAAGCTTTGTTACACACTTACACTTATGAGTGAATTAGGATATTCACGAATTTATTGAAGCCTACTTTATCAAAACATAAATGACAAATCAGAAGACAAGGAAGAAATATTACTGAAAAGACCTGCTAACCTTTGTTATTTGTGATGAGATGGTAAGGGAACTCAATAGAGTGAAGACGGACTTTCCTTACTGGTCGGTGTCATCAGCACTGCTTCAGGAATCAAGCTGTGTTTTACTTGCTCTCCTCTTCCCAAAAAAAGACTGCACTCCATCCTTGATGTCTGCTGAACCAGTAGCCTCTGAAACAAATCCATCTATTATAGTAGGCTTTTATTGAAACCTGTCTAGAACAAACTATCTCAATGAGAAAGCAAAATACTTAACCAATCAATAATGAATTCCTAATCCACTAATCCCTAAAAATGATTTCTTATGTAAACTGCTTTCTCATGCAACTCAAATGCAATCATGTAAGCTTATGCTAAGCATTTCATTGAGCAACTAGGCCTAATTCATGACTAACTTACTGACATGTTGGATTAAAAACTGAAAAAAACCATTGTTTATATTTAGAACACCAACTTGGCATTCCTTGATATAATCATATTAAATGCGGCATATAGGCCTTATCTTGAGCCCAAGAAAAATAAAACAACTGGACTTTTGCTATTTGGTAACCTAACCTTCAAGCTACATATTATCCAATAACCAAGACACAGATAGTTAAATAATCTTATTACTTTCAATGCAAAATACCCCTCAAATTGAATTGTTTATGTAACTTACTACATTAAAATTTTGGACCAAAACAAATTAGGGGTGGTAGGTAGGCCTAGGTACTTCAATATCTGCAAATCATTTTTTCTCTCATAAGTTAACTGCTATTATATGATAATAACAGTTGATTTATATGGTTAGTGTTTTATTTGATGGTATTCAACTATTTGATCGGCTCCATGAAGTGCTCCTCAGGTTTATAGCCTACTCTCCCCCAGATCTTGATGATGTTTGAGGTTAAATGAAGCTTTTTAGATCATAAGTCCATGAAAATCCTAAAATAAAAAAAAACTAATGGTTTTCGTAATTCAGCATCATTATCACCTAGGCAATAAATCACCAAACAATAATATAATATAATCATCATGAGTAATTCTTGTTTACAAAAAAACTTATGAAACTTACCAGGTTTTGAGGACTTTTGAATTGCGATTTCTTCTGTTCACTTGAACTCTCCTAACAACTCTTATTGAAACAAAACAAGAAATGAATTTGAGCTAAAATCCTATTGTTTAACTCAATACTTAATTAAAACTTTTAAAATTCTGAAAAGATTGCTGATGAGTTTGAATTTGAATAGATTTACAACCGTTACCAAACAACGAACAACCGAACAAGCAACGAGGAGATAGTTATGCGACTCTAGCGCTGTGAGTGGCAGCGTCACAAGCTCGTTTCCACGACGAGTCACGTTGAAAATAACGTCAGAGAAACCGTTGAAAAAACGTTTCATTTATAACGTTGAAGAATTCAACCTCTAACGGTTATTCAACCATTACAACCAAATTTCAACGTTGAAAACACATATGTGTGCTACCTGGGATGTATTAATCTCAATCTCTATATTAAATTCAACAGACTTTCGTGAGTTCTCAAATGTATTAAATTGAAGAATAGTTGAAACATTGACAAATATTGTAGAACTTCGTTCAAGTATAGAATTTTTCCAAAATTTTTATATATTTTTTTTGTATAGATAATAATAAAAAAAAAGAAGTTATGGATCTCATTAGCATTCATCAAGCATGGGTTAGCATATTATTAGTTTGACTTGGGCTGGTATTACACGGTAATATTTCTATTACTCAGTCATTTGAAAAGAGATGAAAATACAAATCATATTTTCCATCTCTTTTCATTTAATCTACTATATGCAATAGAAGATATAATAGAACAACAGGAAATGGTTGAAGATTGGACTGATGTGCTCTCTAATGTGTCTAATTTTAGCTGATGGATTGATAGGCATAGGCTAAAGAAAATTTAGGGTTAACATCTAACTTGTATAATTTAAGTTATTTGAGATGTAGATCCCAATTTGGAATTCATTTACTTTTGGACAATACTAGAATTATATCCAATGTACAATGAAATCAAATGAATGTATTCCACTTACCTTTGCATGTTTATAAATAATGTAAAGTTTTCATAATAGAAAATCCATAAGTTGGTTGATCAAAATAAATGATGCAAAAATGAATTTGGTAAACATATGCTTCAAATTTGAAAGTTGACACAGTGCTACTCGTGGTAGTTAAATGAACTATGTTAGTCACGTGATAGTGCAAAGGATTTTGTCTCCAGAAAGACAGCTTGAAACAAGCTGGACTGTAGCTGGATCATTCAATGCTGATTATTTAAGATTAAAAAATTTAGCTTGTTGCAAGCTCAAAACTTCCAGCTAGATTACTTACAGCCTGAACCAAGCTAGTTTGATCAAACTGTGAATTCCAATTCAAAACCCACTAAATTTACAGCTTGAAATAAGCTGGACTGTAGCTGGAACATTAAAGGTTGATTTCAAGATTGAAAATTACAGCTTTTTTACAAGTTTGAAACTTACAACTTGATCACTCACAGCCTGTTACAAGTTTGAATCAAGCTGATATGATCAAACTGTAACTTTCAATTCAAAATCCATGAAATTTTAAGCTTGAAATAAGCTTATGTGCTATCTGGGAGGTATATGATTAGTTAAAATTAGACACATTAGAGAGCGCATCAGTCCAATCTTCAACCATTTCCTGTTGTTCTATTATATCTTCTATTGCATATAGTAGATTAAATGAAAAGAGATGGAAAATATGATTTGTATTTTCATCTCTTTTCAAATGACTGAGTAATAGAAATATTACCGTGTAATACCAGCCCAAGTCAAACTAATAATATGCTAACCCATGCTTGATGAATGCTAATGAGATCCATAACTTCTTTTTTTTTATTATTATCTATACAAAAAAAATATATAAAAATTTTGGAAAAATTCTATACTTGAACGAAGTTCTACAATATTTGTCAATGTTTCAACTATTCTTCAATTTAATACATTTGAGAACTCACGAAAGTCTGTTGAATTTAATATAGAGATTGAGATTAATACATGTATATATGTATGACTGAGGTGTGCGCATACGCTGATTTAGAAAGTTTCAGATTTTTATGGCTCCTCTTTTAACGTTGAATTGTAATTTAAGTGTATAGTATATGAGTTCTACCTGTGATGATTCAATCCATATTATGTCTGATGATCATTGGTGTCAAGTGAGTTCTTTCTGCACTGTGAGTAGTCAATGTTAATTTCGAATTAGAATTCTGACTGTCTACATAACCTACAATTGAGTTGATTAACTGAAATAATTGAAGTCGACAGTAACCTGTTCAAATCACGTTTGTCTTAACTGTATATCTATGGAACGCTTGAATGATGGTTATATGCTGTAGTTGAGTACTATGAAAAACAATAGTATCCAGGTATCATCTTTCCGGCAAGCCAATTCATTGAAAAGATAAGATAGGAGAGTCCTGATTTGGAGTGTGGCAGTGAATACTGGTTGTAAAATCAGCTGTGCGAACTTATGTTTTCTGGCGGGAAACTAGTCTCTTAGCTATGGGAGTCCGGTCAACAATATTAATTGTGGTTCGGTGTTGTGTTGGCGGCAGAGTTTGAACTGTTGAAATTTCAATTCACCTTTCTCATACTTGTTAACTCTATACCATCATGTCAATCCAAATTTCTAAAACAAAAACAGGTAATAAAGCAATAAAGGTGGACGGTCACAGTTATAGAAAGGATTGAGATTTAGTGAATGGACAGGTTTCATGGCAATGTCTGACGTTTGATTGTTCTGCTTCCATGAAAACAAACAGTGCTATTAATAAAGTTATGGGAACTTCAGGTACACATAATCATTCAGTTTCGGAAATTAACACAGAGTCACGAGTTTCAAGTCTGGAGAATACTCCCTCAAATTCATCAAATAAGAAAATTGAGTTGTTATTGACTCCAAAATCGCGAGAGATGGGTGTTACACATTGTAGCGATAGATCCGTTGGAGATGACAAGACTCCAAAATCGCGAGAGATGGGTGTTAATACACCCAACGTTAGAGGTGGGAGCGTTGAACAGCTCAGTTTGGTTCGGTTCTAGTGTTCTTACGGTGAAGACGACTTGCTGCTTCCGCGACTTTGATCCTGATTTAACAGCCACCAACCTGTAACCGCGTGCAGGTACACGTGTAGACATACATTGCCTACTACGTGTCAGATTAAGCAGGATAAATTGGATCTGTGTGTATGCAGTGACGAACAATCCGGCTCCAATATAAGTCACCGCAAAAGTAAGCGCCTGCAGTGCTGGCGCCCATTTCAGCCCTTGGCCATGCACCAAGACTACTCACCGCCTGAGTTGCCCTTGCGTTCCGCCCACTTGCGCCCTGAAGCTAGCCAGCCTGGAGTGACACCAGGGAAAGGAGTTGAGTGTACTCTAGGCAAGAGTATACTGACAAGACTAGCACCCGAGCGTAGGGCTCAAGAGGCGACCTCAGGAGCTGAGCAGGAGAGCATGAGCTCTGAGAACACAGCAGCAGCGCCACCGGGCGCAACTAGTGCACCAGCAGCTCAACCTGGCTAAGCAGTAGCGCCATCTAGCGCACCAGCAGCGACATCTAGCGTGCCAGCAGCGCCATCTAGCACGCTAGCAGTGCCGCCCAGCACGCCTGCCATGCCACCCGGCGGAAACAAGCTGAGACATGACGCAGCTGCAGCGCAACATGACCCAGCTAGGGCGCTGCAGGGTGGATGTGACAAGGAATTGAACCAAGACCCACAAGTGTCATGGCCGCTACTGTATGTCACGACCTGTAACAACAGGGTGGCTAGGCGGGTTGAAACCCAGATGGACCCAGGAACAGTGTGCAACAAAGTTTGCGCATGGAGAATTTCTTTTAAGGGGCAGAGCAATGATGCCCCTGCATTCTTAGAAAGGCTACAGGGACTTCATATGGCCTATGAAATGTCGGGACAACAACTGTTACTCGCCCTTCCCAAACTGTTAACCGGTAAATGCTCCCTTTGGATGTGTAACCGCCAGACACAGTGGAACAGGTGGACAGACTTTGTCAGAGATTTCAAGAAATGGTACTGTCCACTGACATACAAGGATGACTTGGACCACCAGATCCTTAACAGGAAGCAGAGAGAGGGGGAATCTGTTGACAAGTACTCAGAAGAGTTGCTGAAACTCATGAGGCATTGAGGCGAGTATGACAAAGATAGGACTTATATACCTATATAAGAATCTACTACCTCGATAAAAATAGTACATTTGCCCATCAGAAGCAAAGACAGTAGATGAACTACGACTAGTAGCATGTCAGTATGAGCGGATAAAACTAGAACAACAACAAACTCAACAAGAAGACAGTTTCACGCCCCAAGGAAGACTGCAGAGGCAATAGACCAAAAGCGGAAGTACCAGTACCAGTGCTAAAGCATGTCAAACCCCCAGAGGTGGTGTGCTGGCAGTGTAAGAAGTCGGGGCATTGGCGGTCAGTGTGCCCTGAATATTCCCTCTGCAAAAAGTGTGGAAAGAAGAAGACTGATTGTGGATGCAATCAAGAAAAGAAGAGAGCATCTGGCATTGCACTTGTAAGAGTCAACAGTCAGCTCGTAGCTGGACCAGAGCCGCCCTATGATAACTGTATCTATGTGGCAGCCTGGTTAGGGCGGAATAAAGTGCCAGACACGGGAGCGGAGGCTAACTATATTAGCGCCAAATTATACCAGAACTTATCTCCCGCCCTGAAACGGAAAAGTGAACCAGCAAACATGGGCGCAGTTCTGGCTAACGGTGTACCGGCACGCCTAGCAGGACAAGTGACACTGGACATGAATATTGGACTGAAAAAAATAGAGGTTCCATTATCTATTATGGAGGGCTTTGCACCAGGTCTCTGGTTGAGAATGCAGTTCATGCAAAAACATCAAATAGTCATCAATCTGGCAACTCAAATCATTGAGTGGACTCCTGACGTTAAAGATGAGTCAAGTGAGCCTACCCGACACACAAATACTGGAACACAGAGGACAAATAAGCCAGGGCTCGCCACGGTAAGTTTAGTGAAAGACAAACGACATCAACGCAAAGAACGTGCCTTCATGTTAGGTAAAGCTAACAGAATAGAGCTCAACACCTTGGTTGATACAGGAGCCAAGCGCTTGTATATTGATGAGATGGTGGCACACAAATCAAGAAGACAGGTGAGTTTTGGAAGAAAGCAGTGTCTCACCTACCTGTCATGGCCAACAGCAAGCGCACCGGCATCATGGAGGAGCTGAGGGTGATAGAACAAGTTGTAACTGGAGGAGAATCAACCAAAGAGGCTCCAGTGGCGATCACCACCAAAGAATTTCCAGATGATAAATGTATGACAAGAATGATACAGAATTTACAGTCAACGCCAGAAAAATATCCCGATTATACCTTACAAGAGGAACGTCTATATCATCATACGTGGACACGGTCTTGACCACCCAAGGAACTTGGAAGAGACGAGTGGAAGTTGTGCATCCCAACCAGTGCACGACAAGAAATTCTACAACTCTGTCAAGACGCACCTATGGCGGGACACCAAGGTGTATTCCAAACATATGATAGGGTGACTAGGTTGTATTATTGGCCAGGCCTGTATAATTACGTGAAGAAGTACATACGTCAATGTGAAACGTGCATACGCCATAAGGTGGAACAACGCCCGCCTTACGGCCAAATGCAACAACAGAGAAGAATCAGTCAACCCTGGGAAACAGTCAGCATTGACCTAGTGGGCCTGTTACCATGCTCCAAGAAGGGATATAAATATTTGGTGGTATTCCAGGATCAATTCACCAAATGGACAGAGGCGTGACCACTGACACAGGCCAACAGCACTAGTGTTCTATGTGCCCTGAGGGAAATGATTATCACTAGGTTTGGAACCCCATGGATGTTGATTTGTGACAATGGAACACAATTTACCAGTAAATTGTTTAAGTCTTTTTGTCAGGAGAATGGAATCATGCAATTTTACTCATACTAATTTGTAAGCAAAAAAAAGAGATTTTTCTGGTATATGATGAAAAAGTCAATATTCTCTCAGAGGTTATTTTCCACAATTTTGACCAAATTTGAAGATTTATGAATTTAAACCGCCTTGATGAGCTGAAAAGAATGAAATATGGTTTGTTGAGATCTGATGACTTTTACAATAGTTAGAGGTATCCATGGATTATGATCCTTAAAGGGTCCTTAATATTGAACATAACCTAAATTCAGGTCAGTGAGTAGCTTATCTGCTAGAAGTTGATCTGAAAGACATTATTATTAGAGAAAATATCAATACAAGCACCTTATAAATTTTTTTGGAGACCATTTCCCCCAAAATAGGTTTTCAAATACAAGGATATCTTTTAATTGCTCTAGTTCAAAAACTATACAAGGGAGAAAGGTCTACTTGGTCTCAAATTGTAGAGGACAAAATTATCCCCAAAGCGATTTTGAATTTAACAACTCAAAGGAATATGTCAAAAGATCTGAGCAAGCAAGTTTAACGTTATTCCAAGAAAACCAAAAAATGAGCAAAACTTTCTAATATGGCGGCCAAAAAACCAACTTTCCGACACGAGTTGAGAGTGGGATTTTTACACATTAAATAGGAGGGTGTCAGCTACCATTTCCACCAAAAAACATCTTTGTTGCAATTAGTTCCAGGTTGACCCCTGTTTTGAGCTAGAATGACTCGACTACCAGTCCAGAAGGTGTTCAAGAGGGAACATTACCTATGGTCAGGGGTAAACCAATTTGCCGCTAAGTTAGCGCCCAAGTTTACTGGACCAAGGTGAAACAAGTATTAAGCCCGACCATAGTGCATTCAGTAAACAATGCACAGAAGGAATTCACGGTACATGTGAATGATGTGAAGCTACTACCCCCTTTTGTAAAAGACAAGGAGGAAGAAGCAGAAGGAGAAGATGGTCAGGAGGCGCAGATTCTAATTTGTCAGGTGGCCACCATAAGATGGAGTGGGGGCAGACAGTATGAAGCGCAGCGCAGTGCTCAGATGCACCGCGGATATGCAGTGTATTTATACACCGCAGAATTAGCAGTGTATTTATACACCGCAGAATTAGCAGTGCTCATATGCACTGTGTTTTCACAGTGCATTGACAAATCACGAGAAGGGGTGTGTTAACGCGCCACAAGTGGTCGTACGTCGCACACCGCGATTTCACAGTGCATTGACACATCACGAGAAGGGGTGTGTTAATGCACCATGGGTGGCAGTACGTCACGCGCCACAGGGAGCGGTGCATTCATACATCACAAGAAGGGGTGCGTGAACGCGCCGAGAGTAGCATGGCCAACCTCTACCGGCCGATCCACCCAGAGCCCTCTGTACCTGCATTGCGCCAAGAGTAGCAGTACATCACGCACCACAAGTAGCAGTGCATTTACACATCACGAGGAGGGGTGTGTTAACGCCAAGATTCTTAGACACAAGGTTGAACGGTTGCAGGTGTAGAATTCAAAGTGGAGGGGGAACCCAAAGTGATACGTCACCTGTAGGAATAAACCAGAAGGCTAACCCGGCTCAGTATTCAATATATTCACCGTAGGTTCAAATAAACCGTCAATTTACTCCTTTAGGATTGAAGTCAAACTTTAAAATTCATTATACTTATAGCGTATAAATCTCTGATTCTAATGGTGTAGTCAAACTTACCAATTTCCAGTTCATTCAAATTATATGGATAAGATAAGATGGAAGTTTCTCACAAATCTTTGAAAAATTGTGACATGAGAAAGTAGTAAGCTAGGATCTTCTTTTTTTTGGTTGATAAGTTTTATTAGCTAAAAAGTTCTAGATAAAAGGATGAATTAAATTTTTTATTTGAATTATTTTTCTCTAAGAGTAGCCGTTTTCGTGCTATTATTGTAGGCAAAATTCAGTTACCGGAATGCTCTATTATGCTGTCTCCAATAGCATAACAATCATATTATTAGATTGCTTAATTTTTATGCAAAGAAGAAAGCTTGGATTTAATTCACATCCAGTTATTCATTAATGTAATTAATGCAATCAATAAGGATCACCCGCATTATAATTCTAAAAAATCGTCAACTAATAATCTAATTCTAATTGACAACTAAGCTTGAATTGTCAATTCTAAAACATCAATAGTCAATCTACAGTGTTAATGTCCATTGAAATGAAAGAAATTGATATAATTATTACAGTTGAGCCTGTGTTTAATGAAATCAAGAATATATTCACTTGATCTAAATGATCATTAATTTAATAGAATACAATAAGAAATATATTGCATGCAGTGATTGATTAAATACCGGTTCACAATACAATATTTGAATAACACAGTATTTTTCAAGTTTCTTTAATTCTTACAGTGTAATAGATAATCCAGCAACATAACGTTATGACTTGAATAGACAACCAATATACAAAGCTATCATGATGAGAGGGGGGAAAGAGCTGATTCTTATCTATAAATGCAGTTCCATGAATTATTGAAATGAGGGAAAAAGCACCTCCCAGGTCTGGTCTATGAATAATGAGTAAGTACATAACTAGCCTATTTAGTACATAATACTGGTCTATTTAGTACATAACTAGCATTACATTTTTGACACATATTCCACATTCAACTTTTATCTACCTGTACATCTACCTTTATATTTGACATTAGACCATTATTCTATCTAACCATTATTTTTGTTCCATTGACCCTTCTACCAAAAATGAAATAATACTCGTCCTGAAAATACATTTTGAGTACTGTTCATCAAATCTCTATTTTTGAATGCTAATTTTTTTTCAGTTGACAATAATCTCAGTTGTGGATATCTCCTGAATTTTACAATTTTATAATATTGCATTAATTAGGATTCGCGTTTGATATAAGTTCAAAGAGAAGGCATCTCAAAGAGAAATAAAGGGGTAGAAAAACAATAACATTCATAATAATAATAAACAACAATCTCAAATTAAATCACAGAAGAGCTATGCAATGCAATAAACCGATAAACCGATCGCGATAAAGCCAATGCATTGCATTAATGATCATAATTTGCACTGAACGCGTGCCAAACTTCAGCCTATGGACTAGAACTTTCCTACAGCCTACGTCACAGTTCAGGTTCCCCCACTCCAACGGATTGTCAACTCTAATACAATAGGTGAGCGTTCAACCTTGTGTCTAAGAATCTTGTGTTAACGCACCACGAGTAGAAGTTCGTTACGCGCCGTAAGAAACTGTGCACAATAGTATCACTTTGGGCAGAGCCCCCCCACCATACATGACAAATTTCAGAATAATTGTCACAGATGTAGAGTTCACGCTCAGACAGATGCAGAGTACGCGCTCGATGATGAAGTAAGAAGAGGACAAGGAGTCCTAATATGATTTTCCAAGGAAAGGAACGACATAGTCATGTATAAGCACAGTTGAGGATGGAGCAGGTGCTTGCAAAGGAGTCTAGGAGGGTGTAACAGGCGATCCTGACATGGGCTACCAATGTAGAAATAGCAATGATTGCTTGTGTTCTTATACTGAGTCCAGGTAGGATTTAAGTTAGAACACGTTGTGAGAAAGTTTTCTCAAGCATCAATTTTACTCAAAACCAGAAGTAATTTGAATATGCAAGATGGGGAGCAAACAGACAGTGAAAGTGTTATGCACCAGTTGTACCCAAGATAGGGTTCCAATGAAAGTTCAAGGTTTGTGTGCCAGTTCAAACCATATAATTATCATATAAACATTATATTAATTTTGAAATATATTTTAATATCAAATCAGTCGTTTTTCCTCTAAGTACAGTTTCAACAAATCATCAATAATAATAATAATAATAATAATAATAACAATAATAATAATAATAATAATAATAATAATAATAATTTCTCTGAAAGAAAAACAATTCTTCCAGAGGAGTTTATTAGTAAGAAATTAACAATATACAGGTAAGATTTCATGTGAATTCAAGTAACAATTTAGACTTTATTGCAAAAAAGTTATATTTTTTGTGGCCCCCACTATATAAAATATGTGTTGGGAAACCACAAATACTTTGCTTTACACGGCGTTAGAGTTATAAAAATAATTTAAAAGATTGAGTAATATAATAATATTTATGGACTAATTTTTACATTTGATTAGTAATAAAGGACAAAAAAAATTATTTCCTGAATGATGGTACTCTAATTTCCAATAAGGTTTTTACTAAAATTTATTCTATTTTCAATGAGCCAAGTTTATGTTTTTGCTTTAAAAATGTTAACCAGTACTATTTCTTTAATATGTATTGGAAGTCTGTTATGAAGCTTCGGTCCTGGATATGTGACTGTCCACTGGGCGGCTGTTGTTGCCATCCTGGGAACAGCCAGATCGATATTCCTTCTGCCTGTACTGTTTTTGTGGTCCATGTTGAGAAATAACTGCGGGTTTTTTCTGGTGAATGTAAGTAGTCTGTGGATGTAAATTTGTCTGATGCTGAGTAGGTGGAGCTCCGCAAATAGAGTATCTGTAGGGTAGAGCGGATGTTTCTGTCCCATTATCCTGAGGATCAGTTTCTGTACTTTGAAAATGGGATCCATATGACAGAAATGAGCTGCTCCCCAGGCCAGAATGCCATACCTTTCTATTGACTCTACCAATGTGTGGTATATCATCTTCAATGTATCCAGATTCAGTATCTGTTGGAGCTGAATGAATTTGTGGACCAGTTTCCTGAGTTTTGTTGTTTGCTGTATGATGTGTTTGTCCCATCAAAGTAAGTCATCTACTATTACTCCCAAGTATTTTATATTATCAGTGTGATCTATTGTTGGACAATTGCAGTTTATGCAATTAATTTTGCAGTGGTGTAGCTTGATGGTATTTCTTGCCGGTTTTTTTGAGTCCGTCAGTGAAAATGCCAGAAATTTGGTTTTTGATGAATTGAGAGTCAGGATATTATTGTGGAGCCAGGATGTAATTTTTTCCATACCTAATTCAGCTGATATGAAAGCATCATTCCACTTGTTGCCTTGGAATATCATTGCTGTGTCATCTGCAAAGGCAATTATCTTGCCACCAATGCCAAGTGAGCATAATTCATTGGCAAAGATGAGGTACAGTATTGGACCAAGAACTGTTCCCTGCGGCACGCCAAATTTTATAGGAAGACCTTCCTCTGCACTCAGATTTTTCCCTATTTGCACTCTTTGCTTTTGATTATCAAGGTAGGATTTGAACCACTCCAAAACCACACCTCTCACACCAATAGCTTCAAGTTTTTTCAGTGGGATTCCATGTGATACTGTATCAAAAGCCTTTGCAAGATCCAAGAACACTGTCAGACACTTCATTCCGTTATCTATGTTGTGAATTATAGTTTTTAGCAACTCAAAAATCGCATCATCTCTACTCCTGTTCTGTTGGAAGCCAAACTGATTGGATGACAACAAATTTTTTGACTCAAGAAAATCAACTAGACACTTTTTCACTATTTCCTCTAGAATCTTTGATGTGTTGTTGACTAATGTGATCGGCCTATAGTTGTTCAGATCAAGTTTATCACCTCCTTTATGTAAAGGTCTGACACAAACCTCTTTCATTAAATTTGGAAAGATTCCATTTGAGAGACTCTTGTTGAATATGTCAGCCAGTGGTATTGCAATATACTCTTTCACAGCCTTCAGAGTTCTATTGTTGATGTCGTCTAGACCTGGAGAACTGTCGTTACAAAGGGAGCTGATGATGTCCAGTATTTCCTGTTCTGCAACTGGCTGAAAATACATCGAGGCTGGCGAAATTTTAGCTGGTTTATAATCACTTACCAAAGTGTGAATTGATCTTCCAACTCTAACAGCAATATTATTGGCTAGATTTTCTCCAATATTGGCAAAATGTTCATTAACTTTTTCAAGAATGAGTTCTTTACTATTCTCCATTGTTACAATGCTGTTATCAACAACTATCTCTCTTATTGTGTCATCCTTTCTGTTAACTGAATCTGTTGCTTCCCTTATCAATTGCCAGGTTCTTTTCATATTATTATGTGCTCCATTTAATTTTGTTCCATAAAATTCTTTGTTTTTATTTCTTATTAGTGCTGTTGAAGTGTTGCGATATTGTCTGTAGTATTGAGCAAGTGCAATGTCATTGGGATGCATTTTCCTCCTTTTGTTGAGTAGATCTCTTCTCCTTATAGCTGATACAAGTCTCCTTGTAATCCATGGCTTGATGGGTTTCAGACGTTTCCTCTGGTGGTAACAGTTGGTATTTTCTTCAATATATCTCTTCAATATATACAAAATGTATTGGTATCTTTTATGAAAGCTAAAACTCACTTAATTGTAATTTCTTATGGAATAGCTGTGATGTTCACCTCCATTATGGACTATACGCCCTACGTTGGTGAGCCATCTTGTGTCGTGTGCTTTGGCATTTAAATAAATAAGCTCCACGATTGGGTGTCAAACTTGTCACGTTTTATTCTCCTTAAGGAGGAACAAATACATGATTTATAAATACTCTTATCTCAGGGGAAATTTACTTACTACCATTCGTGATACTTGAAAGAATTCATCAAATCTGTGTATTCGACAGCAGTTAAAGTCTGGATTTAAATTGATAAGAAATAATCAGATATTGAGACTCATATATATCTGAGTAAGGTTTCTATCCTTCCCACTCCAATCAAGTAGTTCACAGGCCTCAGCCAATAACTCCCAGTAGAATATCAGGTGAAACTTATCGTCCACCCAATGCCAAATAGACAAGTCAGTGGAATGCAAGAAATTCCCTACTTATGCTTGTCTAATTGGTCATAACGATGAAACCAATGGCAAACACAAGTATTGCTCTCACTGCGATAATATTGACAGATCTCGGTCGAAGAACCTATACAGGTTGGACCAAAGCTATTTTCTGTTCCTTGTCTAATTAGATTGGTGGGAAAGGCGGCATCCAGCCAACAAAATAATTGACTATCTTGACTCCAGCAAGATGATGATTTTTGTGAATACAGAATCCCAATATCTAGTAGTAAATATTTGCATGAGAGCAATGAAAAAGAATTTAAAATAAGAAGAAATTTCTATTAAACAAGAAAAGTAAAGCGAGGCATCTAATAAATTAATGATAATTTAGGAGATGTCCATCTCCACCAATCCTGTCTAAACAACCGAGTGAATTAATAAATTGGCTATAAACCAAAGAAAGCTTAGAAAATGACTTATTATCTATTGTCGTTATTTTACCCTTAATTTAAGTTTATTATTGCTGTTAATTCTTGAAAAGCTAAATGGATAATTTAACTTTTCATGAACTAGCCACTTAGGTGAAATTCAAAAAAAAAGGTAATCAATTTAAAGTATAAATATATCAATATATTCTCCTGCCACACAGTAGGCTACAGAGCGAGTTGAAAAATATTGTGAATAAATGAATATATATATTAAATTTCAAATATCACAGAATAATCAATCATTACAAGTCTCCACATTCATGAACCTGTGGGTTTGTGATGCTTAGGCAAGTTATAACAGAGTTCCTAAACCTATCCACCATGGGTATCTTAAATTTCAAAGCGTTTTGTCGAATGAGATCTCATTTTTTATCTAAATTTTGACTAAGACGGTTGCACTTCAACCAGAGCTCTGGGTAATTAATTACGAAGAACTAATTGTTTGTCACTCATGTGTGCAGATAGGTCGGTGCAAACGAATCCTGGCCTCCTTAGAATGGTCAATCTCATCTCAGGGAAACGTTGAATTTAAATATGTAGTCAACCCTGGGATGGCATCTCCAGTAGGGGATAAAGTTGCTAAAAAATCATGTGTAATAACTAGGCCACTAACGCCACATTTAATTTTTAACAGGACTGAGTCATCTGGTCTGCCTCAGCCGGTCTCTAGCAGAAGATGAGAGAAGCAAAAGTGACCGTTTCCTTTCAATTGACCCCATCTAGACTACAGTAGGTGCCGATGTGATAATATTGACTCTTTCTAGAGCGGCAATTTCAAAAAGGCAATTTTCAAATGAGCCTAAAATCTTATTATAACAAGCTAAATACAGCAATTTTATGTATCAAATACTAACAAAGCTAACCTACATTCCATTAAATCTATTATATACACAATTTAGTTATTTATTTTCCTATAAATCTATAATTTAAGTATTCATATTTGAATAAGGAGCCACTAAGCATTGACTAAATCTCAAAAGTTAAATATGGCTTGACTTGCTATAAAACTATAAAGTGTGTTTAAACACTACAAATATTACAGATAATTGAATAAAACGTTTATATAGTGAGGAACGCAAATAATTTACATAATAGGCTTTCTGCATACTGGCTTTTAGCTTATATGATAAGGTAGTATGTGACTAGGCTATGACAAAAAATCAGGTACATAGAGACAAATATTAAAGCTTTAAGATCACAGGTGATAAATAATCCCATCTATATGATGTAAGAAGCTATATTGCGCAAATAATATAATTAATTATTCCATTGTTGCAAGTTGCAATAGGTTGGTAATTGAACAAACGCTGACAAGTATATTTGCTGGCAAACCAGCTGATGTTGACAACACAAGAAATAGGTTAGGATCCATCAAATTAGCAAGCCCAGACGGAATAACTTCTAGTATTACAAATAATTTGCATTTCAAATAAATATGGGTGACCATCCCCTCAATAGTGCAAATAAATTCTTATCTCTTAAGATAACGGTACCAGATAACCGTAGCAACACTTCATAACGGTAAGGCTCAACAAATAAATCAATAACTGCCAGTTGGGATTTGAAACATTACATAGCTTACAAGTAAACAAAATTTATCTTGTTTAATCTATTTAGTTAAGGAAGAAGAACCTTCATAGAAAGAAGATTAAAGAGTGTAAGCTCAAGTTGAGTTTATTTTGTGAATGTTCCTGTTAAGAAAAATTTAAAAGTTACACCATAACATTATACATTATAACATTCACATTATAACGGTGTATGTATATTCATCAAGGACTCCTTTATCGTCAGCACAGTCAATCTGGCTATAGCTGAATCAAATTCCATCATAATAAACGTTAAACGGATCCCAAAATGAATGTTGAACTGATGGTGATTGCTATATATAGATCTCCAGCCGGAAATATTGATGTATTTTTGGAGGAAATTAATCAATGTTCAAAACAATTAGAAAGATGTGGAAATGTTATGCTAGCAGGTGACCTGAATATAAATATAAATAATAATAACAGCGTATCAAATGAGTATATGAATTTTATGTCCATCAACGGCTTTAAATCTTATATCAATAAAACAACCAGAGAGAATCAGACATCAGAGTCGTGCATTGATCATATATTTCTAAAAATTCCTCTTTTGATCCTGATCATATCCGGGGCATCATCTTTAGAAAGGCAATTACTGACCATTATAGCACAGGTTTAATTTTAAAGAAGATTGAAGCTAACAGAATAAATAATACACAGTCAAAATTCAGAGAATCAATCAACTATGATGCCTTAATAAGATCATTGAAATCAGAAAACTGGAATGAAGTAATTCACCCAAATGTTAACGCCAATGAATCAATTAACTCTTTTGTCAATAAATTAAATTCTCATGTACAGAATGTAACCACAAAGAAGAAAATTTCTCATAAACTCAAACCGTTAAAAAATTGGATTACTACAGGTTTAGTTCACTCCATTCGTATATGAGAGAATGCACAAAAGATTAATTAGACAGCCTGATAACAATATTTTGAAAAACAAGTACATAAGTATAGAAATTCATTGAATAAATTGATTAAAATAAGTGAATACAATTAATATAAAGAAAAACTTTCAGCTGCAAATGGAAATAGTAAAAAAATTTGGACATGCATTAACAATATTTTAGATATAAGAAAAAATAAAACTGACCCAAAAATTGACGCTGAAACACTTAATAAGTATTTTGTGAATGTCGGTAAAACTTTAGCTGATAGACTGGGCGGCTTTAACGGTACAGAGGATATTAGAAATCTTACTGAAAATAGTTATCCAAAATCGTTTTTTCTGTTCCCGACTACAGAGAATGAAATAGTTGTGGTAATTAATTTGCTTAAAAACAACTCTGCTCCTGGATGGGACAAAGTGAGTAATGTCAGTCTGAAAAAAATTGCTTTGTTTGTTTCTAGACCTTTAGCATGTATAATCAATAAATGTTTCAGTGAAGGTGTATTTCCGGAACACTTCAAAATAGCAAATATTGTCCCTTTATTCAAAGATGGAAACCCAGATGATCCCTCAAATTATTGCCCAATTAGTTTATTGAGTGCTTTCTCAAAGATAAAATAATTAAATGTAGACTTAAGAATTACCTTAGAAAATACAACATAATCAGTGGAAATCAATATGGTTTTCAGGAAGGTAAGAGCACGGATGATGCTATTATCAAACTGACCAGTATCATAAGCAATTGTATTTTAATCAAAATAGAAAAACGCTAGCAGTGCTGTTGGATTTGAGTAAAGCATATGATACCATACTACATTCGAAGCTTTTACACTAGTTGTAATGCTTAGGCATTCGCGGTATACCACTAAAACTATTTAATGAGTATTTAAAGGGCCGATCACAAATTTTAAAAACTAGTAAATTGCATTTATCTGATTACGGATTGCCACAAGGGACCGTACTCTCCCCAATTTTGTTCCTAATCTATGTGAATGATATGCTGAAATTAAAAATCGATAATTGTGAGGTAATATCATATGCTGATGACACAAACGCTCATTTTCACAGGAAACGCATGGCCTGACATAATAAAAAGCAGTGAGTTGGGCTTAAACAAAATAAAATCATTTCTTGACAGACACACATTAACATTAAATACTAAAAAAGTCACTACATAACATTCTCGCCAAATTTGACTGGACAACCTGATAGAAACCACAGTTTACGTATTCACTCATCATTATGCAATAGAGATACCAGTAATAATTGCGATTGCCCAAAAATAATAAGTACAAAAAAATGTAAATTTTCAGGCATAATGTTAGACCCTCACTTGAGATGGGATGCACAGATAAACAATTTATGTAATAGACTCAAGTTTTTAATTTATAAATTCCACAGTGTCAGTAAACTAAAAAACCTAGAACTCTCAAAAATGATTTATTATGCCTATGCACAGAGTGTTTTACAGTATGGTATCAAATCCTGGGGTGGAGTTTTGAACTCGCATTTGAATAAATTATATGTAATTCAAAATATCTCATCAAAGCAATAATGGGTAAACCAAGGCGTTATTCCAGCCATGCTCTCTTCTATGAGTTTGGCTTTCTCACAATCAAACAAATGTACATTAAAAATATAATTTTTCACATAATGAAATATAAAGATACCTTCCAACAACAACAAACCCAATACAGCTTAAGAGAAACCTCCATAAAATTTTCAGCCAATAGATCCAGACTGTTGGTTTGCGACAGGCAACTCACTTTCACAGCAAATAGAGTGGTTATTCCAGCTAAATTCATTCAAAGTAAAATCACAAAAAAATTGATCAAAGAAATTGATGAATGGATAATCTCCAATTCAGCAGTATTGCATATTTTCTAGGTGTGCATCAATCCTTAACTTCTATAATTAGTTAATGGATTATATAGTTCCCGATTCCATAAACCCTCCAACAAAGTGTTTTTTTACATGTCACGTTTACCATCAGTAATATATTGGTATTGACGTTTTCTCTTTCACTAATCATTGTCAGTCAATCATTCCATCAACTCAGTTCTCTTCTCTATTCCATTTCATTATCTTCTCATTCTTCTTCTGGTTTTCAATTTTATCATCTACAGAGTGAGTCTTATCATAATTATAAATTATAATGTACTCCTATGAGGCACTAATTAAGTTAAATACCAGCTTACCTGTGCTCAGGCTTATGCCTTCGCAGGTTTCTTTCCTATATTTGTTTTTATTCTAATGTATGCTATTGCATAAGATTTATTTATTATTTCTATTGTACATTGTAGCAATTGTGTAAGTTAGGCGAGTCGCTTGCTCTTCCACTTGTTGTTGACGTCTTACTATCTCGATAAGATAAGACTCGATTATTTTCAATAAACTAATACTCGAGGTCAGTCTTGACGGAGCTCTCGAGTCGAAAGGATCTTGTTGTTTTTTTTAAAAAACCTATTTTCTTCCTCGCTTAACTTAACTGGTGCCAAAACCCGGGAATAGTTGTGCATACCGAGTATATCAGTTCTGTAGGCAGTGCGTTCAAACCCTGTGGATTACGCGAGTGTTGTGTAGTGCGAAATTAGTTCACATTTGTGAATTTCGAAATGTCGGATACAGAGCGTGATAACCAAGGTGCTGCTACTCCGGCGGCTGCAGCGGGTAATCAAGATTTCGAACTTACCGTGAGAATGGAACAAGCAAAAACCGCTCGTGTGCAATATCTTATGAGTATAATCGATTCGGTAAAACAGTTCAATGGTGAAGTTAGGGAATTAGAACTGTTCATAGAAAGAATGAACGCTGTTTACGCCCAAATACTTACAAATGCTATGGACGAGGTGACAAATGCTAATATCCACGCGTATTTTCTATCCAGAATTAACATAACAGTGTTAGTAGACATTGGATTGTCATTTAGTTCGACTTGGGCAGCTGTGCGTCAAGGTCTCAAAGAACATTATGCAGGCGCGCGTAAATCGGTCACTACAAGTGCGCTGAGAGTGTTAGAGTTACGTCGAGAAACTAGTGAGTCAGTTTCGGAATTCGCGAAACGGTTGGCTTATGCAATGAAGGGACTTAAATCGCGAATTTTAGACTCAAGTGATAACCAGGACGAAAGTGTGTGGAGAACAAAAATTTACGACGAATTAGCTTCGGAAATACTTCTTCAGTCATTACCGGAAAGAGTGAGGACAGCTGTAAAAATTGCCAAACCGAAATCTTTGGAGGAAGCTGTAAATTTAGTCAAAGATGAGGAAGCTGACAGAGAGGATAATCGTCCTAGGTATTCGGATTGGAAAACGGTAGAGAGGAAACGTCGCAGGTCACCTATGAGAGGACATCAATTCAATCAGCAGCAGAGGAGACCGCACCCAACTTCCCAATGGAGAAGGAACGAAAGAGGAACGGGACAGGAGAGGAGGCCACCGCGGGAGCGAGACGGAAAACCAGCCAGACCTCGTCGTGAGTGTTGGGAATGCAAGGAGGAAGGACACTTCGCGCGAGAATGCCCCTACATTTTTCGAAGGAAACCGGCAGAGAAAAACTATGCTAGATATGGAGAGCCAATGGAGGTGAACGCGATAAGGAGACATGCGAGGAGTAAGAACTCTGAGTCGGAGTCGGACGGAGGATGGACATCCTATTCATCGGTCGGAGCGAACAGCAGCTATGGTCGGCGGAACAGACGCCTACTGAGGAAAGATTGGCCAGAGTTGGAAAAACCAGGAAAATCCAATGTGAAATCAAAAAGTGACGAGAAACAAGATTGAAAATTAGCAACAGAGAATATAGGCAGTAAAAAGTTTGAAAATAGATGCAAAAAGGGTAAACTGCCTATATTTGTAGTGGAAAAGTGGGGTGTGAAATGTTTGTTTGACACGGGTTCAGATAGCACACTGTTGTCATTGGAAGCAGCTCGTAGAATTAATAGTGATTTGGTGATAGAGAGCTGTATGTGTAGGATGAAAACTTTAACTGGAGACCAAGCACTAGGTGGAGAAATAGAATTGAATTTATTCACACTGACTGGAATAAAAAAATCCATGCGTGTGCATGTGGCAAATTTTGTGAGTGATAAATATGATATGATAATCGGTTGTGATTTAATGGCAGAAGTACAAAATGTGCCATTATACAAGAACGGGTATTGGTTGATTAGGCTAGGAGAGAGAAGTTACCACACCACAGAATTACTAACTAAGAAGGAACATTGTTTTATGGGATGTGTTATTCGAGAAGAAGGCGAAAATATAGCGGAACGTGTGCTCTATGAGTTCAGAGACACATTATATGAAGAGGGCCAACCCCTTACGACAACAGGAAGAGTGCAACATTCCATTGAATTGAATTCAACTGTGCCAGTATATGTCAAACCGCGTAGATATCCTCATGCAATGAGGAAGATTATAAAAGAACACATTCATGAAATGAAAGAACAAGGTATAATAAAGAATTCAACGTCACAGTATTGTAGCCCTTTATGGGTAGTTCCAAAGAAAGTTGAGCCCGGAAAAGAACCTAAATTCAGGGTAGTTGTGGATTTTCGTGAGTTGAATAAACGAACAACACTAGAGAGATATCCGTTGCCGAGATTAGAAGATATGTTGGATAGAATGTCAGGTGCTAGAGTATTCAGCACATTTGATTTGAAAGCTGGATATCATCAAATTAGAATGAATCCATGTGATATGGAAAAAACCGCATTCAGTTACGAACGAGGGCACTATGAATTTACTCGTATGCCATTTGGCTTAAAAAACGCTCCAGCGACATTTCAACGACTGATGGACGAATTTCTAGAAGGATTAGATGAGAATACAATTCAGATTTATATGGACGACATTGTAGTTTTTAGTAAAAACCTCAAAGAACACGAAAAACATTTGAAGTCACTATTTAAAAGAATAAGAGAATTTGGACTTAAAGTATCAAAGGAAAAGTCTAAACTGTGTCAGTCAGAAGTGCGATTTATGGGACACGTTATATCGGAAAGTGGAGTGAGACCGGACGATAGGAAAGTGAGTGCGATCAAAGAAATACCTATACCTAAAAACGTGAAGGAAGTGAGAACCTTTTTGGGAATGTTAGGCTATTATCGGAAGTTTATTAATAACTTTGCACATATAACGGAACCGTTAACAAAATTACTGAAGAAAGGAGTGAAATTTGAAATTACAAGTGATGTGAGAGACGCAGTATCTAAGTGTAAAGAAGCAATCTGTACAGTTCCAATACTTAACTTCCCTGATTTACAAAAATCTTTTGTATTGACGACGGACGCCAGCATGGAAGCGATTGGTGGAGTTTTATCACAAGAAGATAGACCCGTTGCATTCGCTAGTAGGAAATTAAGCCCAGCTGAAAGACGTTACAGTACTATTGAGAGAGAATTATTGGGAATTGTTTGGTGTGTAGAAAATTTCCGTCCTTACCTGTATGGTAACGAGTTTGAATTGTTGACTGATCATATGCCACTACTTTGGGTAGACAAGTTGAAAGAAACTTCAGCGAGAATAACTAAGTGGAAGGAGAAGTTAGCGGTGTATAATTACAAAATCAAGCATATCAAAGGAATCGATAATGTGGTCGCAGACTGTCTGTCAAGAAATGTTAATCCTCTATCGGTTGATTCAGAGAATGAAAATATCATTGATCAGTATTTGAGAGAACCAGCTGATAATGAATGGAGTCCAGCATCATTTGACATCGAATTATTAGATAGAAGAAACGAACAGAACGAAATGGAAGTATTGAATGACATTATTAATAATAAGAGGAACCAACTCGTTGTAGAAAGAAAGGAAAGAGGGATAATTGAAACACGTTTACATAAGTATGGTCCCATTAGGAAAACAACCATTATTCTTTCACCAGAAACATCAGACAATGAACTTATCACTACAATCAGACAAGTGATAACGGTTGGTAAAGTATATTACATGTATTCAGGTGACGAACAACTTGTTGAAAAGATCAAAGAACTCTACAAGGTTGCAGAATGGAACGGAGAAATTAAGTTGATCATGTGTACTAAAAGAGTAGAAACAGTAGAGGATAAAGAACAACAAAACAACATTATTAATCAATATCATGTGGGGACAACAAATCATCGAGGAGTGAAGGAGACAGTTGAACACCTCAAGAGACAGTACTTTTGGTTAAATATGATTAAATCAGTTAGCGACATTCTTAGTAGATGTGTGATATGTGAGCGAGTAAAGTATGATAGAACGCCCTACAAAACGCCACTACAGTTAACTCCCACACCTGAACGACCTTTTTACTCTATAGAGGTGGACGTGTTCCATTACAATAAAGAAAAATATTTGACTTCAATTGATCGCTTCACTAAATTGGCAACCGCTTGGCCGCTTGAGAATAAGACAGCTAGATGTTTGGTTTTAAATTTGATAAGGTTATTTGGATTATATCAGACTCCGCATGAGTTAGTTATGGATCGCGGAAAGGAATTCTGTAACAAACATGTGAAAGGCGTACTACATGAATATGGAGTTGCGAGTCATTTTACGACAACTGGTCACCCGCGATCTCATGGGATGATTGAAAGATTACATAGTACGTTAACAGAACACCTTCACCTTTTAGAAGCGGATAAACAAATCGTAGGGAAAGAAGCCATGGCGAGAGCAATATTCGCATACAACAACAGCGTTCACTCAACCACGGGGGTAACACCTTTAGAATTAAAAGATCACGAAGTAGTGCAGGAGCCAGTTAGGAAAAAGATATGTGATGACAAACACGCTCGAGTCACACGTCAGAATGAAACAGCGGAGCAAATGGAGAGGAAAATTCAAGTGGGAGATAAAGTGTTTAAAAAGAACCACTACAAGCGTACAAAGACTGATAAGCGATTTTTAGGCCCGTATGTGGTTCGGGCTCTTCTACCACGCAATCGGTTGAGGCTAAAGAAAGTGAATGACGAGTCACCACGATATGAAATAGTTCACGTACAGGAGATTAAAAGGGTGAAGAAACATTCCAGACACAATCACAGATGATAATTTTGTTGCTTTATTTTTCATTAATTCACATATGTTTTGTATGAAGATCACTTATTAATTTTGTTTATTGTGAATCTTTCGAGATAGTAAAGACAGGGGGGGAGGAGTTAGGCAAGTCGCTTGCTCTTCCACTTGTTGTTGACGTCTTACTATCTCGATAAGATAAGACTCGATTATTTTCAATAAACTAATACTCGAGGTCAGTCTTGACGGAGCTCTCGAGTCGAAAGGATCTTGTTGTTTTTTTAAAAAACCTATTTTCTTCCTCGCTTAACTTAACTTGTATTTCTTTGCAAGAGGAAAATAAAATTTGAATTTGAATTTGATTAATTAAAAAGTAAGCATTATAAAGACTAATCAAGAAAAATAAAGAGGTTAAACAAAAAGGAATGATATATCAGCAGACACAAGTGTCAATTTGAACTGGATTCGAGGAGAGTCAGAGATCGGGTCATAGAGGGAAGAGCATCAGTTTCATCTGGTTTTGGAGTCAATGGAGATGTGTACAAGGCAAGCGTCGACAAGTGAGAAGGAAAGGACCAGCCATTGAGCGCAGCGCTGACGAGAGAGGTGAAGGGGAATGAGAAAGGAAAAAGCAAAGAGGACCAGCCGATAGACACAGCGCGGTCGGGAGAGATGAGGGAGAAGTGAGGAAGCAAGCGGAAAGGAGGATGGAGAGGAGAAGACAAGTGGCTTAGGTGAAGAAGGAGCCGGGGGGAACCCCTACTTGTGAATGGAATTCGCCTACACTATGAATGATACGCACAAACATTTATATTGAGTCTATATTCAACTAGACAATTGGATATATGTCAATAGCTGGAGCCCAAGCAAAAAGAAACAAGGAAACGTTATTGCCAGTCTTGTCAGTATACTCTTGCCTGGAGTACAGAGGGAACTGCTTTCCCCGGTGTCGCTCCGGACCGGCTAGCTTCAGGGAGCGAGTGGGCGGAGAGCGCAAGTGGCGACTTATGCGGCAAGTAGTCTTGGCGCTTGGCCAAGGGCTGGAATAGGCGCCGGCATGGCTGGCGCTTACTTTTGTGTTGACTTATATTGCAGCTGGATTGTTTGTCACTGCGTACATGCAGTACCAATTTATCCTGCTTAACCCGACAAGTAGTAGGCGTTGTATATCCACACTTGTACCTGCACACAGTTGCAGGTTGGTGTCTGTTAAATCAGGATCAAAGTCACGGAAGCAAGTCGTCTTCACTGTAAGAACACTAGAACTGAACCAAACTGTTCAACGCTCCCGCCTCCAAAGAAAGCTTATTGCCCAAACGCCAGTGGGGCGAAGGAGCCTGCTGAGAGAGGGAGGATGCGCAATGCAGACACTCCCACAATCACTGTGTCTCTGCATGCAACCGCATGCACAGCAAACGTGGCTGGCAGCCACTCTACCCGACGTTCAGCCGCCATCACGAATTATTCTCATGACATATCCTACCTACCACGGGTTGGGGAGAGGGATGGTTTTGCGGCAAAACTTGCCACCGTCCACACGCAAGACGAAGAAGTCCTGCCATAAACGTGGTGCGACTGCACTGCAATTATGCGGAACAGAGCATTCTGCAGTTTGCAGTGCATTGAGCAAAGCATTTTGCAGCGCACTAAGCGCTGCAGGTCGCGGGGCACTAAGCGCTGCATTTTGCAGCGTGCTAAGCGCTGCATTTTTGCAGGACAGAGTGCCCTGCAACTCGCGGCGCGTCGAGCGCTGCACGTCGCGGCGCACTAAGCGCTGCATGTCGCGGCGCGCTAAGCGCTGCAGGTCACGGCGCATAGAGCGCTGCATTTTTGCAGAACAGGGTACTCTGCAATTTGCGGCGCGCTAAGCGCTGCAGGTCGCGGCGCATTTAGCGCTGCATTTTTGCAGAACAGGATGCTCTGCAATTCGCGGCGCTTTTAGCGCTGCATGTCGCGGCGCACTAAGCGCTGCATGTCGTGGCGCACTAAGCGCTGCATTTTTGCAGAACAGAGTGCTCTGCCATTCGTGGCGCATCGAGCACTGCAGGTCGCGGCACGTAAAATGCTGCATTTTTGCAGAACAGAAGGTCCTGTCATTTGCGGTGTGCTGAGCGCTACATGTTGCGGTGCGTTAGCACTGCATGTTGCTGTGCGTTAAGCACTGCTAACAACACTGATACCAGGCTCCGTCACCTATTGAGTCACCTTGAATTGCTTTGACATGATGAACAGCATTGATGAGATGAATCAAGGTGAGGTGATTGAACTCATAAGTTGAGTGGAAAACGAGGAGAGATGACCAGTGATAAGAAGCTGATCATTGTGTTGATTGAACAAAAAATAACAAGAAGATAAGGTTAAACAGAATACAGCGCTTAATGCGCCGCAACATGTAGCGCCCAGCGCGCCACAAATGACAGAACCTTCTGTTCTGTGAATAGCAGTGCTTAACACACAGCGAAATGCAGCGCTGGACGCACCACGACATGCAGCACTTGGCGCACCGCGAATTGCAGAGCACTCTTTTCTGTGAATAGCAGTGCTTAACGCACAGCAACATGCAGCGCGAAAGCGCCACAATGTGCAGCGCTCAACGCGCCACAAATGACAGATCCTTCTGTTCTGTGAAAATGCAGTGCTTAACAAACCGCAAAATGCAGCGCTTTATGTGCCGCAACATGCAGCGCTTGGCGCGCCGCAAATTGCAGAGCACTCTGTTCTGCAAAAATGCAGCGACACCGCAACATGCAGCACTTACCGCGCCGCGACGTACGGCGCTCGGCAAGCCATGAATGACAGAACCTTCTGTTCTGTGAAAAGCAGTTCTTAACGCACCACAAAATGCAGCACTTAATGCGCCACAACATGCAGCGCTCAACGCGCCGCAAATGACTGAACCTTCTGTTCAGTAAACAGCAATGCTTAACACACTGCAAAATGCAGCGCTCAATGTACTGGGTCACGCAGCAAATGTGCTGCAAACAGCAGACTGTCTTCTTTGCGCCTGCAGAGTATCTTACTTGGCGAGACCGCAGGAACTCTCATTCTGTGGCTGCAGAGCAGTTGCTCCACAACCAGGCAGGGCATCTGTCCAATAGGACTACCGCCCAGCATTTCAAGTGCATGTCCCAGTGGCCACCCCAACGCTGTGCGTGGCGAGTAGGTCACTGTTTCCCACTCCCACAGAGCATTTGCTCTGCAGAATGGCAGTGCTTAACGTGCTGCGACCAGCAGCGCTCGACGCGCCGCAAATTGCAGAGCATCCTGTCCTGCGAAAATGCAGCGCTTTGCGCCGCAACCTGCAGCGCTCGACGCGCCGCAAGTTGCAGAGTACTCTGTTCTGCAAAAATGAGGTGCTTAGAGCGCCCCGAATTGCAGTGCTTAGCGCGTTGCAATATGCAGCGCTCGACGTGCTGCAAACAGTGGAGCGTCTTGCTATGCGCCTGCAGAGTATCTTACTCAGCTAGACTTCAGGAACTCCCATCCCAGGGCTGCAGAGCAGTTGATCCGCGACTAGGCACAACATCTGTCCAATTCCAGTCCCAATCTATCCAATCTGTGCATGTCTCAGCGGCCAACCTAATGCTACCCAGCAAAGCCATCTTGAATTGAAGAAAAATAATTCTATACTCCAGATGAAACTAAGTGACACGGAAACAAGAGTCTGTGAACTGGAACAATACTCCTGTAGGAATAATATAGAAATTCATGGAATTCCTTCAACGGACAACAAAAAAATTCATGAAATCATTGCCTCAACAGCTAAAGCTCTTAAAATCAACCACCAACAAACAGACATTAACGTCGCTCATCGTCTTCCAGCAAAAAATAAAGAAGTGCCTTCTGTAATTGTATTGTTTCGCACTGGAGAAATTAAGAACAATTGGATGAAGTGTTATGAAACTTTTCGTGAGGAATTGAGAAAATCTAAAAATGACTCTAAAGCTAATCTCCGTTCAACTGACATAAATAAACATCTTACAGATAAACCAGTTTTCTTGAACAAAAATCTATCTCCCTACTACAAAAAACTCCTGTATGAGGCAAAAAAGTTTATTATGAGGAAGAATTTCAAATTTGCATGGTCAAGAAATGGGAAGATCTACATACGGAAGCAGGAAGATTCTATAGCAATAAGGATTCGGAACATGAACGATCTTATCGAGATCAGTGATGGCAATACATCTCAGAAAAACGAGGAATGTTCAGGAAACCGTGATTAATTGAACTTTCTTTGAGCTTTTAAAGAATTAGATTTTTTATTTGTTATGAACACTTTCAATGAATTGTGTAATTTTTTGAGTGATGATGTATTTAAGACAGGGGAAATAGAGGATTATGTGAACTATGATTTGAACACGGATAATGTAACAAGCCCAGTTAATTATATGAACATTTTTCAAATGAATATTCGAAGTATTTACAAAAATTTCGATGAATTTGTAATATGTTATAATAATTTGAAAGTGTCATTCATTATAATAGTATTAACTGAAACTTGGTATTCTGGCGATAGACCAATTAATTTTTATTTAGATGGCTATAATCTATTAAATAAACCCAGTAAACTTAACAAATGCGATAGTCTTTGCATGTATATTGACAAAAAATATAATTTCACAGTTGTTGATTGTGAGTTGATAGAGGCAAACACACTGAGTGTTGTTGTTGAATTGGGTAATGATTTGGTAATACAAGTTATCGCAGTCTATAGGTCTTCCAACAGCGACACAGATAATTTTATCAGAGTGTTGAATGATTATTTGGAAACTCTTCCGTGTAATCGTAATGTAGTTTTCGCAGGTGATATTAATATCGACATTTTGATCAATGATTGCCATACATTTGAGTATCTGAATGTCATGAATAGGAATGGTTTTAGATCTTTAATTAATATTCCTACTAGAATGGCAGATAACAGTCAATCTTCCATTGATCATATGTTTTTCAGAGATTCTACTCATTCAATCGATCCAAAAATAGCTAATGTCTTCAAATTAAATATCACCGATCACTTTGCAACCACTCTCCATATGAAAATAAATAGCAAATTGCCCTGCACTTCCGCCAACCAGTCAAATATAATTACTAGAATTGATTATAATAAACTTAAATCACATCTTCTACATGAAGATTGGGAATTTCTAAACAATAATGATTGTGTTGATTCAATGGTTGAAAAGTTTATCAATACAAACTATATTCATATTTCCAAAACTGAAAAAAGGATTAAACATAAGAAAAAACCACTGAAACCATGGATCACACAGGGCTTGATCAAATCTATTAATAAAAGAGACAGACTTGCAAAGCAACTAAAAAAAGAGCCTTCCAACATTGACTTAGAAAATAAATTCAGAGCACATAGGAACCTACTAAATAAACTTATAAATTGTACAAAAAATGACTATTATAAAACTAAAATAAATGAATGTGGGAATAATGCAAAAAAATATAGTCTTACATAAATGAGCTACTGGATAAGAAAAGGAAAGAAAATGACATAACATTGAGTTCACATGAATTAAATGAATACTTTGTAAATGTTGGTAAAACTTGTGCTGATAGGATACCCAAGTATACCAGCCAGTCCGCACATGAATTCAAATATAAAAATAATAACTTGAGATTGACTGACTCTTTTACCTTGAGACCGGTGGATGAAGAACAGATAAAAAGTACCATACTCAGTCTAAAAAAACACATGTCCAGGTATTGATGGTTTTAACAGTAAATCCTTAAAAATAATAGCAGATTACATTGCCTATCCTCTCACATCCATCATTAATAAATGTTTTAGCAAGGGAGTTTTTCCACATTTGTTCAAGGTTGCCAGAATCAAACCATTATTCAAGTCAGGTAATAGAAATCTTACTGAAAACTATAGACCTATTAGTTTGCTTAGTTCTTTAACAAAAATAATGGAAAAATTAATAAAATTTCAAATTACTGAATTTTTTGACAGAAATAGGATAATAGAAGACCACCAATTTGGATTTCAAAAAAATAAAAGCACTGATGATGCTCTGATTCATTTCTCGAACTCTGTGTCGGATCTTTTAAACAAAGGAAAGAAAACACTTGCGGTTTTCTTTGATTTAGCCAAGGCTTTCAACACAGTGGCTCACAATCAATTACTGAATAAACTGGATCAAGCAGGAATTAGAGGTACAACTTTGAAATTATTCCAGAGCTATCTTGTGCATAGGTCTCAAATCCTCACTCTTAATGACTGCGTGAGTGATTTGCCTCTTTCCGGTTACGGCCTCCCTCAGGGAACAGTCTTGTCGCCGGTTTTATTCTTGCTCTATGTGAATGAGATACTTAGATTGGACCTGAATGGAGGTGTGGTGTTTTCATTTGCTGATGATACTGTGCTGCTGTTTGGAGAAAGCACTTGGCAGAAAGCCTATGGAGCCGCCTCTAGAGGCGTCTCCACTCTGAAGAGATGGTTGGATGTTAACTCCCTTTGCTTGAATATTAAGAAAACAAAATATATTGCTTTCTCAAGAAACATCTCTGGACACGAGCATACAAATTAGGAACTCAAATTGCATATTAATTGTAATCTATTTGATGATGCTTACTGTGCCTGCCCTGTAATTGAAAGGACTAATCAAATAAAATATCTGGGCTTGATAATTGAGGAAGGCTGGAAGTGGAGGAGGCATATTGAATATCTATGCAGTAAATTGAGGTTTATATCTTATAATTTTCTCAAGTTGAGGTTGATACTTGATTTATCAAAATTAAGAATGCTTTATTTTGCAATTGTTCAATCTTTGTTGAATTATGGATTGGTGGTTTGGGGGGGTACTTACGACACTCATTTGTTACCACTGTTCATTGTACAGAAAATGATTGTAAAAATGATATTAAATAAATCCACATTGTACCCTTCAAGAATTGCATTCAGGGACCTTCGAGTTATGTCAATCTGTCAACTTTACCCAGATAGGACAAAAAGCTGGAATCAAGCTGGTTTCCTGCTGGAATTTTCAATTTAACAAACTGGATTCAAGCTTGAAATTTACAGCCATTAAGCTGTAATAAAGCTGGATTCAAGTTAAGAAGTTACCACGTTTCAAGCTGTTTACAAAGCCTGGAAGTTCAAGCTGGAATCAAGTTAAATGACCCAAGCTTGAGAACTCAAGCTGGAATTATGTTTAATGATCCAAGCTTGATAGTTCAAGCTGGAATCAAGTTGAATCAACAAGAGCTGGATTTAAGCTTGGAATGTACAGACTTTAAGCTATAATACAGCTGAATTCAAGTTAAAAAGTTACCACGTTTCAAGCTGTTTTCAAAGCTTGAAAGTTCAAGCTGGAATCAAGTCTAATCATACAAGCTTGATAGATCCAGTTGGAGAAAAGCTGTTATTATATTAAACACAAAATTTTGATCAATTATGGATAAGGAAAAGAATACAAAAGAGAATACAGTGAACAAAATGTTGATATATATTGGAAGAAAAATACAAATCTGACAAACAAAAATGAATTGTTCTGTCAGTCTGCCTATTTCACATTGTTAAACATAACATTTATTTGAAAGCTGCATGATGTATTCCTGTATGTATTTTTTGATGTCAAAATTTAATTTCTTTTCTTTGAATAGTATTATCGATCATAAAGCACTGCCGCATCCCCAACATCAACAATGATTACTTGTTACACTAATCGAGTGGCCCTGAAAGAAAAAATAACAAATCATAATAAAGTACATGATTATACATTTCAAATATCACAGTAATTTTGGATAAGAAAGAGGAGAGGAATATAGCAAGCAAAGTGTATAGAAATCAAAATATAAATAGGCTAACTACAACCAAACAAGAAGAAATAATTTAGTATTCAACTTTGTCATCTATCAATTTTTGAAATTTATGAAGCAAAATTTAAATAAACTTACTATATAGGCCTATTATAGTAGCCATTATAGCTGATGGATTGATAGGCATAGGCTAAAGAAAATTTAGGGTTAACATCTAACTTGTATAATTTGAGTTATTTGAGATGTAAATCCCAATTTGGAATTCATTTACTTTTGGACAATACTAAAATTATATCCCATGTACAATGAAATCAAATGTATTCCACTTACCTTTGCGTGTTTATTAATAAAGTAAAGTTTTTGTAATAGAAAATCCATAAGTTGGTTGATCAAAATAAATGATGCAAAAATGAATTTGTTAAACATATGCTTCAAAGTTGAAAGTTGACACAGCGCTACTTGTGGTAGTTGAATGAACTATGTTAGTCACGTGATAGTGCAAAGGATATTGTCTCCAGAAAGACAGCTTGAAACAAGCTGGACTGTAGCTGGATCATTAAAGGTTGATTTTAAGATTGAAAATTACAGCTTTTTTACAAGTTTGAAACTTACAACTTGATCACTCACAGCCTGTTACAAGTTTGAATTAAGCTGATATGATCAAACTGTAACTTTCAATTCAAAATACACAAAATTTCAAGCTTGAAATAAGCTTAGGTGCTATCTGGGTATGTACTTGGCATATTTAAATATTTTAATGAATATAAAAGCTCATTTTGAAGGATTAATGTATCTTATGAAACCAGATTCAGTGCGCATAAATATGTAACATATAATTCTAATTTAACTGTCATTTGTAAGCAGTTGGTATATATTGCTCCAAAAATAGTTAATTGCATCCCAAACAATTTCATCAGTGAACCTATTAAATTAGTCCAAATAAATGTTAAAAACTGGATACTTCAGAATTATTACTTTGATCTTAATATTGTATGACATAAGTAGATATGAATGAGTTTTAATTTTCTAATCTATTTATTGATTTTTTACTGAATTTACACACAGTTTGTTACAGTTGTATTGAATACACGTTCTATCATTTGCATACCGAAATTGAATCCTCAATAGATTTCCATTTTAAAATGAGTAGCATAAGATTTATGTAGGTTTATATTTTAAGAATTATATAAGTTTCTACTCCTACTGGCGAACAAGTGACTCACTTATGCCAGTAGTCTTCACCTCTAGCCGTATGAAAGTAAGATAGGTGACATGGTTTCTTGAAATAATAATTATTGTTTGGTCTATGGTATTATTGTCACAACTTTTTATTTGTTACTTGTGTTGTTTTGGGTGAAATAAAATAATTGAATTGAAAAGCAAGTAGGTCGCTGTTTCCCACTCACGCAGGGCTTTAGTGCCGCGACCAGCAGCAATCAACGCGCCGCAAATTGCAGAGCATCCTGTTCTGCAAAAATGCAGCGCTTAACGCGCTGCGACACGCAGCGCTCAATGCACCGCAGATTACAGAGCGCCCTGTTTTGCAAAAATGCAACGCTTAACACGCTGTGGCCTGTAGCGCTTAGCGCGCCGCGACAAGCAGTGCTCAACGTGCCGCGAATTGCCGAGCATCCTGTTCTGCAAAAATGCATTGCTTCATGCGCTGCAACCTGCAGCGCTTAGCACACCGAGACACACAGTGCTCAACATGTTGCAAATTGCAGAGCATCCTGTTCTGCATAAATGCAGCGCTTAACGCACCACGACCTGCAGCGCTTAACGTGCTGCAACACTTAGCGCTCAACGCGCCGCGAATTGCAGAGCACTCTGTTCTGCGAATTGCAGAGCGCCCTGTTCTGCAAAAATGCAGCACTCAACACGCCGCAAATTGCAGAGCACTCTGTTCTGCAAAAATGCAGCACTTAGGAAGCTGTGACATGCAGCGCTCAATGCATTGCAAACTGCAGAACGCCCTGTTTTGCAAAACTGCAGCGCTTTGCGCCGCAAGCTGCAGCACTTGATGCGCCATGACATGCAGCGCTCAGTGCGCTGCAATGTGCAGCGCTTGACGTGCCACGAGTTGCAGGGCACTCTGTTCTGCAAAAATGCAGTGCTTAGCAAGCTGCAGAACAATGTGTCGCGAACTTCAGAACGCTCTGTTTTGCAAAACTGCAGTGCTTTGCGCCGCAACCTGCAGCACTTAGCACGACGCAACACGCAGCGCTTGACATGCTGCAAGTTGCAGAGCACTCTGTTCTGCAAAAATGCAGCGCTTAGTAAGCTGCGACATGCAGCGCTCAATGCGTCGCTAACTGCAGAACGCTCTGTTTTGCAAAACTGCAGCGCTTTGCGCCGCGACCTGCAGCACTTAGCGCGCTGCGACGTGCAGTGCTCGACGTGCCGCGAGTTGCAGAGCACTCTGTTCTGCAAAAATGCAGCGTGTCGCGAACTGCAGAACGCTCTGTTTTGCAAAACTGCAGCCCATGACGTGCTGTGACAGCAGCGCGTGATGCGCTGTGACCTGCAGGGTCCTCCATCCTGCATAATTGCAGTGTGGTCGCACCACGTTTTTGGCAGGACTTCTTGGTCTCGCCTGTGGACGGTGGTAAGTTTTGCCGCAAACACTTTTGCACAGAATTTCTAGACCTAATCTAGGCCTGTTTACCAAATTTCAACATTTTCTGCCAATTTGTTCTCAAAAAATCTAAGAAAAATTCTGAAAAATAGTGAAACGCTAATATTGAGCATAACCTTGGGAAGTATATCAGACATAGTTTGAAACTTGATTCAATATCTTCCAAACTAGTTCATCTATTGGCCGTAGGATTGGCTGTATCAAGGCAGAAGATTTGCAACCCACAATACAATTACAATTTTGAAAAGTGATTACTGGCATACTCTTGAACAGATTTCAAAAATATTTTACACATTTCTAAACCTTATCTGAACCTGCCCTCCAAATATAAACATTGATTGAAATTATTCCAAAATTCTATATAGGCATAGCCAAAGCCATCAGCCAGAGTAGGTAGATTAAATCTTTTTTACCTTCTACTCTAATCTCAATAAAGTAGCCTGAGCTATCAAACATTCTCCTCTAATGATTACAATGGAATCTGTGATAAACAAAGGGGAAAAACAGAAGCATAAACTAACCCTTTCAACTATTTTTGTATTCCACTATTGCTGCTAATCTGTCTTCTCAACAAAAATAATCGGTACAACTTTAATAGATTCCAATCTGAGTCTAATACTTTATTTTAATGTAATAATACTTAAATAATTTATTTTTTGTCACAATGGGAGCAACATGTTGAAATTCTCTATGAAGTTTTTCAGATCATCGCCAAGCATGCTTAAAAAAAAGAAAATGAATAAAATAAAATAAAAATGGTGTTTTTTTTAAGAGTTTGTAATAATCATTAATCTACAAATACCCATGAAGAAAAAAAATAAAAAAGTATTAGAAGGAAAACAGAAAATCATTATTAGAGCTTACAAATTAATAATTGAATCCTTCTACTAGAAGTTTCCTATATCTTATTGTATCTCTTACATACCCAGCTAGATATTTCCAGTTCTTATCATTTAAATAGTCAAGCATTGTCTCTACAGTCATAATAAAATAAATAAATAAATAATAATTTTATTTCCTTAAAAAACAAACAAAAAACAAAAATTAACAAAACAGCAAGCAAATGTAATGAGTACAATTTAAATTTAAATCCAGTTAGTGTTTAAAGAATTAAATAATAAAGTTTCAATTTTTCATTTATTTTTATTGAAAATTAACCTACTCAACTATGGGAACCCCATGTGCTAGAGTAGGTGTAAATTCTGGGTGGGGGTGCGAATACTTTAGGTAAGTGAGCTCACATACTGTTAGAAATAATATTTTCTAGGTGATGTCTTCCAGTTGTTATAATCCACTTTTTAACGATGGCTTTGAATTTTCTTGGGTGTTCTATCATCTTGATGTATGCAGGAAGTAAATTGTGGATTTTTGGTGCTAGGTGGTTGTAGTGTCGTTGATATGTTGCCTTCCTAGCAACGTTTGTGATCAGAAGGTTTCTATTTCTTGTGTTATGACTGTGGTTTCTCCATTGAAAGTTTTCCGGTTTTTTGTGTAGTCTGCAAATGATTTCCAGGGAGTAGAGCTGTCTTGCATCCATCACTCCGAACTCATTGTATAGCTGATCTGATGGGTAGCAAAGTGGTTTCTGCTTAATAATTTTCATTATCAGTTTTTGTACTTTTAAAAGAGGGTCAAGGTGAACGAAGTTTGTCCCTCCCCATCCCACAATCCCATAGGTAATCAAAGACTGGACTAAGGAATAGTACACCATCTTCATACACTTCTCATCTATCAATGTCCTCAGCATTTTGAACTTGTAAATAGTCTTTCTCAACTTTTTGCATAGGTTGTCTATATGATGGTCCCAGCGCAGGAAAGAGTCCAGTATGATTCCAAGATATTTTATTGTTGGTTTTCTGTGGATAGTGTATGCAGTGCTGTTGGAAATGTTGACTGTTAAAAGGTTTTCTGTAGGCTGTCCATGCTGTGTAGCTGAAAAAGTTAGAAAGTGGGTCTTGTCATAGTTTAGGGTGAGCAGATTCTGATTCAACCAATGTGAGATTCTCTGTAGTCCTATTTCAGCCTTATTCCATGCTATTGACCAAGTTGGTCCTGAAAACAAAAGTACAGTATCATCGGCAAAGGTGGTGATGTTCCCCTCAATTTCCATACTGCACAGAGGATTTATATAAATCAAAAATAGTATTGGACCGAGAACTGTACCTTGAGGTACTCCATAATCCACTTTGAGCTTGCTACTTATTTTTCCATTGACTCTGACACTCTGGGTTCTGTTTGACAAGTAAATTTTGAATAATTCCCATGCTACTCCTCTGATACCATAGTTGTAGAGTCTATCCAGCAGAATATCATGTGATACTGTATCAAATGCTTTTTTCAGGTCCAGGAATATTGCCAAAGGTTTCTCATCACAATTGATTTTTTCTGATATTTGTGAAATAACATTGTGGATTGCATCATTGGTACTACAATTTGATCTAAAGCCATATTGATTCCGTGATAAAATATTATTTGTTTCAAGGAAGTTGATAAGTCTAGACTTGATAATCTTCTCAAAAATTTTCGCCAGGATATTTAAAAGTTATATTGGTCTATAACAATTCAAATCTTTCTTGTCTCCTGATTCGAAAATTCCTTCAAACAGTGGGGAAAGAAACCTTCTTGTAGGATTTTGTTGGCAATTAATGTTAATGGTCTAGTTAGGGCTGCACTGTTTGTTTGAAGAGCTCTGGTCTGAAGTAGTCTGGGCCTGGTGCACTATCTGATTTGAGACAGCTGATTATTTTTTGTATTTCTTCTTCATCTACTGGCATAAAAAATATTGATTGACATACTCTAGTAGTGGTAACTGTAGGTTCATCTGCAGGTTGTTGATTGTTCAATATATTTTGTGCCAGTTCAGATCCAATATTTTTGAAGAATTCATTGAAAAATTTTGCTATGTCTTCATCATTCTCTCCCAGTTTCAATTCTCTTCCTTGCACATTTATTTGTTCGATTTGTGTTTTCAGTGTCTGAACTTCAGTTATTTCTTGAATCACCTTCTATGTCTGTTTTGCATTTCTTAAATCTCCAAACTTGTGAGAGAAATATTGTTTTTTTGCTTCTTCTATAACTCTGGTTAATAGGTTTCTGAATTTTCTGTAATATTGATTTAGTTGGAGATTTGATGCATTATTTTTACATTGTTTATGAAGTTTATCTCGCTTCCTTATAGATGTTATTATTCCCATTGTTATCCATGGCTTGATTTTCTTCTTTCTATGTGGAACTATGTAAGCTTTCTTACTCTCTTCCAGGCGCCCATTCACTATAGTAATAAACTCTTTCAGTTTGCCTTCAGTACTATCCTGCATGTGAATGGAGTTCCAAGTTTCTTCTGAAAGCATTGATGAAAACTTGACTCTATCAAATTTCTCTCTGTGCTGCTCTTTCTCCACATTATTGATGTTTCTGTTGCTTTTTATTCCAAGAATAGTAGTGTAGTGGTCTGTTATTGAGTTTTGAAATATTATTGGCATAAGATCTTTTTTGAAGTTCACTAAGATGTGATCCAGGCATGTGGCGGTATTGTTGTTGACTCGAGTAGGCTGTTTGATGCAGTGAACAAAGCCAAATTCACTGAGTAAATTCTCATAATCATCCAGTTGTCGATGCTTGTTTGGTTCTATGGTGTTAATATTGAAGTCTCCTACAACTACATAGGAATGTTGACTTGATCCCTCGAATACTTGTCTCAAACTATTGATGAATTCTGTCAAATCCGGATTGGAAGGTGACCTATATATTGCGGTTACAACAAATATACTTTCTCCAGTTTCAAGGCGGAGGTTCAAACAGTTGGCGTGTTGAATTTCTGGCTCTTCAACCTCAGTGTTAATGTCAGCTTTAACATATACAATCACTCTATCATTCTGCAGCTGATTCTTCTCGGTTGCATATAGATTGTAGTTACTTATGACTCGCGGAGTTGTATTGCAAGAAATCCAGCATTCTGTTAAAACAATAACATCAAAATCACACTGTAAGTCTTCTAGTTGTATCAGGAACTCGTCAATATTCTTGTTGTAGCTTCTAATATTAAAACTGACAATTTTCAGGTTAAACTGTTTCAAGCTATCACATACATATTTCGGATCCAGAGTTGAAAAATCATTTACATCTGCTAAGTCAAGCTCTTCTATCAGATTATTCATCAATTTTATAATTTTTAGTATTGGATTCTATTTCTAAGTTTTTGTTGTTCCATACCAAAAGCTCTTCATCTGTCCTCCCGTTTACTCTATCAATAATATCCTGCACTGCATCATTGTAGCCTGTTGTTAGATATCTGAAGCTTTCTGTATGCCTGGATATTGCGACAATAGCATGTGATACACTGTTGTATATTTTATTGTCTTTTGTGTCAATCCTCACTAACACTACATCCTTTGAAGTAAGCTGTCCTGATCGACCTACAAAAGGCTTTTGAATGTGTTGATTTCAAGATCCTCCTGGATAATTTGCATGGCCTAGGAGTGAGAGGTGTCTCTCATAGACTTATAAAATCATACATATATGAACGTACCCAGTATGTCTGCATATCCTCAATATCTGGAACTGTTTCATCTACCAAAATGAGGATCAGATCTGGAGTTCCTCAGGGATCAATCCTGGGCCCATTACTTTTCCTCCTATACATTTCAGATGTACATCTAGTGGTATCAGATAATGTTCTCTTCACACTATATGCTGATGACACTACACTTTTATTTACGGACGAAGATGTGGAAAATCTGGAAATAAAGATGAACATCTTCACAAATTCTATTGTCCAGTATTTCAACAACGCCCGCTTATCAATAAATTCCAAAAAGAGCCAAACCATCCATTTCAAATCCAACCCTGTTCCTCCCCAACTGTGCATCGATGACGATTTAGTTGAGTCCTCTGACTCAGTTAATATGTTGGGGATAGGCTTTGATGATAGGTTGTCATGGACACTTCATATTGATAAGATGGTCAAAATATTATGTAGAAGTCTCTTCCTCTTAAGAAATCTGATAAAGTATGTCCCTCAGAGCACAGTTAGGGTGACATATTATGCTACTTTCTACTGTTATATTGCGTATGGTATAGAGGTTTGGGGTGGTGCTTCAAAAGAGAACATGCAGAGAGTTTTTGTCATACAGAAGAAAGCAATAAGGTATTTGGCAGGACTTGGTTACAATCACCCTTGTAGAGAAGCTTTTAAAAAATTGGAACTACTCACTGTGCCATCCGTTTACATTTTTAGGCTGATTATGCACACAATTAAAAATAAAGTGAACCATAAACTAAACTCAGACACACAGTCATATAATACAAGAGGGAAAGAAAATTTTGCAATTCAACAACATAAGAAAAAACTATTTGAAAACAAGCCTAGTTACGCTGGATGCAAATTTTACAACCTACTCCCATCCAATTTGAAATTATTAACATTATTAAAAAATGAGCAAAATAAATTTAAGACTGAGCTTAATAAATTTTTAATATAAAAAGCCTATTATTCAGTAGCTGAATACATGGATGATCAGTTTTGACAAATAATAACTTAGTTGTAAATTTTATCTTTATTAACTTTAATGTTATACTATATTCTTAGTACTATATATCTTGATTCTAGTTTTAGTGATTTTAAAATTTTGTTACCCTCCAGAGGAATTATTGACGATATTCAACTGTATATTTGTATTACTTGTACTGTGTTGAATAAAACATTATCTTATCTTATCTTATCCCTTGCGCTTCGTGAATTGTGTTAATTCTCTGGGACTTATATTTCTTCATGCAATCACGGAGAACTTTTTTTTCTTTTTGCGTGAATGTGAGGATTAGAGTATTTTCCTTGAGCTGATGGGTTTCGCCGTTTTTGAATGTTGGAAGAATTGATCTTACTCGGGCATTCTTTGTGCTGATTCCTTGGTAGAATGATTGAAGTACAAAACATACATCCACTGGACACCGCTTTGTTACTGTTATATATTCTTCAGGTTCACAGAAATCTGAAATTTTATTCCACTTGGTAACTACTGGTGATCTCTCGATGTATGGTATCTGGTTGGAGTCGCCCACAACTATAATTTCCACTGCTCAACTCAATTCTGCAATAAAGCCAATGTAACCAGCATGCATCATTAGCCCCTCATCAAAGTATACTTTTTCATATTTCTTGCCTGGATTATTTATAATATATGATGCTACTGTCCTGTAATCCTTTCTTAGCTGAGTAGGTATGTTCTGACTGGCGTACTTTGCTGAAACCGAATCTCTTATATCTTTTATGCTTGCTCTAGTTTGAGTTAGTACTAAATCTTTTCCTGGAGAGTGCTTCCTGATTATATATGTCGATTTCCCACAACCAGGCACTCCTTCTATCCAACTTATTTGTGGAAATCTAGGCTTATTGATGTGAATTTTGTTTATCTTACTAATTAGCTCACCGTCTAGCATGAGTTCTGTATCTCTAGTGACTAATATGTATTTTTCAGTGGTTTTGAACTTATTTTCCTTCTCCACGAACTCAATATATTTGCCTCCTTCTTCCAGACTGTATCCCATTCTGTAAAGAGTGTCTGTTTTGAATAGAAACTTCTTCATTACATTATCAAATATGTACATATCTTTTTTCTCAACTGCACCAATCGTTCTGTTTGACACGTCTTCACATATATTTTTAAGAATCCCCTTGTAGATTTTAGCATTTTCAGCATCAGCCTTTTCCAGGAGGTTACGGAGGTCTATCATCGTATTAATAATTATATCTTTCATACTTTGATGCTCCCTCGAAAAAACCAGTTGGATTCTCTGTAGCATTATGTTGACTCGGTATTTCTAAGTAATCGATATTTCTAATACCTTGATTGTAAAATACAAAACGGAGGGCTTCATTATCCAGTACAGAGCTTAACATACGTATTGCCCGTATATCTTGAATTGCATAGTCGAAAATATCAATTCCTATTACTAGGGTAATTGACTGAACTCCAACTGTTCAATAGAGCAAGCATGTTATTAAATCTTTGATGAGCTTGTTCATTTGTTTCTACAATGAATACTGGACACTCAGATTTTCGAGAGAAAGCTTTTATATAGTCTACTTCAGTGTAAGTTAGTTGTTGCCATTCATTAATTTCGATTTTGGAGCATTGCAAAAATTTTGACAGCCCCTTAGATAATATCATACAGTTTCCTTCTTTGCATGCAAAAGAAATGACTAAATCTACATATTCTCCATAATTATAAACAAGATTGATTCTACTTTTTGGGGTTTTTACTGTCATGTTGAATTTTTTTAATTTGTCAAGAATTTCACATATATTTCCATTAATGGTATTATTTTGTGCTACAATAGAAACTTTATGTTTACTGAAGTGTTGCAAGGTACTATGAAACAACTTTTTAATACCCATAGTCGGTCATATCAACTACTTTCCTCAGTGCCTTTTCATATTCTGGACAGCTTTTGTCACACACTTTGTGGTCTGCTGGATTATTACGTTTTTTACAGTTCACACATACTTCTTTCTTGTCCAGGTTTGGGCAGGACTTTATATCATGACCAGTCTCTGCACAATGGCTACATGTGTTTTGTTCTTGCTTACAGAAACGACCGATGTGGCCTAGTCCATTGCACTTGAAACACCTGCTTACTGATACATAGTCCTTGACGCTACTTGATGACCAATCTATAAATACTCTCCTCATATTTTTAAGTTTATTTCTTATTTCAGCTACACATTCTACAACCCAGTTAACCTGCTTTTTATATTTTGGCCCTATCTTGAAAATTGGTTTGAACGAATTTTTGAATTGCTCAAATGAAATGTAGTCTTGGAAATTCCTATTGAAAACTTCGCTAACGCTAACTACTTCTTCTTGACTCAGCTCGGCAGGAACATTGTATATTACCAATTTAGGTTTAATTTTATGTGGCTCACTTACCTCAAATTCAGCATTTTGCAGCAAAGAATCATTGAAAAATTTTTCCTTGTCTACACTAGAAGTCAATAACCAGAAGAACTCCCCCACCATTCACATTAATTGCCTTTTTTACTTTCAAAGAGTTCTCGTTAGAAATAGTTTTTTTAATAACTTTTTTCAGGTTCTCGCTTGTTTGTATTTCGGTTCCCTGGATCTCCTTCGGCTTTATCAAAATAGTCTTGTCCTTTGGAACTGGCCGGCTACTCTGCTCACTGGTTTTCTCCTTTATTGTTTCACCTGGCTTCTTTTCTTCTTTCTTCTTCGGTAGTTGGACCGTTTCGGCGTAGCTTGGTTTCCTGATTGTACTGGAAACTATCAGACTTGATGAAAGCTTCTCAATTTGTTTTTCAATATTGTTGAGTCTCTCATCTATCTTTGTATTTTTGGCGGTTGCCTCACTGCTCACTTCGGTTTTTCCTGCGATTACTCCTAGATCCTCACAAAGAACAAGAAAGTCTTTATAGTCTGCTTGAGATATTTTTCTCTTCTCGAACAGTTTCGAGCCCCAATCCTTAAAAGATGCTTTTAAAGTCCAAAGTTTATAGAATAAATTATCATCTTTATTAGGCTCCATTATTTTTTCAGCTTGATTATTTTCACAATCTTTTTTATCACTCTTTTCATACTCCGATGCTAGAAATGGAGAAAGTTTTTCTGGTGATCCCATTTCATATCGTAATTCACAGTTTATTTACACAGTAAGAGCCATGTCACACTACGCCACTTCAGACGCGCGTTCGTAACAGCGCGTTAGGCTCATCCAATTTTATTCCTATAGTATCAAATACGAGTGGCGCGTACCCCTGTCACACTACGCCACGCGTTTTTTTGAGACGCGCTGTTGGGTCGACCGTCCGCGTTTCCAAAGCTACTCAGAAGTGGCGAGCCACAGGGTCAGCAGCTGTAACGTTATGAGAACGCGCCCAACCTGTCACACTACGCCACTTCAGCGCCACTCGCAATGAAAAATCTTATCACTCCACTAAATCTAAATCACGTGATTTTAAAGATAGAGGAATTCTGATTTCAGATTTGAATTCAGCGCTCTCGAATTAGTAAGATTTCCCACGTGGACTCAAAAATATTGAAAATTGAGGAATTTATATTATCATTGATAGTTTCAATTTATTTTGTTCTACTTATTCCGTTTCAAAGATCACATAGTAACAAATTATAAGTACTATCGCACAACAAATTACTATAAAATATGAAATAGCAGCTTCTAGATTTCCATTAGAATAATCAGTATCTTTTTTTTATTCCTGATTATATGAGAAAATATTCTAGTATGCTTTAATTTCTTTTCAAGCACACAGGCCTAATCAATTTTGTCAGAATTATAATCAAGCTTATTATTACTTGTAGATCCACAAATGTAGATGAGTATTATCTTATAATTTACATGATAAAATCATTCTCCAGAGTTTTTCATGTGCAAAGATATAATTATGAGCATTTTTGTATTATTATTATCATCATATCAATTCATTGATAATAATAGTAATAGTAATAATGTTATGAGATGTACATTCAATGAAAAGTTCACGTACTCACAGCTACTACTAATATAAGATGTTGTTGACAAAACCGTGTCATGCTGATGGCAGTATTTCCCAATAATTCTTAAGAAATAATAATTGCCTACATTTCAATATAATTTCATTTCAATTGACGACCACCCAGTGCTTTGTTATTATTCATCATTATTATTTTAATAGATTTATTATTCAATAAATATTATTTTAAAAGGGTACTAGGATCTTCATTAATTATTGAAAACTTTGATGGTAGGTATAGTCTGTCCAAGTAAAGAAGACCCTCTGGCAAGATAGGAAAATAACTCAAGCTCGGTCAATTTTGGTTCAAAAATTATCAAATTCATTTAAATTGTGTAATTTGATCTACTATTTAGACCAGATTTATAATTCTTGAAGAAATATTAACCAATTTGTTTGTTCAAAGCACCCAGTTAAATCCTGTGACTAAAATGTAGTGATTTCACTAGTGAAAATATTTTCACTAGCTGACGAAAGAGTTTCTTTACACTCACAAAAAATTTGCTGACTACACTAAACTACGACAAACAACTGAGACGATTTTCACTCTACGGCTGCTAAACTACAACATGTAGGACATAATCTCTCTATCATTGCACAAAGAGCATACATAACTATTCTTTCCCCTGTCTACTCTGAAATTTTGTGGTAGGAGCGATCCTCTTGCTCTGAAAATTGTGTTAATAAAGCTTCTCTTATTAATATCACTGATATAATCTGGCTTTACTTGTTCACCTATTTTCAAATCGTAGTATATGCAGTGAAATTGCGAGTTCGCGGCTCTCGTCCACCACTCTATCTGGATCTTATGCCGCAATTTATCTACAACTTCACCGCATTCTACACTCAACAAAACAGGTCGAACTATTGGATCCACCCACTCTTCCCCACATTGATGAAACAAATCGTTCCACTCTCTCCACCATCCACACCTCTTTTCTGCCATTAGGATAGTTATTTTTCTAGGGAATCTTGAAACAGGCAAAACAATTGTTTTCATTATATATTATATATAAGTCATCAGCCAAAATAAGTCTCTCCCACTTTCCAAATATAAAATATAATTCGGAGTATTCTGAGGAATGCCAAACATTTTTTTGATGAAAAAGCGATTGAACTGTTCTATATCTTCCCTCTTTTAATAGCCCCAATCCTGACCTGCATACGTTATTGTAGCTATGCTTACTGCTTCAAAGACTTTCCATTTTGTACTAATTGGCACTTCATTGCTACTAATCAATTTTCGGTACAGACTATTAATTCCATACCTAGCTGCGTGGAAATGGGCGGTTAAAGATAAGGTAGAAATAGAAGTAAGCCCCAGGTATTTGTATTCATTCACCACATCAATATTTTCTCCACCGTAATTCCATCTCTCATTCCTACACAATTTTCCCCCTCTCCTGGACACAACAATTTTTGACTTTTCTCTGTTCAAGATAAGATTCCATCAATTACAGTATTCTCTTAGCCTGTTTATCATTCTCTGCAGTCCATTAATGTTATCAGAGAAAATAACCAAATCATCCAAGAGATAAAAGCATACAAGAGAGAGTTGATTCTGGAATCTCCCACCATCAGCCCTCCTTCTATAAATTCACATATCTCACGTGTAAAGATGGAGAACAAAATTGGCAAGATCAAGCATCCCTGTTTCAAGCCGCAATCAAATTTTATGTACTCTGTTATACCTATGTCACTCCATATTGTTACGGAATTCAACAGTATCTGATGGCCTTGAGATAGTATTACGACAAGGATGGACAAGGCGGGGATGGGGAGGCATTGTGTCAACAAACAAGCACATTATTTTGTAAACAAACACTTATCTAGAACCCTCTCGAAGTGACAATGCCAGAACCTTCTAGCATTCTCTCGTTAATTCTCAGAAGCCTATATATTTGGAATGTTTGGGTTTACCAGTCAGTCGTACTCAAACATTCAAACAAGTTGGCTCAGTGGTTGTTGAAGAGAGAGGACGTGTGTCGGCTGCTCCATAAAGATTTTGTTTTATTAAGTGATTGATTTATTGCAATATGAAGTGCGGTAGTTGTGAGGGCTCTGTTCTAGAAAATGAATTCGTAAAATGTACAAAATGTGACAAGGTGTGCCATTTTGCATGTCAAAATATAAAAGGGTCTACTTTTCACAAAATGTCCTCCGCTGTGAAATTGAATAAGTGGATGTGCGTGAACAGCAAGTCAAATTATAGCGGAAGGCGGAGTCAAAATGTTGGGGGAGTTGAGAAGGAATGTGCGATTACGAACACCATTGGTCATCTTTCGTCTACCGATTTACAGCTGATAAAAATATGATAATTTCTGAACTTTTGTCTCCAATCACCAAGGAATTAGCGGATATAAAGGCATCGATTGAATTCATTTTGAATGAATTTGACTCTTTCAAACAGGACATTGAAAAACATACAACCGAAATTAAAGTATTGAAAAATGACATATAGCTGGCTTAAAAAGTGAAAATGCGATCCTAAAAAGCAAATTAACAGACTTACAAGGCTACACTTGTAAAGATAATATCATTCTAGCTGGCGTTCCCAAGACAAAAAATGAATCCATCTATGATATCTTTGATCAAATCTCCGTTAAAATTGGCAGTGATGTGAAGTCCACAAACATAAGCATCGCGCATAGGATGCCTAGCAGACTTAAGGAGGCAACAAAACCTATTGTCTTCAAGTTTGTGAAGCGTGTAGACATACTAAAGTGGATGAAAGACTTCAAAAAATTTGCTGGAGGAGGCAAGACGGGTCCGGGCATTTCATCAAAACAAATCCACAGAGACTTGCCAGAGGGAAGAGTTTTGGTCCACAATCATCTTTCTCCCCACCAATTACATTTATTAAGAAAAACAAAAACTGAAGCATTGAAGAAAGGTTATAAGTTTGTGTGGGTGAAGGATGGGAAAATTTTGGTTAAGAAGGATGAGGGCTCAAAATTTCCAATTTGCATCAGAGCTGAAGAGGACCTGATCAAAATCTAAAGTCTCTATTTGAATAAGCTTTGAATTTCTTCTAATTTCACGTAGTTTCTTAATTATTAATTTTTATGACTAATATACAAGATATATTTTCTCTATATGATTTCAATAACATAACCAAAGTAGTTGATGATTATATAAATCATTTACCACAATGTGAAGAAGAAGAATTAGATTTTTTTAACATATATTCATTGAATATACGTAGCTTATCAAAAAACTTTGATGAATTCATATACATTCTTGAAAACTACAGAACTAAGTACGACATTTCAATACTTACTGAGACTTGGTTTAATGTGAACATTCCTTTTATGTATAGTATACCAGGTTATAGAGTTGTGGATAAAAACGCTTATATGAATAAATGTGATGGCTTGTGCATGTATATAAAAGACTCTTTAAGTTTTGATGTTGTGGATTGTAATTTAAGAGGATGTAATTCTATTTGTATAGACGTTGTAACCCCTAGTGGCAGAAGCTTGAAAATTATAGGAGTATATAGATCTCCAAATGGGGATGTATCAAACTTTTTAGAAAGTGTAGATGAGTATATAAGTAGCATTCCAAATAATGTTGATGTTTGTTTTGTGGGAGATATAAATTTAAACGTATGCTCAAACAACAAAATAACTAATGAATATTTAGATTCAATGAACGGGAAGGGATATAAACCTTATATTACCAGTTACACAAGGGTAACAGAAAAGTCTGAAACATGCCTAGATCATATTTTTCTTAAAATCTCAGATAAAATGATTAAGTATAAATCAGGGAATATATTGAAAACCAATATAACAGACCACTTCTCAGTTTCGCTCAATTTAGGATACAAAGGTAATATAAACAAGAACATAAGTCATAAAATTACTTACAAAAATTAGACTACAATAAACTTAAAGATTTACTGTCACAGGACAATTTGTTCTCCGACTTGAAGGAAATAAATTCCGAGGTAAACCAGATGGTATCTTCTTTTGTTAATACACTAAATCGGTTCATTGGAATATCATCTAGGGAAATAACTATACCACACAAAAAGAAACCCTTGAAGCCATGGATGGTCCCAGGGCTGATAAATGCTATCAATAAAAAGATAAAATGTACAAAAAACTAAAAAAAGAACCATTTAATAATAAATTGAGAGAAGATTTGAGAGTATATAAAAACATATTGAATAAATTGATAATCTCAACAAAAAATAACTATTATACAAATGAAATAAATAGAAATAGTAAAAATCCTAGAAATCTATGGAAATGCATAAACAATATCATAGACAAAACCAACAACAAAAATGCAGACATTAAAATAGAAGCATCTGAATTAAACAGTTACTTTGCTGAAGTGGGTAAGAAACATGCGGAAGCCATACCAAAAAGTGGTTATTTAGACAATCTACAATTCAAAAACTATGATACCCTTCAAAATTCATGGTATCTAACGCCCGTTGAAGCCTCAGATGTAGAAAAAATTATACATCAATTAAAAAATAATGCCAGTCCTGGGACAGATAACATTTCCAACTATACCTTGAAACAAATTGCTCAGTATATTGCAGAGCCTCTAGCAGATATCATTAATAAAATCTTTGTAACTGGGACTTTCCCCAATCATTTTAAAATTGCTAAACTCAAACCTATATTCAAAGGGGGTGACAAAACTTAACCAAGTAATTACAGGCCAATAAGCCTTCTAAGCAATCTAGCCAAAATAGCTGAAAAACTGATTAAAGTTAGATTAATTAATTTTTTAGACAAAAACAACATAATAGAAGAACAACAGTTTGGCTTTCAAAGAAATAAAAGCACAGAAGACACACTGTGTAGTTTTGTCAATCAAATTAGCAATAATTTAAATAAAAGAAATAATACTATGTCAATATTTTTGGACTTATCAAAAGCTTTTGACACTATACCACATGAAACACTCTTTAAAAAATTACATAAAATTGGAATGAGAGGAATTACTTTAGATTTATTCAAAAGCTATTTACAGGAAAGATCGCAAATTTTGACCTTGAATTCACAAAAGAGCAACTTGAATCTAACTGCTTATGGTCTATCACAAGGTACTGTTTTATTGCCTGTTTTATTCCTAGTTTACATGAATGACGTCTTAAAATTGAAATTGAAAAATGGCAAGATTGTGTCATTTGCTGATGATACAGCAATAATTTTCTCCAGTGCTAATTGGTTAAACTTGTTCAATGATGCAGAAAGTGATATAATAACAATCAAAAAATGGTTAGACTTGAATACCATGAGCTTAAATGTAAATAAAACAAAATATATAACATTTTCTCCTAACTCAACTGGAACTCCTGAAAATCATTTCAAATTGATGTGATAATTCCTGTGAAAAAATATGGAGTTTTCAAAAAAATGTAACTTGGAAACAATTGATGATACAGAGTAGTAATCAGTCTCAATTTCTTCCAAACTTTGTTCTCTAGAAAAAGCATGCATGGAATTTGCTTGGTTCGGCTACAATTCACGAAAAACTGAAATTTTTCACCTTTTACCCCTCTCCCCTAAAAACCTGACGCTTGAATGGGTGTAACCTTTTACCAAACAATAAAGGGGTACAAGGGGGTAAAGGGGTACAAGTTGGCATCCTTCCTCTTTGGATGTTGAGTTTTGGTATTTTTTTTTTAACTAATTGCACCGTACTATAAAGTCCACAAGATATTTCTTACTACATGCCCATCTATATAAATATATCTCACCATCTTACTACTGATATGCCCCTGACTGCTGCTTACCCACGTATCCCCCATAACGACTCGGAAATAAGCAAAGTATAACTCTCAAGGAGGCAGCAAATTTACATTTAGCCTATAGGCGGCATACTCTTAAATCCAGCCCTGTATCTAATGGAGGATATTCGTTTAAATTTATGTTGAAAAGTCTGGTTTCCAATTGAAAAACTTCAAAACTAACGATTTTACGGACCTCAACTACCATATAAGTTGAGGTTAACTATACTTCCAAACCTCAAAACCAAAAGTCTAATTCAACAAAGACATTCTTTTATCATTGTTCCAGTATAATATGACAGTGGACTATTGATAATTAGTTGAAATTAAAACGATAAACACACTATTATAATAATAAACTTAAATTATAACACACATATCTCAAAGTACAATAAACCATTGTAGGAATGAATCATTGAATTCGATTCTATCTAATTCTAATCAATTTGATAGTCAATATTCGATAGTGATCAAGAATTCTAGCTTTTAAATCATGAAGATTGTTTTTACTTTGGTACTATACTTCCATATGTGTACATTTTTACATTTCTATAAATTTATGAATAATATAAGTATTTAACTTTCTTCCATCATTATACATTGTTTTATAAATATTCCTTCAAAATATCAGCGTAACCAACGTTTCTTCCAAACTGTGCACTCTATACTGTTTACTGTTCTACAGTTCACGCCTAAGTTCCAAATGTAGACACAAAATATCATAGAGATGCTTCCCATGTTATTTAAATGGGCTTACTTTATTCCCAAGGGAATTTCAATCTTCTTTTTCTCCCAAGGGAGAGAATGAAGCGCTTTAGTATTTGATTCCATGGAGTGAAATGCGACTTTAGATAGTAGGTGGAGGAAAAAAAATATTCTACTCAGGTTTCGAACCAGACTGATTGGTAAGCAGTGAAATACTAGTCCACATCGCTAACCACTGGGCTATGAGGCTTTGATGGGGAGCCAATTCTGCCAGTGATACCAACATGATTTCAAGAGCATAATAGACATTTCTGACCAGGAATGTTTCTTAAAACTGATGTTAGGTTGCAATCCTGCAGTGCAGAGAGCATGAATATAGCATGAATAATGTGTATAGTAATAGTGTGTAAGCAATCCTTTTTTTCCTTTTTTTGTCCTTAATATGCAAATTTTCAAAATGCTCTATAGCCTATAACCTGGTCGTCCATGTCTACTATCACCATGGCAAGTTTGAATCAAATCGGTCAAGCGGTTCCGGAGGAGTAGTTATACAAAGAGTGACTTTCCTAATCCATTAGAGCTTCGCTTTGCTCCGCTCAATTACTAATTTCCATACTAGATGTTGCTTACTATTGTAGCTTACCATATTCCTATAATAGCCTACTTGAATGGCACTTAACTCTCTCAAGAAACATTTTCGAGCATGCCTTTTTGCATAATTATAGTATCTTGAAACCACCCCGACCCCACTATTGTTTCCAACAGCATAGTTTTGAAAATTGTGAAAGGATTGGAGAAAATGAGCAATAGTAAAAAGACTATCATCCATATTCAGATGTTCTCCGTTATGACATACATGTCCATCCCACGAATGTGCTCGACATAAAATAAACCAATACAAATCTCCAAACATATTTATCATCTCAACTGTCAAATGGATCTGTTATTCTCCTAAAAAGACAACAGTAGTATTCCTGTTTTGATTGGCCGCTCCAGACAAAGCTTTTCACATTCGGAAGGATAAAAGCTCACCATGGCATTCATATCTAACGATGAGAGCCTCAATGCCGCACAATAAAATAAAGGTAACTTATACTACAACAGAACAACTATGCCAGTAGTATAGATATTACATGACTTTTCCATTTTAATTGACTTGATATGTGTTGTGCTTTATTGAAATTTTAATAAAGGATTTCAATTGGAAAATTTTCATTATTCAGCTTCCAATCTTGTAATGTTATTATTGTAAGAGTACACTAGAGTAAGTTGAATAATTATTGATAAGAAGGCCAGAATAATTCTGACAGCTTATTTATGATCTCTTATGCCGTTCTGTTATGTGAGAAATTGAGAGGATTGATGACAATGATTAGTATTTATAGAATTCAGGTACAGGTACCGTACCTTATGAGTAGGCTAACTGATGATTTGAATTGTCAAGTTATTATACATTTTCATGACAATAATATTTTTATATATTTTCATTTTTCATTGGCAGGCTCATCAAATAATAACTTAGACCTATTCTAGTCGAGCCACAAATCTGATAGAACAAAGTTTGATGTTTCGCAATCTCCACCTTATTTGTTTGTTACATTATTCAGGGAATTTACTGAATACTACTGAATACAAATCTATAATATATTTATTCAAATTTGTAATCGATTGCAATATGTCTATTAATGTGAGCTCCGTGAAGCTGGCCCCACCCACTCAAGCACATTTTTTATAAATGGTACCAAAAAAATGTGCTTAAAATGTGCTTTCTGAATATCACATTAAAAAAAATGTGCTCGACTCCTTGACCTTGAAAATTGATACCGTTGGTGGGTGGGGCCAGCTTCATGGTCAGCCCCACCCACTCAAGCAAATTTGTTCGAAATGGTCTCAAAAAATGTGCTTAAAATGTGCTTTCAGAATATCATATTTTTAAAAAATGTGCGCGACTCCTTGACCTTGAAAAATGAATTCAAAGTTATGATGCTGGCCCCACCCACTCAAGCAAAATCGTTCAAAATGGTCTCAAAAAAATGTGCTCAAAATGTGCTTTCAGAATATCATATTTTTAAAAATGTGCGCGACTCCTTGACCTTGAAAAATGCATTCGAAATTATGATGCTGGCTCCACCCACTCAAGGAAATTCGTTCGAAATGGTCTCAAAAAATGTGCTTAGAATGTGCTTCCAGAATATCATAATTTTGAAAAATGTGCGCGACTCCTTGACCTTGAAAAATGCATTCAAAGTTATGATGCTGGCCCCACCCACTCAAGCAAATTCGTTCAAAATGGTCTCAAAAAATGTGCTTAAAATGTGCTTTCAGAATATCATATTTTTTAAAAATGTGCGCAACAATGCATCCACCCACTCAAGCAAAGCTTGGAAGAACCACCGTTCCTATTTGTTGAATGTTTTGTCCTAGTAGAATCTAGTAACAGCTCCAGTCTCTGCAGCCTCTAATTAATTATTCAAGTCAATTATAAAGTCGTGAAAAATACCTGATGTGGAGATTTGGATCCATACACGTCGCCATGCTTAGCCGGTGAAACAATGAGTGAAATATAAAAGTGATTTGCTGAGCTCAGCGCGACTAGAAAAAGGGTGAGCCATATCTAGTGCATTTACATCAATTGAAACATGACAATTTACTTGATTCAAATTTTTAAATTGTAATCAGAACGCAGAGGCATTCCTTAGAAGAGTCACTGCTTACCTTAGGTGAAAACCAAATGTTGTAGTGAAATTTGAACAGAAATTTCTGAATTATGGATTATATTATTGTGGAATGGAGTGGCTGCAGCCACTAGCCAGCTAGTCGAGTAGATTAGACGCTGGCTTTGTAATCCAAAGGCAAAAGGAAGATATTTTTCTCGGGCCACTCCCGTGTTTCGTGTTTCCATTTCGGATGAACACGTTAAGCCGTCGATCACGGCAGCCTAAAAAGCAGTCGCCAGGTCGTTTCAGAGGCCTGAAATTTCTGACACCAGACCTTAGCTAGCAATGTCACACAATATTATTATTATTATGATTGATTTAAATTTTTCATTATTGTAATTAGGGTTCACCCTTCATATTTCTTATTCTGTTATTTTATCATTTTAAGGCTCTGTTTGATGCTTGCTTAGTGCTATTCTGTGACTTACTGCTTCTCAATTTATTTGAGCAGGAATAATATATTCCATTATTAATAATTCTTCCAGAGGAGTTTATTAATAAAAGAAGGAACAATACAGATGAGATATTTCATGTTTGTGAATTTAAGTATCAATTTGGAATTTATTGCAAAAAATGATTTATTTTTTGTGGCCCCCACTACATAAAATATGTGTTGGGAAACCACAAATACTTTAAGTATAATAAATTCTGTGTCTTTAAAATCTGTATGATTATATTGTATGAATATTATCAAATGAGAGGGTGATGCTCTGCTATTCTCACTTTATTCATAATTTTAAAATTCCTTTTTTATTTGAAAGTATTACTAGAATATCTTGGCAACATGGAACAAATAATTCAAGTCATTTATCATGATATTGACGTGTCAAAGTTTGTCACAACCAGAATAAACCCAGATTATCTTTGTAAAGATAACCTTGTTTTTGAACTTTTATCTATTGGTGAGGTTGAAGATGTTTCAACTTGGGATGTTAGGAATCTCAGGTCTGGATACCGAAATTTAGTGAATAATCCAATGATCAATTATGTTAATTTGATGAAAGGTATCAATGATATAAATGAATCCTTCTCTGTACTTGATAAAGACATACCATTACTAATCAAATTTATCACCAAATTTCCTAATGAAAATGACAAAGAGGTAACTAAGAAAAATGTTAGTAAGGCTGAAACTAGATTCCTTCACTACTTGAATCGAACTAAGCAAATAATAGATTTCTTTAGAAGCTATGGCAATGATGAAAACGTTTCAGAATCTAATGATAAGGAAGTTAGAAATAATGAAGTTGAACAAAATACTGATCCTAATAGTACTAAACTTGAAATGGGTCGTTATGTAGCAAGCTTAACTACACTCAGTGAAACTATGCTTGGAATATACCAGTCAATTCTCAATCTTCAAAAACTTATGAGAGTTCCTACTCCAAAAGTTGGAACAACTAGGATAGTTAGCCCAACTAGATTTCATACTACATCTGCCTTTAGTATTTTTGTTCCTAATTCGGAAACTACTTCTTCTCAAATAGACAAGATTTCCAATCCAATTCCAAGTTGTTCTGGAATAAATAGTAGTTTAACTAACCAAACCTTAGCCTTAGGTACTCTGTCGCAATCACAGCAAGTTGATAGATCACATGCTCCTTGCTCATCAAATTTCGTTGTAACTAATTCTCAAAGAGAACAAACTCAACACAGGCCTACGATTTCAAACTTTGCTCATGCTGTTGAAAGCAGTATGTACAACAAATTACGTAATCCTATTGAGAGTTTGTTGAATGGTTTTAAGCCTTGCGATGGATTGAACATCGATCACCTACTACATTTTATCAGTACAGCTTTGAAAATAAAAAGTCTAGGACCTATTTCTGACATGAACTTGCTTCAAATATTGTCACCATATACTGTGGGTGCTTTATCTGACAAAATAACTCATTCTTTGCATAATAATTCCAACTTCAATGATTTTCATTCTGATCTTTTGAATTATTTCATAGCTCATTGTTTGCTTCAAAATATTAAAAGAGATAGATTCTATCATTTGCAAGCACCTGGTGAATTATTATCCAGTTATATTGTTTCTATCAAAGAAGTTGCAAAACTATTATTATTGACTGAAACTGAAATTGAGATTGTCAATACGATTTGTAGTGGAATTAACTCAGCTGAATGCAGTCGGTTGACTTTCATGGAAAGGCCAACGACCTTTCAACAGTTGAACACTTTGTGCATTCACTCACAAAACATTGCATTTTGCGACAATGAGCGCAACAGATTGTATAGTAATTCGCAAAATCGTAGTGTTGTAAATAGTTTGAATCATTCTCATAATAGTAGATATGGTAATAGGAATTTCCAGCATCGTTCTAATGTAATTTGTAACTTTTGTAAAAAAGGTGGCCACATAGAGAGAAATTGCTACTCTAAATTAAACCAAAATCAAAAAAAACTGGCAGCGTCCAGCCTCAAAAGACAAAACTTAGGACAGAGTATGAAAAGAGTTAGAGATAGAACCACACGGCCTGCTAAAGCAAAGTATGTAGGTAAAATTAAGAAAAGTTTATGTGGTGTAATCAATGCTAATACTAATTTACCTTATCTTCCAATCTGCTTTGGAAATAATAAGAAAGAACATCCCGCTTTAGTTGATACTGGTTCTACATTTTCATTCATTTCACATGACTTACTTAATGAATTATTGACTCTCAATGATGTCAATGTAGTAATAAATGATAAAGATCTAAATTGCTCTACTGCTAATTCTACTGACTTAGTCATAAGTAAATGTTGTTTTCTCAAGGTGAAGATACAATATTTATCTTCGAAATTCGAATTTTTGTTGAGTAAGGACATACCTGTAAGTATCATTTTGGGAGGCGATTTTGTGGTTAACTTAACCTCAACTTATGGTTAACTTAGTTCATCGTAATTATTTCTTTTTGTTCAACTCTTGTATGACTTTTCCATTATTAACTGATTCTTCTGATTATTCAAAAAATAAGGATTTATCTGTACATAATGTTATTCAGAAATTAATTCCTGGAAATACTTCTCATCTCTCAACTTCTGAGTTACAAAAATTAAAAATTGTCATTGATGAATTCCCTGATGTTTTAACTCATAGAGTAGGCGGAACTTCTTTAGTTCAATATGACATCAAGCTTACATCTAATAAGATAGTAAGATGTCAACCCTTTCCTCTAAATCCAATTAAAACCAAGGTGATGAAATCTAAAATTCAAAAGTTGCTGGATGACGGCGTAATTGAGTGTTTTGATTCTCAATACAGTAGTCCATGTTTTCTTGTTCCTAAAAAAGATTTTCCAGTAGATGAGAAAGATTATAGACTTGTTGTTGATTACCGACGCTTAAATCAGATAATTGAGTTACAGTCTGGGCCGATTGGTGACTTGGCAACATCCTTTCACCACTTCTCTAATGCTAAGTATTTTACGACACTTGATCTCAATAATGCTTATGGCCAAATTGAGCTGACTCCTAGATCTAGGAAATTAACTGCTTTTATAACTCCTTTTGATCTCTATCATTATAAAAGAATTCCAAACGGAATTTCATCTGGAGCTCAAGTTCTATCTAGTCTCATGGAAAAAATATTTGGTGACATGCGATTCAATAATGTCTTCTTTTACTTGGATGACTTGATTATTTTTACTGATACTTTGGAGTCCCATCTAAAAGTTCTACATGAAGTGCTCAGTAGATTAAGAAAATCAAACCTTACTCTTAATCCGGATAAATGTACATTTTGTGCTCCTAAGATTTCTTTTCTAGGACATATTGTCTCCTACAATTCTGTCTCCATTGATCCTGATAGGACGAAAGCTATTATCAATTTTCCGGCACCAAAAAAGGTTAAGGATATACAGAAATTCATTGGTATGTTAAACTTTTATCACAAGTTTATTCCTGACTTAGCGAAAATTGCTGCCCCCTTAAATGCTTTGAGGAAGAAGAACGTAAAGTTTGTTTGGTCTTCTGAATGCCAGAATGCTTTTGAGAAATTAATAAACATTATTACTCAACCTCCTGTTTTGAAGATTGCTGATTTTTCACGGAAGTTTATACTTCAAACTGATGCCTCTTCTGTAGCATTAGGAGCAGTCCTATGTCAAGAGTATGACGGTGCATTAGCTCCCATTGCCTATGCATCAAGAACTTTATCTACTCTTGAAAGAAAATATTCTGCTTATGAGAAGGAAGCTCTTGCTGTATTGTTCGGTGTTGAGAAATTTGAATTCTTTCTTGAACACACCAGATTCACATTACATACCGACAACAGTGCTTTACATTGGGTATTAAAACATCCAAAACCTCTTGGTAGAATAGGGAGATGGATATTACGCATTTGTTCCTTCCAGTTTGATGTAATTTCAATTAAAGGAACAGATAATTCCGTAGCTGATTTCCTTAGTAGAATGTATGAAGATGAACCTAATAGTGCTGAAGATAATGATGATACTGTTGATTCTATGGTAAATAATTGTGATAGTATTCCATTGTGTAATGTAACTCTTTCTGATTTTCCACTTTGTTTCACTGACATCTTAGAGTATCAGAAACAAGATCCTTTCATAGTGGATATTGTCAACAGAAAGGAAGCTGGTCATAATATTTATCCTTATTCTCTTAAAAAGGGTGTTCTACTTTATAGCAGTAGGGATAATCAAGAACCTAAAATAGTTCTTCCAAGTGTATTGAAACCAATGATATTCAAGTATTATCATGAAACACTATATAGTGCTCATTCAGGATTTTTAAAAACACTTAATAAAATCAAACAAAAGTTCATCTGGAAAGGTATTTCTAAGGATCTAACTGTTTTTATTAAATCATGTAAATTATGTTCCATTAGTAAGGCTGCGCAGAAAACAAACTATGGATACTTATGTTCATCAATTGCTACTCAGCCCATGGAGAAATTATTTCTTGATTTTGTTGGGCCATTACCTCGAACTGTTCAGGGTAATACGGTTATTTTCTCTTGCTCTGATGCTTTCAGTAAATATACTTGGTTACTACCTTTGAGAAAAGCAACTGCTGAATCCATGTGTAAAGAACTTCAAAGAATATTCGTCAATTTTGGGGTACCAAAATATGTTGTCTCTGACAATGGGCCGCAGTTTAAGTCTAATTTCTTCAAAAATTTTTGTTTTAAAAAAGGAATTAAACATATAACCCAAACTGAATACAATCCAAAGCCTAATCAAGTTGAACGAATCCATCGTAATTTGAAGTCCTGCCTTATCAGCTACAACCATGATAAGCAGAACAGATGGGATTACACACTACAGTGGTTACCACTTGCATTTAACAGTTCATTCCATGAAAGTAGTAAATTCTGTCCACATGATTTTATGTTTTGACATAAAGTTAATAACCCACTTAATAATATTTGGAAAATCGATGATATCCTTCCTCCAAAATTTGTTAAGGATACGAACAAAATTTGGAGAGAAGCATATTTCAATCTGTTGAAATCGCATAGTAAAAAGAGATATGACTTGTATTGAAATCCAATTCCATACAAAATTGGTGATATGGTCTTTCTTAAGACTAATCCAGTGAGTAATGCTAGTAATAATGTTACGGCAAAATTGATGCCCAGATATTCTGGTCCTCATTTAATAAAGGAGTGGATAAGTCCAGTTAGTGTGAAGCTGTTTTCACCTGATGGACAAACTTTTGTGCAACGAGCACATGTAAGTCAGCTTAAAATGGGAAATAATCCTTATGCTGATTAACTTACTTTTGTTCTATTGGCACTCATGAGATGGACGCATCTATTGATTGTTAATTTTGTAAATTTTTGTATTGTATTGTGTGAAGTGATGAGTGAGTGGAAAGCATCCTCTTCTCATTTGTTAAGAGCTACATATTGAGTAGAAAGTAACCCTTCTCATTTTCAAAGTAATAATAATTATGAGATATTTCATCTATGTATGTATTTTCTAAATTTATATAATTGATACTGGAATATAATATAATTCATTTTAAATTCTTCTGAAATGTAATTCGGTTGTAGAAGGTTTAATTGAATTACTTTTCTGTTTTTCTCCTATTGTTCTACTTTTCTCTATTGCTAATAATTTGATCACTTATTGGTAATATTTTTTTAAAACTTGGAAGTCTGTGTGGCGTAGCTAACCATACATCCTTCTATTTTCTACTTTTTCTCTTCATGAAAATTTTGGTACTTTTCTTGAATAAATCCCCAGACGAGGAGATTTGTACCAAAATTTTAATTGTAATATCTGAAATACTATTTTAATTATTTTATTAATTTTCTTCTCAATCTTTATTAGTTTGAATTTTGTTTTGAGCGAACCAATCAAACTTTCTATAAATATTTTATTATTTGGCGTTGGCAGACCAGCTGAGTTGAACGGTAGGCCAAGACACAGAGTCTTTTCTCTTGCCTGGTCTCACTTCTTGAAATGGCTTGTTCCTAGATGGAACTTGAAAAGGACCCAATATTTTTATTTCTTTAGATTTAAAATGTAACTTAAATATTTAATAATATGTGAAACACTTGGGCCTGATTGAATATATTATATTTATTAGCCATTCTTCTTTACTTAGATGGGTGAGTTATTCATTTAAAATTTGTATTTAGAAACTTATACCTGACGTAACCTATACTTTTACAAGTCTGAACCCTTTTTAAATCTGTATTGTAATAACTTTTATTCTTTCTGTACTTCTTTTTCCATATTTCTATAGTTGGGTGTTCCACCAACATGTCATTTTATTTCCAAATCACATTGCTGCTTTATTTAGTAAATTATTAAATTTAATGGAACGTGTTAACTTTCTTATCTTATTTGGAATATTCATGCATACCTTTGTTAATTCTTGTCAACTCACAACCATGACGTGTAGTTCTTTGTAATGAAATTTGTCTAATTATGTTGAAATTATGAAATTCTATATTATTCTACAGGACTCTAAGAGATGAATGTATAATTTTATTTTCTACCACCAAAATACAATAGAATGGACTTTGATTGAAATTTGGATATTTGAAACCTGGAAATCTAACAAACCACAATAAGTACAAATGAATTGGTAACAATTTCTTCACAACAACAACCGGTAAGGTGACCAGAATTTATTTACCTTCAGCAACAATTATCTAAATTCAACCTACAATTATCAAGTTTCGGGCAACGATTTTATAAATTCAAACAACGACAAAATCAACATAACTTCTTCAACTATCATGTAATACCGTGCTACAGTTTCAGTGATCACAGACTTTTGTCCAATGAAATTTTAAAATCATTATGTATTCAACTCTTGAATTTGTAAATTCTCTTTTTTTTTATTTTCTGATTTTATAATATATTCTGTTGGCTCAATCTTGTATTTTAATGACTTCATAACCTGGTCAGTAAAACTTTAATTCTAGATCATGTTAAGTTGGGGTTCAATCCATCTCAACCAGATCCATGGTAACTTCCTAATTGGACACTTCCTTTCAGCAGTGTTTTGAGTGGTTATTGAATGTATTTAATTGTTACTTTGATTACATTCATCAGCTTATTAGGGGATTGCTGAAAAGGGAGGGTTACAACTGGTAGCAGAACATATGGTTAAGTTTGGTGAACCTTGCTTTTCATGACTTGAGATTGGTGACAAGATCATGTTATGAAAGTTTCAATTTAGATATTTATCTTCAACCTAGAAATTTATTTAACTTATAAGTAATTGGATAATCGTCTGAGAGTATAATAAATTCTGTGTCTTTAAAATCTGTATGATTATATTGTATGAATATTATCAAATGAGAGGGTGATGCTCTGCTATTCTCACTTTATTCATAATTTTAAAATTCCTTTTTTATTTGAAAGTATTACTAGAATATCTTGGCAACATGGAACAAATAATTCAAGTCATTTATCATGATATTGACGTGTCAAAGTTTGTCACAACCAGAATAAACCCAGATTATCTTTGTAAAGATAACCTTGTTTTTGAACTTTTATCTATTGGTGAGGTTGAAGATGTTTCAACTTGGGATGTTAGGAATCTCAGGTCTGGATACCGAAATTTAGTGAATAATCCAATGATCAATTATGTTAATTTGATGAAAGGTATCAATGATATAAATGAATCCTTCTCTGTACTTGATAAAGACATACCATTACTAATCAAATTTATCACCAAATTTCCTAATGAAAATGACAAAGAGGTAACTAAGAAAAATGTTAGTAAGGCTGAAACTAGATTCCTTCACTACTTGAATCGAACTAAGCAAATAATAGATTTCTTTAGAAGCTATGGCAATGATGAAAACGTTTCAGAATCTAATGATAAGGAAGTTATAAATAATGAAGTTGAACAAAATACTGATCCTAATAGTACTAAACTTGAAATGGGTCGTTATGTAGCAAGCTTAACTACACTCAGTGAAACTATGCTTGGAATATACCAGTCAATTCTCAATCTTCAAAAACTTATGAGAGTTCCTACTCCAAAAGTTGGAACAACTAGGATAGTTAGCCCAACTAGATTTCATACTACATCTGCCTTTAGTATTTTTGTTCCTAATTCGGAAACTACTTCTTCTCAAATAGACAAGATTTCCAATCCAATTCCAAGTTGTTCTGGAATAAATAGTAGTTTAACTAACCAAACCTTAGCCTTAGGTACTCTGTTGCAATCACAGCAAGTTGATAGATCACATGCTCCTTGCTCATCAAATTTCGTTGTAACTAATTCTCAAAGAGAACAAACTCAACACAGGCCTACGATTTCAAACTTTGCTCATGCTGTTGAAAGCAGTATGTACAACAAATTACGTAATCCTATTGAGAGTTTGTTGAATGATTTTAAGCCTTGCGACGGATTGAACATCGATCACCTACTACATTTTATCAGTACAGCTTTGAAAATAAAAAGTCTAGGACCTATTTCTGACATGAACTTGCTTCAAATATTGTCACCATATACTGTGGGTGCTTTATCTAACAAAATAACTCATTCTTTGCATAATAATTCCAACTTCAATGATTTTCATTCTGATCTTTTGAATTATTTCATAGCTCATTGTTTGCTTCAAAATATTAAAAGAGATAGATTCTATCGTTTGCAAGCACCTGGTGAATTATTATCCAGTTATATTGTTTCTATCAAAGAAGTTGCAAAACTATTATTATTGACTGAAACTGAAATTGAGATTGTCAATACAATTTATAGTGGAATTAACTCAGCTGAATGCAGTCGGTTGACTTTCATGGAAAGGCCAACGACCTTTCAACAGTTGAACACTTTGTGCATTCACTCACAAAACATTGCATTTTGCGACAATGAGCGCAACAGATTGTATAGTAATTCGCAAAATCGTAGTGTTGTAAATAGTTTGAATCATTCTCATAATAGTAGATATGGTAATAGGAATTTCCAGCATCGTTCTAATGTAATTTGTAACTTTTGTAAAAAAGGTGGCCACATAGAGAGAAATTGCTACTCTAAATTAAACCAAAATCAAAAAAAACTGGCAGCGTCCAGCCTCAAAAGACAAAACTTAGGACAGAGTATGAAAAGAGTTAGAGATAGAACCACACGGCCTGCTAAAGCAAAGTATGTAGGTAAAATTAAGAAAAGTTTATGTGGTGTAATCAATGCTAATACTAATTTACCTTATCTTCCAATCTGCTTTGGAAATAATAAGAAAGAACATCCCGCTTTAGTTGATACTGGTTCTACATTTTCATTCATTTCACATGACTTACTTAATGAATTATTGACTCTCAATGATGTCAATGTAGTAATAAATGATAAAGATCTAAATTGCTCTACTGCTAATTCTACTGACTTAGTCATAAGTAAATGTTGTTTTCTCAAGGTGAAGATACAATATTTATCTTCGAAATTCGAATTTTTGTTGAGTAAGGACATACCTGTAAGTATCATTTTGGGAGGCGATTTTGTGGTTAACTTAACCTCAACTTATGGTTAACTTAGTTCATCGTAATTATTTCTTTTTGTTCAACTCTTGTATGACTTTTCCATTATTAACTGATTCTTCTTTATATTAAAAAAATAAGGATTTATCTGTACATAATGTTATTCAGAAATTAATTCCTGGAAATACTTCTCATCTCTCAACTTCTGAGTTACAAAAATTAAAAATTGTCATTGATGAATTCCCTGATGTTTTAACTCATAGAGTAGGCGGAACTTCTTTAGTTCAATATGACATCAAGCTTACATCTAATAAGATAGTAAGATGTCAACCCTTTCCTCTAAATCCAATTAAAACCAAGGTGATGAAATCTAAAATTCAAAAGTTGCTGGATGACGGCGTAATTGAGCGTTTCGATTCTCAATACAGTAGTCCATGTTTTCTTGTTCCTAAAAAAGATTTTCCAGTAGATGAGAAAGATTATAGACTTGTTGTTGATTACCGATGCTTAAATCAGATAATTGAGTTACAGTCTGGGCTGATTGGTGACTTGGCAACATCCTTTCACCACTTCTCTAATGCTAAGTATTTTACGACACTTGATCTCAATAATGCTTATGGCCAAATTGAGCTGACTCCTAGATCTAGGAAATTAACTGCTTTTATAACTCCTTTTGATCTCTATCATTATAAAAGAATTCCAAACGGAATTTCATCTGGAGCTCAAGTTCTATCTAGTCTCATGGAAAAAATATTTGGTGACATGCGATTCAATAATGTCTTCTTTTACTTGGATGACTTGATTATTTTTACTGATACTTTGGAGTCCCATCTAAAAGTTCTACATGAAGTGCTCAGTAGATTACAGCCAGTTTCCATTGTGAGTCCGATCACACTAGACGTCAAAACTGCAATCGGAAGAGAGTAGAAAGTAGAAACAAAGCGAAGTGCTATGCATTATTTTCTGGCATTCCATATGTAGCCTAACTTATATGGGTTGTAGATTTTTTTGTTTTTTCAATGGCTCAACAGCTCTATGAAGGGCCTGGCCTACCAACTGGTTGCCAGTTTCATATTTAATCCACTATAGCCTGCAGTCCGTCCAAGCAAAGAAGACACTCTGGTAAGACGGGAAAACAATCCCAGCAAGACCAATACCGGCCGAAGAGCCATAAATTCTCAAATAGAACCGTCAGTCCCCAAACCAATACTGACCGAGCCAAAGCCACCCACCAGGATGCCCTCCCCACCCGGACAGGCCATACAGCAAACAAATATTCATCAATCAGGATGTAGGTAATTTTTGTTTAGCACTTCGATCCTCAACCATAAGCCAGTATCCGTAACCAAGTGACGGTGCAGAACACCTCTGAATAAATCCAATTAATCAGTTAGAGTGTAATGCATCAATTAGGTACCTAGTCTTCCAGTGTTTTTTTCAAAGGGTTGTAGTTGTAGATTACTCAATTCAATTTTCAACTCACAAAGGAATAGAGGAGATTTTTTAAGAAATGCATTCTTGAAATATTGTGGAATATTTCATGTAATGAAGTGTGTATAATGATGCATGACATTTTTTCAAATGTAATTGATGAACTCAATCAATGATGTACATGTAATTGATGAACTCAATCAATGATGTACATGTAATTGATGAATTGTTGATAATTCACTTTTGAACTATTATTGACTACACTGCAGTTTCAATTCTTTTAATATTAGTCATAAAAACTAGTATTTAGAAAGTATATGGAGTGCAGTGTCATCAATAATTATTCAAACAACTTGAATAGTAGAATGGATGGATTAATTACTTTGGAATCCAAAACATATAGCTGATTTTTTTCTATAAGTTATATCAACTGTTATGGTCAATTTTCATACTATCAGGTGAATTTATTAATACTATTTTGCATTAGATTTTGAGAAATGAAGTAATGGCTTGTAATTTCATTTCAGATCAACTTTCTCTTGCGCCTTGGTGGGGCTGACATGAAGAAGAGTCCTGCATCACTTTATGGTTTATGAGATTGCCAGTAAATTCTGTTGGGTTGACCAGAATGGAAAACGTGCCCTCAGTTGTCTGGGAATAAAATTCGTAATTTTCAGTAAGTACCTTTAATTCAAATTCTCAATAATATTTGTTCTAAAAATTGGAAGTTTCCTGTGATAGCTTTCAAATTAATTTTGTGATTCTTCACATTTTCTTTTTCAAGTACATGAACTGCTTTACTATTATTATATCTCTTGGAAGAGTAAACATTTATTGTCATCATCAACTTGCAAAATGTTAATTCAAGATCTGCACAAGCATAGAATGAATCATTGCTATACCTTGTAATTTTTCCCTTCTTTGGGAGATTGGCTGTCGTTAGTAAAGATAGTCAGTCGTTTCCCATCTCTGGAGGAATATCAACTGTTGCATTACATTCTAACTGATTAACTGCATGTTATTCAGAGGTGTTCTGTGCCGTCATATGGTTACAAAAACTGGCTTATGGTTGAGAGAATCAACGTGCTAACTCACCTCTATCCTGGTTGATGATTTTTCGCCTGCTGTATGGTCTGTCCGGGCGGGGAGGATATTCAAGTGGTGTGGTAGGTGGCTTTGGCTCAGACAGTGTTGGTTTGGGGACTGTGGGTTCTGTTTGAGAATTTATGGCTTTTGGGCCGGTATTGCCCAGTCTGGAGTCATTTTCCCATATGCCGGGGTGTCTTCATTGCTTGGATGAACTGTACAGTGGAGTGAATATGAAACTGGCAACCAGCTGATAGAACTAGGCCCTTCATGGGCTGTTGAGCCATTGATAAACAAACCTAGTAATTTAGTTTCTCTTCCATTAAATAAAACAAATGGACATGGCCTGTTACATAATTTTTCCACTCTTAGGCCTTATATTTTATTTTATAATTATTTTTGACCAGACCTATATTTTACTTGCTTAACACCACTCCATATTGAAATTCTAACATTTCAAGTTGCTATTGGACATTTTCTGATTATTTTCATGTATCATTAAATAACTGTGTGTATACTATTTTTTCAATTACAGCCTTTCAATATCCAATGATTATTCCAAAATAATTCCTGTATAAATTATCATGTCTGTATAACCTATTATATAACAAATTTTATCAATAAAGGTGCGTTTTGGTGAAAGCAATTATTGCTGGATTTTGGGTTGCATTTGATAGCAAAATGGCTGGTAATCCTATGCTCCAATAATGTATGGGAGCAGTCAGCCATATTATTGAACACAACCAAGATTGTTAATCAGCTTCAATCAAAACCAACCTCATAGTAGCAGTGATGAAGTAATATTATTCTCGTTATTTTACTTCATTTAAACTGATGTATTTTATTCTGAAGGAAATTTCTGTTGATTGTCCACTGATCATCAAACATCAAGAAGACTGAGTATTGTTTCCCATATTAATATAATGATGAACTATTTGATTTTGAGCAATTTATCCTTGAAGTATCTGTTATTGCAGTGAATTTACAACCGAGTTATCAAAAAGTATCAGGATCAATTACTATTTAAAATTGTTTGCTTTTTAGTAACTATCTTTTTATTGACTTTTATTGTTTTTTCCCAATTAGGAGCTGTTATAAATTTTCATCTTAATGGAACAGAGAAAGAGTTAGAGCAAGTCACAAAAGATTGGTTGAGGCTATCCAAGAATAGACAGCTGAGCAGGGATAAAGCAAGGTATGTATTAGTATATTTTGCACCTATTACTAGGTCTGAAACTGTTTTTTTCACTCTTGACAAGTCTAGAAATTGCCTATGCAGAATTTTTTTGGATAATTCAAACTATTCAAATAATTTTTTATGCATTATTGATATGGTCCATGCGTGCTGAGAAAAACATTTCTCACCCAGCTCCGTCCACTGCAAATTCAAGAGTTAGGTCCTACAAATTGAGGGTTGAGCGCATGGCTAACCACCCTGCCCTGTAAAAACTCAATTGTTATAAAAACTAGAAATGCCTCGGAAACGGACCGGAATAAAAGAAGTAATTAACAGATACCTTATGACAGAATTAGGATGACAGAAAACAAAAGACAATCAGAAGGGACAGAAATCTATTTCTTGCCTTCTGAACAGCAAAAATCTTGTTAAATTCTCTTCTGAACAGCAGGAAACTTTTCTAATAATAAATGAACATAATATCTTATTTATTATATTTCACCGTCTCATGTCTGCTTCCCATTCTGGGTGAAATGGGCCCAATAAACTTAATTACTGAATTAATAAGATTATCATTTGAAAGAAACTGATCATGGCTCATGAAAAACTGAAAAACGGTGCTCATGGCACCGATTGCTTAATTCCTCATTCCAATTTAGTCCTCTAATTTGAACTATTTATCTTTTATATGATAGAGAGGTGGTGTTTGTGCAAAATGCAAGCTTGGATTTTGCCAGGCATCTGAAAGAACAGTACCTAATATTCTCAATATACAAATTTTGTATAGCTTCAGATAATATTGATATTTTTCAAGTTCAAATTTCAATTTAATTTCTAGATTTCTCGAAATTGATGCTGGAAGTACATGAACATTGCAATAATTTCAATTAGCTTTCAAAATCTGCCTCAAAGAAATTTTGAGACCCCGTGTAGTACATACATTATTTGGGTACCTGTTATTATTTTAATCAACATACACCTGGGAGATTCTTATAATTAAGCTCTTTAAATTGATACAATTATTTTATAAACATTCAACAGTAGCCCAAGTCAATCATAATAGAATGTACAGGGTGATTAAAAAAGAGTGTTGGTTTTAATATATCAAATTAGGAGGTTTATTTAAACCAAAAACATAAAATCAATACATGAACGCATGTTCATTTGATTTTCTGATATAATGCATGAAAAATTATATCATGCACATGTCCTCATCTACTGCACTGGCATGCATTAACTCTGTCCATGACATTCCCTACCATAGTATGGTAGTGCAGACTGGAAAGATGGGAAAATGACTCAATAATGGTTCAAAAGTTCCAAATCTGGTCTCTAACTTTAGAGCAGAATGTTTATTTTATACAATTTCGGACAAAATTCATAATTTTTGAACTGATATTGACTGGGCTGGAGTCCGGTCTTCCCAGATGTCTTCTTTGCTCGACCAGACTGTAATAGTGAATTACATGGACAGTTTTGATGCGTGCCAGCGCAGTAGAGGAGGACACATGCATGATATGTCTCATGCATTAAATAAGAAAGTCAGATGAATATGTTCATGTATTATTCACTTTAAGTAATACTTTAAAAGTTTTAAAAAAGGTATTTGATTTTTTCATTTTATTTATCATTTATTTTAAATAGCCCTAAGTTTAAAGTTTAATTATCACTTTATGTTTTTTTGTTTAAATAAACCGCCTAATTTGATACATTGAAACCGACGCTCTTTTTGAATCACTCTATAGTAAATATTTTTATGAATTGAGAGGGATTGTCATTAAAACTGCTATGTCAAGTCTTTGTCTTCTAGTCTAGACTTTCAAGTTTTGAATTTTATTGAGTGGGAGTTTCTGGAGAAATACACTCAAATAATTCTTCCCAATTCTCCATTCAAGAAAAAGTCTGAAATACAACTTATTTATAAGTCAACTTTTGTTTCCATTTTTTATAGGAGCTATGCTGATTCAATTCACAGATGCCAAAGAGAAATATATTGAAGGAGTCATCAAAGACTGGCTGAAATCTTGAAGAAACACAGCTTGCTAGTAGAGCAAGCAAATAGAGCAATTTATTGGTGAATCTTGTACATATATAATTATAAGCTGTCTCCTAACTACTATTGGTTTAGTTTTGTAAATTTTGTATTAACATGTTGTATTTGGTTTAAAATCATTGGTTTAAAACTATATCATTTAACAAAAATTTGTTTTTCTACTTAATAATGTATTTTGATAAATTTTTCAAGTACAGTTGTCTTACAGTCATCACATTAAATTCCTCAAAAAACAGATTTGTTGGGTGCAACAACACTTTTGGGTGCAAATAATACACTTTTAAGTGATAAATGAGTTATTTAAATTGCAATCAAAAGCACCACCCCAGATTGTGTATTAATACATTTCTTAAATTATAATGAAATTACAAAATAAAGCTGTGAATGTCATACAATGTGTATTTGAAGTAATTAGATAAATAAAGATCAATATTTGTATTCATCATCTCTTATTTTTTTATTCTTTCAACTTTTCTCCAGTATAACTGAATAGTGGCTATTTGTGTGGAATAAAATTTTGGACAATTTTTTCCAAAAAAAAAATGATAAAAGTGAAAAATTGTGCCATTTGTACTAGAAAAATAGGGTTTTTTCAAGCGAATTTCTGGTCTTCTTCACATGAAATTTTAGTAATAAAACGTTATAATTTGATGAAAATCAAGTGATTAAATGGTATAAAATGTTATAATTTGATGAAAATTAAGTGATTAAATGGTATAAAATGTTATAATTTGGTGAAAATTAAGTGATAAAATGGTATAAAATGTTATAATTTGGTAATGAAAAAACGTTATATTCACGTATTTTTTTCACGTTTCAATAACGTGAAAAAAAGTGCCATTTATAAGCGTAATTCACGTGTTTTTCTCGGTATTTATACCATTATTTTTCGTGAAAATAACCTGAAAATGTTAAAGTGAAAACGTGATTTTCACGTGATTATAACGTTTGTGTGCTATCTGGGATATGTTATATTAATCAGTCAGCTGTAGTGTTTCAACTCTGCCTCAATTCTATTGGTTCACAATAGATGATATGACTCAAAATGGCGGTGACTGAGTGTACCCAGTCTTTATAGTTCCTTAGTCTTTGTGAGTGAAGGAGCACATTCGAGTTACTTGATAATTTGCCGTTTTATTTATTTTCGGCTAAATTTATTCTTCTACTTACAATGTAGTCACTTAATTACAAGCTTTACTCATCACAAGTTGTGATATTTTTATTTTTATTAAATTTATTTGCGACATTTAAATTTTCGTTCCACTTTTAGTAAAAAAAAAATTAATCATGTGGAAAAATTAAGCTCTTCTGTTCTATAAGTAATTTAATATTTTGAAAAGCCTCTCATCTAACTGGAAAAAATTTATTATAACATCTCCAAAATCCGCTATACAGTTAAAGAATTATTACTTCAAATATTTATTAAGTTTTTTCGTGAATTATGTTAGTATGTTTCCTCTTCAGATTTGTTTAAAACTATATAGTATACTTTCTCTTGTAACTTAAGAAATAAAAAAGGTTCGAGTAAACTTACAAATCTGACAATTATTCAGATATTATAAATTCATTAATTAAATCATTGGAATTCTTCTTGTTTGAAAATACCAAAAATTGTAAGGTCTTATCCATGTTCAAAAAAAAAATAACAATTATATTGGAAGCTTCACTTCAACAAATTTAATTTGGTGTTCAAATTAGTATTAACTCATTTGCTAAATTGTTGTGTATTTTAGTGAGAACAAATTCTGTACTTTTGAACTCGTCTTTATTATTATTGTATTTACATAAGTTGTTCTTGTTTCTATTATACAGCGGTGTATCATAGGACCGGTACTGTAATGGATACCGATACGTCAAAACAACCAACAAATTCATTCTGATTACAAGGACGGGAAGCAAATCTTCGATTTGAATATGAAAAAGGTTACTTCAAGAAATTCAGGTGTAGTGAAAGTGCAAAGATCGAAATAATTATCAAAAAGTGTATGCAGGCCTCCTCACTACGATCCACAGGCATTTCTCACCGCTTCAAATATTATCATCTTACCCATTGTAAATTGAATTAATTATCTATTTCTGTAACGTATAACTTTGATATACTTGGCTTTGATTAAATTGTAAATTAAAATTTTCTACATGATTAACAAATTATCGTTAGTTTTTGAATATGCCCAATCTCCAACAGTAACAGTAGAGAAATAGTAGGTGCCTGATTTATTGAGTCATAATTTCATTCAAATTTAAGTACTGTGAAGTTTGATGTGATTGGAAGTTGAGTCAGCTGGTTATTGAGATTCAATCAATTGAATTATTTCTGCCAATTGGTTTCAGCCAAGGTAATTAGAATAGATTCTATTCTAATTACCTTGGTTTCAGCCAATCAAATATTTCAATTGATTGATTTTGGTAATCTAGTTTTAATTTTTGTACACATCCGCAGATCATCTTTTATTTTGCTTAATGCAACACAGTATTTTAAATGCACCAAAATGTTCAACTCACATTGGTGTAAATAAGTTCGTTACAGTGTATAATTTGAGTTTTAAGTGTTATGTGATCATAACCGTTATTCAAACTATTATTTTATCAAAATTTGGAACAAGAGACAGACGTTTTTGACTTTGTCCGTGTTTCAATCTTATTGTATTTTAATCTCGCAAATAAATGATAAATATATGAATAAATACATCCATGAATCATGAGATTAGATTCCTCTGCGATTTCAATAAAATATTTGAAGCATGGTAGAGACCAATCAAATTGGAACAGAGTGGAATTTTGCCCTAGAGCACAAAAGTTGGAAGTTGGTAAACGCAGCAACTTCTGTACTATTGAGAGGACTCGAGGAGAGTTAATTCTGATTCCCTAGTTGAACCTTGAAGTTGAAATCATTTTGAATGTTTCAAGCTCAAACTTTTCATGGAATGTTAGCGGTCCTAGCATTGGTTTGAATATCAGAGACAAAGACTGTGTTATCGACAATGATTGAAAAGTACGGTATACCGTACGATTTTAGTTAGGATATTCGATCGCCTCAATGTTAAAATAGCCTACCAGGAAAATTACTAGTAGGGATAATTAAATGAAATGGAGAGCTTTATTCATGTCAATGCCTCTATCATTATTGTATCGTAATACATACAAATAAATTATGTGAACTTCAGAGACCGTATATGCCCAATGGTTATAGGCTACACTAAACTCTACAGACTCAGTAGCCTACTGTGAACTACTGCACATCCAAGGATATAATAAATTAATGTATTAAAATAAATTAAATGTGCTCATAATAACAACTAAAACCTAAAAACGGCTAGTTTTTTAAGGAAAAAATGTTAAATAATTGCATAGAATTAAAATTTCAACCAAGATCTTTCTCATTATCTCCCCTTAAAAAATAGATATTTTAAATTTCGGTCTTCATCCCGAAGTAACGAGTAGAGCAAATTAGACCCTAAAAATAAGCGACTCATTTTTCGTGATGAAATGTTTATTAATATTGCAAGTGAGCAATTATTGCATGTGAACAATATTGCATGTGAATTGATTGTTTTATATTTTAATATAATTATTCTGATAGCAGGAGACAAAATTAGTAGAGAAATAGAAATTTGGTGGATTAGAAGAATAAATTTTATTAATTTGTGTCAATTGCATATCATACGGAACGGTAGCCTATATTATTACCAAATGTCACTCAACTTGAACCATGCTTTTATGTAGTTTCTCTTGTACCATAACTCTGGAACCAAACGAAATTGGAATGAATAATATTGTGAAAGCTGATTGATTGGATACTTGCAAGTATGGAAAACACAACAGCAAATTTTCAATAGTAGGTAGTGTGATAGTAGTTTTTGAGAAAAAGGAACTTCCAATTCATAATATTGACGTGGGTGAGATGGTAAGTATTGATCACATAATCCCGTTTAATGAATGTCAGAAGCTAATACATAGTATCGAAATGAATCAATAAATTGTGGATGACTCCTTCCAGTAGTTTGGAACACCTGAAAGCTTTGAAATTTCAAGTTGGAGAGATTTTTGGAGAAACATAAATTAAGATCTGTCAATTTTCTGAATCACATATTTTTGCGTTCTTCAATTGAGAAATACCAGTTCAATAAGTGATAAAGATACAATACAGAAGGCTACTGTCATCGTTCACCCGTTCCTAAGGCATTGACTCTTCCGTTTCACTGCGAATATCAGTCTGATGAAAAAACCTATACATAGAGGATGCTTAATAAAAATCGCATGGGTTCATCACGACGGAAAACTTGTAATTTCACAGAAATATTAAATCTTTAAATTTTCTGCAGCAGCATTTATAAAATTTTACTGACATATTAAAAGTCGGTTGCATGTTTTGCGCTTATTCTGACACAGAGAATTTTTCTCGAGCGTGTCAGCCAATCCTCCAGAAGCTATAAATGTAAACTGCATAGTCAATATACTAATAAGTAACTGTATAATGAGACTTTGTTGAATCCATAGTTGTTAATTCATATGCTGGGTGTTGAGTGACAAAATAATCGAAATACTCAATTTGCTTGTCAAGTATCAGACCAAATTAGCCAGAAATTACTATAAACTTTTGATGGGGCCCAGATTTTCAGCAATGACATTCAGCTCAATCAGCATCTTTAGAGTTGGACAGAGTTTGGGGATAAATTTCTGAATAAGATTTTCAAAATTATATATTGAACAACCAACAAAAATTTAATACGCTTACAAATGCACTTCCAAATCACAAAGTGTCATACATTATTTACAATTTGATACACTGATATCAATAACTAGTCTTAAGAACTCATAAGAATCAAAAATAAAATGTAGAACAGATAGATGAAAACATTTCAAGATAAGAATAATAAATAGAAGTAATGCAACTAACCATTCATTCAAAACATTCGTAACGTATTATTCACCAATAAAAGCAAGATTCGATTAACAGGGGGAAAATCAAATTATGATACAAGAGAGAAGTTGCAATCACAAAATTGTGTAGATTGATGACAATATTAGTTACAACGACTATGAATCTGTATATTTACAAAAACAATCGCCTGAATACAACTCTGATCAGGCTAATAAATATGGAGTACGAAGAGTATGTTACCAATCACAGAAATTATATAGGCGATATTATTTACATAACAGAAATACACACAAGTATTACTTTTGCATCGTTTCAATACATCGCGCATACAATGTTTGAGCGACCTCAACATGGTTCAATGCTTGTTTACCAACTATTAGCAATATTTATTTTTCTTTGAATAGTAATCAAGACGTTTACTGGAATAATAAATGACGCAAAATTAGGATAGGATGTTTTTGCAAGCTATTATTATCATCAATGGCCTAGATAGATCATGTAGAAGTGGTTCAATCGCTGTATAACTGGGATGTTTTCAATGATGTAGTTCGGCACAATGGTTGAGATAGAATTCACAACGGTGTTTGCAATGAGAAATTATCGCTATCTCATTATGATTTGAAGGAGCAGATGTGATGAGTCGAAAAGAATTCACACGGTTATGGAATGCAAAGACTAAAATAGTTCGATTTAATCGGTTGCAGCGAATTTTTGCAGTCTTCTTCTTCTAGCTTCTTCCTGTTCGGGAGTCACTGACTGAGAAGGGCGCGCCACCGATGTGTTAATTATCGAGGATGAGGAACTGCTAGCACCTTCACTGGCAACTTTCCTTTCTTCATCAGCCCTAGTTTGAACAAACAATGCAGACATGAAGCAATGTTCAATTTAATTACATTAGTTATCATCAGAAAAATTATTATTAGGAAATGAATATCACTTGATTCTAGATTGCAATCAAACTTCAATTTTTACATGGTGTAACTTTCAGCGTTTCATCCAGACAAAACTAGCATCGTTCAAGGTTCTGATCAGCATTTGGCTGATTGTATTTCAACCACATACAAAAATCAATTTGAACTAACTTATATGAAGAGAACTGATACAAAAGTAAACAGGGTATTAGTAGTATACAGAGCGGCATATAAGTCAGTTGTCAGAAATGAAAATGTCAAATAAAGAAAGAATGTCATTGGCTGAAAGAATTATAACTAGTGACAACATTTTTATAGACCAATCGATAGAACATAACTACAGGGTGTGTTCAGGAAGAATGTGCAATACTTCTCAGGCTGATTCCTTACACCAAGTAGACAAAAAAGTTCCATGTGACCAACCCCCAAAAACGCTTTGTTACCGAGATAACAATGGCGGAAAATTGAGATTTTTCAAAACATTAATTTTTCTAATTTTTTAGATGCTTCACTCAGCTTCTTAAATAATCAATTCCTATGTAAAATTGTCTCAGGAATTCAATGAAACCAGTTTCAAGTGTGTAACTTCAACGGTTATTTGGATAATTGGAAAAATATGCTAAAAACGCCATTTTTCAACAATAAGGGTTATAACTACATAAGGAATCATAAATTTGTATTTTTTATTAATGGAAGTTGAAGAGAGTGGGATTCTGAAGAAAAAGATGAATGGCGGCGATTGTGTAAATCTTACTCAAATCTCAGAAATAGCGATCGAAAATCGAAAAATTGACAAAACGTAGCACAAGTGATAAATTTGTGTATACTAGTGATTTTTCGATTTTCGATTGCTATTTCCGAGATTTGGGTAAGATTTACACAATCGCCGCCATTCAACTTTTTCTTCAGAATTTCCAAAATTTTTGGCATACTTTCATGTTTATGCAGTTTACACAGTGTTCCAAAAGAGTTTAACACTCAACTTCTCAGACTGATTACCTACATCAGCATAATTGAAAAATTATACTGCACCTCATAAAATGAATGAAATTTCTCCAAATTTGAAACTTCATGAATTAATAGAAGCTCTATCACTCTATGAGATTATTTAAATTATCAATTCTAATAGGAAATCAAATGGAATTATTAAGACCTTTGTAATTTAATTTATTATTGATAGACCATAATTTGTGAAGTATCCTAAAAACCTGGTTGAACGTATATTGCTAGTGACTTCATTGTAACTGACCAAGTGGTATCCAAAAAGTACAGATTGCTGAGGGCTGAAATGCATTTTCAATTACTGTATCTCAAATAATAGAGCTCCACGACGCTATTTTGTAATCGAAGCTAAATAGCTGGGGGTTGAACTACATAAAGTGAATAATCTGAACAATACACACAAAAATATGCCCTCTCATCAGCAGAACAAGTTATGCTCAAAATATTCTGATTGCTGAGGTTTGAACTGTATAAAGTTGATCTGTACTATAATTTGTATAATTTGTCTTTGAGAAAGAGTGCTTCACAATGATATTTTGAACACAAACTAAACAGATAGCATTAAAATAATACTGTTGAGGCCGTTGAGGGGTATGATTCAACCATCAAAGTGAAGTCCGTATTATTCAATATGAATGATAGATGGCTCTAAAACGGTATTTTGTACTGTAAAATTTCAAAATTTTTCCGTTGGACCCCCGGACCCATCTTGCTCTTGAGGGTTGATCCTGGCTAACGCCAATTGAATCCTGGCTACGCCACTGGGTAAGACCCCCTCAGATCCTACTGCCTGGTACCCCGATTGATTAAGGTCTGCGCACGCCTATGTACGAGGGGTGTTGATATAATGAGTTTCCCTAATTTTTACCGAGAGTAAAAAATTATTAAAATCATAAGTTATTCTCATACATCACTGAGAATCTAGATTTTTCTTCATATGATCACCATTTTTGTTAATCCATTTCAGTATAAGGATGACTTATTCAAATATTAGTAAATATGACTTATTGACTTATATAAATATATATAATATGACTTATTTAAATATATTAAGACCTCTTCAAATATTCCATCACGAACTCTCTGAGACAATTTGTAACTTTGTTTTCGACATTAATTTTGTCTTAAATTAAAAACTGGCGAATTCTCTGACTTAATGTTGAGTGAAACAATACGTGGTGCTTCCACTTCATGCCGGAACAAGAGGAAAAGTCACAACAATTGAAACACGGTGTTAATACGGTGAAAACACGGTATACCGCGGGTTTAGTGACAGAAAGGCTTGGTCATGAATGCAAGCGACCACCAACTCAAATCGGTACCGAGAGTCCCCTGAAGAATTTAAAAGTTTCACCATCGAATAGAAAAACTCAGCTGTGGTGGAAGGTCACGGCAATGCACGTCTCACGGCATTACGGTACCTTCCATTCTGATTTGGCACACAGTCATAGTTTTAACTATAATCTCTGCCAGAAATTGAATGATTGGACTTGAATTCCAAAAGAACATTGGATTCAAAAACAAAGTTTGTTCCAAGAGGTGAAACAATATGAGAGATTAATTTTAGAAGAGGTCCTACGAAAATGAATCGTGCTCCTACTAAAATGCATTGACAGAGATAGCAATTGTACAGAAACGTAGAGGAGAAATCAAGCTTTCCAGTGATACTTTATATTGGAATAACTGATTAAACAATGTTCTACAGTTGAAAACGTTTGAAAAAAATTATTTTACTGACAGGTTTAGTATATTAGTCAAGTTTTCCGTCTTTCGAAGGAGATTTTTTTTTATGTAAGTATTATTACCTTATCATTTCATGGTAGGAAGGAAGAATGGAAGAAACCCCCAAGATAGAAGCTAACAATCTAAATACAATACTGACAGATGCAGAAGGTTAAGAAAAAGATCGAATGACCATGATGCATTCTCAAGAGGTGACGGCCACAAAGGAAGGGGACCATCACCCAGAGGTCAATTCAGACCTCCTAGCCAATTCCAGCACGAGGGATTGGCCTAGAGCTGCCGGCAATCATCATCGTGCTCCTGCCAAACCATCGCTTGAAGTTCAGTAGCGATCCCAGTAACACTCGCGTAGAGAGGGCAGTCAGCATAGACTTAGGGAACCCAAGATCTAAAAGGGTTTGTGCTGACCCTTTCCAATCCCTCTCCACGTGATCCCTCCTCCAATCCCTTCCTTGTGATCCCTCTCCACGTGAGTGTTAGTGGAAGCACTGGGATCGCTGTATTGTTGGGAACAGCGAACTCCGCCCGGACATAGTCCAATACATCTGAGTTGCCCGCATATTTGTCCCGTTTGATGAAATGCGGCCTCACCAGTGGCTGTGCACCGGACACCACTCAAGCCGTCAGTCCCGACTACCTACAAAGTAGTAGTCATCTCTCATCATCATCCCTCTCATCACCCACGCACAAGCCCAAGAGCTCATGTGGGCATCACCTTCAGTAAAAAATCTATCCAGGTGATCGGTGGACAAGTGGGAAGACAATTGATCGGTAATCGAATGATGCTCAGTTTGATTGCTGACCTGGACACCTCTTAATTAAACCAGAAACTTACTTATTTTATATTCTGCTCCTTCACTCGATTACTAAGGAAGAAATTGCCGTTTGACTTACTTGGAAGTTGATGTTTGTGAAGATGACGCTGAGCCAGAAGTTAAAGGAGTATCATTATTTGTGCTGACTGAAGGTGATGTTTTCTGTTGCTCTTTACCGCTTCCTGAGCTAGATGCTCCAGGATCTGCACCAGTAGTCGAAGGAGTGCTGTGATTTGCCATACTACTGCAATAAGAACAAGAAACTCTTTGCGACTACGGAAATGACATTTTAGAATTCATAAAAACTAGGATAAAATAAGCAAGCGATGTATTTGTAAAGATAATTGGGAGAGTGCAATTCATTACCGTAGCCCATATACCTTCTATGACATAAATTTTCTTAATCACAGGCTATATTCTGAGTGGCGAAGAGAAACGGGAAATTTTGAAATAGCCGTAATAAACCAAAGAATATATTACAAAACATTTTAATGCAGTAAATGTGTTAGTCAAGAGTGGTTTTTTTAGAAAATCACTTTTGAAAAATCATATCTGTAAAGTGTTGACCATTGCGCCCAACACATTCATTCAATCGATTTTGAAGACTAAAAGGTATCATTCCCAAGCTACTCGTGCTGTCTGGCTCTAAATGAGCTGCGCTGCTCTAGCCATCACAACTCTATTCACATAATTTTGTTATAAATGTTATTACAAATGATGGCTAGAACAGCGCAGCAAGAGCCGGGCAGCTCGAGCCGCTTGGTAATGATACCTTTTAGTCTTCAAAATCGATGGAATGGACAACACTTAACAGATGCGATTTTTAAAAAGTGTTTTTCTAAAAATTCCACTCTTGACTAACACATTTTCAGCATTAAAAATGCTTTGTAAAATATTCGTTGTTTTATTATGATTATTTCAAAATTCCAGTTTCTCTGCGCCACCCTGTACTATCAAATAATCTTCGTCAAAGGAATGATCTATGAAACCACATGGAGAAAGTTCTCAGATCGAACAAAAATCAACAATTTCTGTTGTAAATAATTATTTTAAAGTGTTTTTTCATTTTTGAGCATCAAATTAGAACAGAATTAATGATGTTCTGACCTATTTTGTGCTGCAGCAACGGCGGCTGACTCCGAGTACTGACGCATGAGAACAACAGACGCGTCCAACATCATCTGGATGTTTCTCAAGCATAGAAGACGCGCTTCCACACCTTCTCTGGCGCTATTCTCCATTCGACGCACTTCTTCGTCCGACATGCCTGAAAAATCTCTTGGTGGAATGGGCGGTGGAATATCTGCAACAATAATTGAATGTTGAGATTTCGATTTTGTAAATTAAAATATTATTGCGTTATCAATCATTGCAACTGTTGAGGAAGATACTTATAACTGTTTTTACTTCAACTTATGAATATCTAAGGAATGTTATGATTCTATTGAAGTATAGTCCGTGTGCGCTGTGAATTAAATTTCTCAGCCAGCCCGCGATCAAGTCCAATAATTGATTTCTTATCGCAAGAGTTCGCCTACGATTATCCATCTGAACGTCAGAGAACGGCTTGAAATAAGTACGAGAGTCTATACGAGTCTAACGAAAAATAATTTATTGTCGTTTATAGTGAGCCTAGCTTTACTAGGACCACTGACCAAGATATTCCATTCACATATGCATACTATAATCAATCTTAGAAACATATAATGGTACAAATCGGTTATAAGATAAGGCCATAAATCAATAAATGACCATAATAACTTGTACCAATATAAATAGCATTATCTTGTTACTTTGAATTACACAAAGACGATTCACTGATAGCCTAATATTTCCGTTTTACAAAATACCGGCATGAAACAAAAACTATTTTAAAATCCACGTTCACTTGTTTTCTACTGTAAATCATCTAAAACAGACCTGGATATAAATATTGTATTGTTTGTAAACTAATAATTGAATTTCCAATTTGTAAAATAATATAATTGAATAATACATACATTTTATGCAATAATAATCCCATTATATTAAGCGAGCAATTTCTGTATGTATGTATGTATGTATGTATGTATGTATGTATGTTTGTATGTATGTATGTTTGTATGTGGAACCACAGATCAAGAAAACGGCTCTAACGATTTCCTCGAAATTTAAAATGTAATATAACCGTGATGGAAAAATAAGATTGCACCAGGTCTAATGTCTGGGAAAACTCTCTGACAGGATTTATAAAAGAATTAAATATTCCTTATTCAGGCATAATTCCAAGTACTGCGTATAATGGCTGTTATCGTTAGCTGACCAACGCTATCCAGCTGGAGTGAATGGAGTTACATTCAAGTCTATAACACATGTTTATGACTGTCAAAAATTGTGAGAGCTGATCATATCAATTTTGAATTTACTTTTTACAAGGAGGTTCCTTGATTTTTTACAATAACATATTTATGTAATTCAACAGTTTGGCAGCAGCTTCAGAGCGAAGCTCGGTACCAGATATTATTATATTAAGCGAGTAATTTCTGTATGTATGTATGTATGTTTGTATGTGGAACCACGGATCTAGAAAACGGCTCTAACGATTTTCTTGAAATTTGAAATGTAATATAACCGTGATGGAAAAATAAGATTGCACCAGGTCTCATGTCTGGGAAAACTCTCTGGCAGGATTAATAAAAGAATTAAATATTCCTTATTCAGGCATAATCCCAAGTACTGCGTATAATGGCTGTTTTCGTTAGCTGACAAACGCAATCCAGCTGGAGTGAATGGAGTTACATTCAAGTCTATAACACATGTTGATGACTGTCAAAAAATTGTGAGAGGTGATCATATCAATTTTGAATTTATTTTTCACAAGGAGGTTCCTTAATTTTTCAAAATAACATATTTATGTGATTCATCAGTTCGGCCACAGCTTCAGAGCGAAGCTTGGTACCAGATATTACATATTATACAAAGATGACAGAGACATAAGCCTGAGCCATAGAGTAATTATTGTAGAGATTATCTTTTATAATTTCTCTAAAGTATATATAAGTCTATATAATAATACGTTATTCACAAAAGTTAATAACAAATCTTATTAACATTCTGCTGTAACGTGGCTTTAGCCTGAGCGCAGGAAAGCAGATGAAAAATCTATTATATTTCGATGATATGAATATATTATAATTTATCATTCAAACAATAAGATTGAATTAAAATAATGTAATTTTATCGAAATTGATAATACAAACACAAATAAAATTAAGATAAAATGAAAATGAAATGCAATGAACGAAAATAAAACATTTCAATTTCAATTTATTTATTCACACACACACACACACATAAGATACATCAATATTGAATAAAAATTAATTTTATCAATAAAAAAACATTACAGTATAAAATAAATAACATAAATATGAGAACACATTACAATATTAGAAGGCAATTTATACATGTTATGTGGTGAAGAAGGGTAGAGGATCAAAAGTTCTTCCAACTATGGCTACCCATGTCATAGGAAGGCTTTTGATCCTTGGAATTTTCGGAAAGGATTGGGAAAGGGATGTGATAGAGCACAAGTAGGGGAAGTGAGCGCACTAATCAGAAAAGTTCTCTGTTAACTTATTATAGTTCTCGAAGGTAGAAGAAGTAGTTAATTTTGATCCAAGCATTGATATCTGTTTTTACTTTTTTTGTTATCTTGGCACAGCTAATAATATGTTCAGGAATTTTATTTATAATTTTAGTGCTTAAATATATGAGTTGTCTTCTAATATTTTCAATGTTATTATGATAGATTAGGTACTTATTTGAGGTGGGTCTTAAATTGTATTGATTATTGATAGTATTATTAGTGCAAATTAAATTATTTTTATATTTAAATATATACTTCACTACATTCATTACATACAACTGTCTAACTGTCAACACGTTAAACTCTTCAAAAGTCAGGTTGGTTGGGGAAAAGTCTAGGCTTATTTAAGATTGTTTCAATGATTGATTTTTGAATTATGAAAAGCTCTTCCAAGTGGGAATTATAACAGCCCCCCCATACTGAAATACCATACTGAATTATGGACTGTACTAGTGCAAAGTATACCATTTTAAGATGACTTGAGTTAAGAATTTTTTTTGCTTCGTATAATTTATAAGAAAGATATCTCATTCTTTTGCATAAAAATTTGATATGGATGTCCCATTTCAAATATTCATCTATTATGACGCCTAGATATTTTGTGCTTGTTACTCTTTTTATTAAGGGACAAGTGCAGTTATTGAAGTTCATGTTGCAGTTTGAATGTAGTCTCAGATTCATATTTTCGTCGGGTTTACCAGTTGTATTGAGTGCAAAGGTGATGTAATTGGTTTTATCAATGTTCAAGCTCAAAGTGTTTTTGTCTAACCATTTTTTAATGAGAAAACAATTCTGTTCTACAATTTCATGAGCCTCGATCCACGATTTTCCATAGAAAACAGCTGCAGTGTCATCTGCGAATGATATAGTTGTTGAATTTTTTAGTTTCAGGCTCAGTAAATCATTCACATAAATAATAAAAAGGATTGGTGAAAGTACAGTTCCCTGAGGCAACCCGTAAGAGGTCATTTTAGAGTTATCAGTACATCCATTTATTGTTAAAGACTGTGTTCTATCTCTCAAATAGCTTTTAATTAATTCTAGAAAAATTCCCCTGAAGCCATATTTCTCGAGTTTATTGTAAAGGGAGTAATGTGGAATAGTATCAAAAGCTTTTTTGATATCCAAGAAAACCGCTATAGATTTGTAATTGGAATTCAGGTTTTGTGAAACAGTATTAGCAAATTTAATTAATGCATCTTCTGTACTCTTCTCAGCCTGAAATCCAAATTGATTTTCATTTATTATTTTATGTTTGCTCAAAAACAGGACTAATCTCTTCTTTATAATCTTTTCCATAATTTTTGCCAGATTACTGATAAGACTGATTGGCCTGTAATTGCCAGGATTTGATGGATCTCCTTGCTTGAAGAGAGGTTTTATTGTGGCTTTTTTGAAGTGTTTGGGGAAGTAGCCTTGCTCAAAACATTTATTAAAAATCGTGGCTAGTGGTTGTGAAATAGTGTGGCCTATTTGCTTGAGTACTGTGTTATTGAGATTATCCATTACTGGGGCGCAATTATTCTTCAGCTCTTTTATTGTCTCTTCAATTTCTTTAGAATCTGTTGGTCTCATGAAGGAAGAATTCAGTAGAGGTGTTTTGGTTATATCGTTGTTGTGATCAAAGTTGGGAGAATTCGCTAGTTCATTGTTCAAAGCTATAGCCTGTCTTTCACCAACATTGGTCAAAAAGTCATTCAGCCTCTTGGCCTCAACTCTGATCCTGTTACACTCCTTTTTTCTTTCCCCGATTGCCTCATTAATACTCCAAAGCTTTGAACTATTGTTTTGACATTGCTCTATTTTAACTTTATAATATTTCTCCTTCGCTTCACTTATGAGCCTATTCAATGTGTTCCGATAAATTCTGTATTCATTTATTGAATCAGCATTTGCAGGACCTTTCCTTAATCTATCATGCATTCTATCCCGTATAGTAATTGATCTTATTATTCCTTGCGTTATCCAAGGCTTCAAAGGGCGATTTCGGCGAGGAATGTTTATCTCAGTTTTGACTGAATTAATAATACCATTTAACCGTTCCACAAACTTTTCAACAAGTATATCTATATCTTCATTTCCAAAAATTGTATTCCAGTTTTCTTTTTCCAATTTTTCAGCAAGAAGTCTGTAGTTGTATGATATTTTTATGCTGTTTGCAGGCATATTTCTATTTGAAGTGGTTTCGGAATTCCGTTCATTACCTAAATGTAATAGAACCGAATAATGATCCGTTATTGTTGTCTTGAAGATGTTCCCAAATATAAAGCTGAAATTGCTATTTGTGTTTTTGAAAAAGATATGATCTATGCACGATTCAGATGTGGTTGATACTCTAGTACTTCCATTTATATGAGATTTAAAGCCTTTGCTCATTAAAATACGCATGTATTCCTGAACCTGTATACTAGTTGATTGAATATTTATATTTATATCACCAACCATACAAACACTCATTGAATTGGGTATATTGTCAAGGAAATTGGGTATATTGTTCAGTCAGATCAGCAGTCACCTCCATCTAGACTGTTGCCACAGTAAAACATGTAGACTGTGCTATCTGCATCATGTTTTCCTACTTCCAGAGCCCTTCTCCCATCTCCCTTCTTCTTCTTCTTTTGCTCTGGAACTTTCTCATATCTAGAATAGCTTTTTCTACTGACTGAGCTTTTTGCTATTCTCTATCTCCTCGCTTTATCTGTCTGGTCTTCCTTGACCAATCTTCTTCTCTTTCATTTCTATATTTCTTTGACTTGACCGGCCAACGGCTCCAAAGGCGGATGAAGGAATTGTTTCTCAACGGCAGAGGAGGCGGAAGAGCCTAGTTTGGCAGCACGAATAAACTGCACTGTAGGCCCATATGCAGCAAGGTGGCGATCCCACTCATGGGCTTAATCTGCGCAGCGCTCGTAACGCGGCCAGAGGATTCAACTAATTACTGGTAAACCTCAAGTAGCCTCGGAATTTGGACCTGGATTAACGGATAAAACTAAAAGGAACATCTCAAAGAAAAAACGATTTGAAATAATGGACACACTTAAGATTGCCACATGGAATGTAAGAGGATTGTCAAATAAAGAAATGGAGTTGAACAATGAACTCAAAAATCAGAAGATAAACATTGCTGTTATCACAGAAACTAAGAAAAAGATGAAAGGAACTAAAGATCTGACTGATTACACAATGATATATAGTGGGGTGGACCAAAATGTGCGAGCCAGTGCGGGGGTTGCAATCCTTTGTGATAGGAAATGGAAGTCGAAAATCAAGAGCTACAGTTACATAAGTGAGAGAATTGTTATGGCAAAGCTCAAGGTAGAGCGTGGAGAATTTGTAGTGATTGGTGTGTATGCTCCAGAAGAAGGAAAGCCAGAGGATGAAACTATTGCTCTGTACAAAACACTGCAGAATTTGATGGATGCAAATAGAAATAGTTTTGTAGTAGTGACAGGTGATATGAATGCTAGAGTAGGCAATATAGGAATAGCTGGCATAGTGGGAACTTTTGGAGAGCAACATTTGAACAGGAATGGACAAGCACTGATAGATTTTGCAACTTACAACAACTTGAAAATAACAAACACATTTTTCCGCAAAAAAGACATTAATAAATTCACCTGGGCTGCTCGAGGAACAAGAACATTAATTGATTATGTCATGGTGAATAATAAATTAGTCAATAGTGTCATGGATGTGAGAGTGCATAGAGGAAGTGACATTGGCTCGGACCATTTCCTGGTAGTGGCAAAGCTGAATATTTTTGCAAAATGGAAGAATAGTTTCAAGCAGCAAGGAAGTAAACCAAAAGAAGAGGTATACAAAATCTATATTCTACAACAGCAGAGCGTCTTATGGCTGTATCAACAAAGACTGCAGCATCATCTTGCAAGCTCACCAACAGCTAACAATGTAGACGAAGAATGGAATGTAATAAGAAGCTCTATTAGGAAAGCAGCATGTGAAGCTCTGGGAAAGAAGAGGAAATCACGGAATTGCAAAGGATTGAAAATCTGGAATGAGGAGATTGCAGAGGCAATAGAAGAGAAGAAAAAAGCCTACAAACTTGACTTGCAGAAAAACACAGCTGAATCAAGACAGAATTATACGACCAAGCGAAATATTGCAAGAGCTATTATAAGGAGAGCACATAAGGATTCATGGGAAGCCTTCATACGGAAAGTTGAAGAAGATCTTCATGGGAGACAGCAAGTAGCTTACAAAATCATGAAACACCTGAATAAGACAGAGAAAGATACTGCACGACTGAATGTTGTCACAAAAGATCAATGGATTCAACATTATACTGATCTCTGGTTTGATAGTAGTATTCAGGAGAATCCCTTGGAAGAAATAAATGTGTCTCAGGAAAAAATAGATGAAGCCGTGGACTTAATAACGGTGCAGGAGTTGGAAAATGCACTCTGCCAGGCAAAAAATCGAAAAGCAACTGGACCTGATGGCCTAAACATGGAGTTGCTGAAATGTGGTGGGCTGTTCTTCAGACTTCGGTTTCTTCATCTGATCAATATGTGTTGGAGACAATTGGTGATCCCAAAAGACTGGAAAGTGGCCACAGTGAAATCTCTTTTCAAAAAAGGTGACAGAAGCTCCTGTGATAATTATAGAGGAATAAGCTTGCTGAACACAGCTTACAAGATCTATAGCATGATACTCAAAGGAAGGATTCAACCAATTATGGAAGTTCTCCTCCTCGAAGAACAATGTGGCTTCAGGAAAGGAAGGTCATGCACTGACAACGTTTTCAGCATTAAGCAAATTGTCGAAAAAAGAAGGGAATTCAATCTGGAAACCCATTTAGCTTTTGTTGACTTTCAAAAGGCTTTCGACTCTGTCAATAGAGAAAAACTGTGGGAGATTTTGCAGTTATCAGGGTATTCCTTACATATTATCAAAGCATTCAAGAGCCTTTACAATGGTACCAAGATAATAATTGACATTGAGACCTCAAAACTGAAGAATTGACTATTAATAGAGGATTGAGACAAGGGTGTGGACTTTCACCTGCTTTATTCAACATTTACTTAGGTGACGTAATCAGAAAATGGGAAACTCAAGTAAAATCTGGTATTCATATGAGAGAGGAAGAAGCACTAAAATGTTTATTATTTGCTGATGATCTTATAGTGCTACAAGAGAGTGAAGATGATCTGCAGCGAGCACTTTTTCAATTGAACAATATATGCAGAGAGTACAACTTGACAGTCTCTACTTCAAAAACAAGGGTGATGGCGTTTTGTGGTAAAGATCCAGTAAGAAGTAAAATTTTAATAAAAAATCAAATTTTAGAACAAGTATCTCATTTCAAATATCTTGGCTGTGACATCACTTATCAGCAAGAGAACGATGCTTGCATTAAGATGCATCGCTTCCAACATATCTGTGGAACCATACATAGAGCTCTCAAGAATAGTGCCAGCAAGGAAACTAGGATGAAGTTTTATAGAACAATTGCAGCACCTACATTATTGTATGGGAGCGAAACATGGGTTCTATCCAAGCGTGAGGAGAGCAGATTAGAAGTTTCAGAAATGAGGTTTCTCCGAAGAACTTATGGTTGTAGCAGAGAAGATCGCTATAGAAACACAGATATAAGAGCTCAGTTGGGTATATTTTCCATAAAAGACAGAATAAATACATACAGAAATGATTGGTTAGAACATATAAATAGAATGAATGAGAATCGGATTCCTAAGCAGGCTTTGATGTACCAGCCAAAAGGAAGAAGGGATAGAGGACGTCCAAGAAAAAGATGGACAGACCATAGAGGCGCAGAGGTTCGGAACAGGCAATGATGCCTAAACCGTGAAGGGAAGAAGAAGAAGAAGAAGAAGTCAAGGAAATGGTTTAGGCTGTTGACAAAATTCTCGGTGTTATGATTACTGGGTGATCTATAAATTCCTATAACTCTGAACATTTTATCATTTGGTGTTTTCAAGTCCAAGCACAACGAGTTTGCATCAACAATGTCACAAGCGATCACACTGACATCAATATTATCTCTAATATAAATGCACAGACAGTCGCATTTGTTAATTTTCGAATATTTATTTACTTCGGTGTAACCTGGGATCTTGTAAGTAAATGGAATGTTCTCGGTTAGCCAAGTTTCAGTAAGAACTATTACATGGATATCTGTTTTTAAGCTGTTTATACAACAGATTAACTGATTGAAATTTGCATGAAGGCTGCGGATATTGGTCGAGAAGATATTTAAGAATTCAATATTTTTTCCATTTCCATTTCCGGCTCACATATTTTTTATTGAAGGAACATAATTGATATACTCATCGATTTCAGGAGTGATGTTATCAATTTCCAGCAAAGTAAGAATTTCATCAATATCAGCCATGATCAAGTCTGTTATCAAGCATGCATAATCTCTCCCTGTTCCACTTTTCAAGATCAGTTTCATTTGTTGTTCTTAATTTATCAATGAGTTTGTCTATTGCATCTTTTTCTACACTCGTAGTTAAATATCTGAAAGTATTGGTGTGGCGTGAAATAGCAACTATTGCATGTTGGATACTGTTATAAATGTCTCTGTTCCGGTAATCTACTCTAATTAATACTACGTTTTTAGATGTTAGTCCTTGCGCTTCGTGAATAGTATGAAGTTTCCATCCTTTCCAAGTATTTACTCCCCAATTTAGTGCTTCAGCTACTCTTTGTTTCTCCTCCTGTGTGAAGGTCAAAAAAAGGGTCTCCGAGAATATAAAATGATGTTCACCTAATCTGTGTGTCGGAAGTATGGATGAGATTTTACTATTTAGCGTAGCGATGATGTTATAGTGGGGAGAAAGTGCATAGCAAACATCTACTGGGCATCTGCGGGGTTTTGAAAGGTATGCATACGGCTCACAGAAGCCACACATTTCATGCCATTTCGTTTCCAAGGAGCTTCTCTCAATGTAAGGTAACTGTTGTGAGTCACTAACTACAATTATTTCTTGTGCTCTACTCAATTCAGCTATGTAATCAATGTAACCAGCATGCATTAACCATACTGAATCAATGAAAACTCTTTCATAAGTTTTTTCACCTGAGCTATTTATAATGTAAGATCCCACAGTTCTATAATCTAAGTTTATGCTCCTTTCATCATCGATATCATGCATCCTAACCACTTCTTCACGAATAGATTTTATGCCAGCTCGTGTCTGAGCACAAGGTCTCTTTCAGGATTATGCTTAGAAACTATAAAGCAGGATTTCCCACAACCAGGTACTCCGTCATACCATTTGATATTGGGTAATTTACAATCCTTGAAGTTTAATTTATTTATATTCGCTAATAATTTGCCATTAAGCATAAGTATTTTATCTTTGGTCAACAGGACGTATCTTTCCGTAGTTTCAAATCTTGATTGGTGAGGCTGGAATTGAACGTACTTCCCTCCCTCTTCCAAACAAAAACCCATTGTATAAACTAAGTTTGTTTTAAAAAGGAATCTCTTTCTTAATATATCCAAATAAAAAAATTGAATAAAATGAACAAAAATTAATAAATTGAACAGACGACTTACATGGAGTCTTTGTGTGAATGAAAGACTGTACTTTATTAAACAACAAATAATACAAAAAAGAAAAGTTGCTACCTACGTAGAATTTTTAAACAAAAAAGAAAAAATAAAGTTTATACAAAGTTTAGAATAGGAAACCTGGAGATTTAATATTTTAAACATTGATTTTTTTAAATGTTGGCTACTCACTGAACGGCATGAACGGGAACGGTGGACAGAAAAATGGCATTCCAGGGCCTGGCATAGCTCCTGCGGCACCCGGGGCTTGATTGGCATTGGACGCTCCTGAAGTTCCACTGCCTCCAGCAGCCTGATTCAAATTGACATTTTCTCCTGGTAAAGAGCAAAAAAAAAATCTGTCACTGAAACATTACACTTGATACTTCAATTTTCTTCATATTATCATGGAATTTGAATTTGTTTTAATCATATTGGTTACCAAAATTGTGCGCCTCTTAAATCATCACTAACAATGACTTCTAATGTAACGCACTTTAAATTTTACTCAAGTGCTACAAACAAGGGTACATTTAGGATTCCATGAAAATAATAATTTCACCATTGGTATCCAAGATTAATAAATCAGTATGGTTAGAATAATTTTATTACAGTTGATCAATCGCTTGGGAAGCGGTTTGTCCCAGTGGTAGAGAGCGTCTAATCGGTGAGATTAGATAAGCGACGTGCCTCTACCACCACTGTTGTAACGGTGACCGGCTCCTCTGAATTCAATTCATGAGCCTCAAAAATCGCTTCCCGGTGGTTCGGAGCCCACCTAAAGCAGTAGGTCCATTCATCTCTCATCATCATCCTTCCCATTACCCACGCACAGGCCCAAGAGCCCATGTGGGCATCACCCTCAAAAAAAAAAAAAAAAAATCATATCAAAAAATAATGTTACCTGTATTAAAACATATGTTTCCAATGAAAAATAGAGTATCACGCTAATACACAGTAGGGATCAAGGTAATTAGAATAGAAAGGTATGAGTCATCAACATTGTAGCCGGGAGGAAACCGTGAGTTTTGACGTCATTGGCACCCCAGCTGTTTAGCAAACCTAGAAGTTAGGAACTTCGTCTGCTCCTTGTGCGCTCCTAATTCTAATTACCTTGGTAGGGATTAAAGGGGTCTTAGACGAGACGTGTACATGTCACTTCTACTACTCACTCAAGGGCCAAAATTTCTTGGGACTTGACAGCTTAAAAAACTTGACTGCTGCTCTAATCCACTGTCTTATGTGACATTAGTTGCCTAATGTTTTAAGAACGGTTCCCGCACTATGCCCCCCGCCAGGGTTAGCTAGTAAGTAGAAAAGTGAGTAGTGAGTAGTAAAAGTGACATGTACAGTATGTACGTACGTCTCGTTTATGATCCCCTTTACACTTATATTAAATCTTAAAACCAGCTAGTTGTGATGTTTCATGAACTTACAAAAAATGTTAAATCTAGAATCCACGGATTCTAGTATCCATGCTACAATCTATGTGAGTTCGGCATCCAGATTACGTTTCAATTCTTTCTGGGATCATGAAACGTCACAATACTATTAATCTACCGCGTGTCATGTATTATTTTCTGATTATTAAGTTACAATAGAGAGTATTGTATTTTGCACCATGTTGAAGCATTGCTGAGCACTCCCATATTATATAACGCTTCCCAGTATATTTCCATGATGAACACAATATTATATAGTGCATTGGAGTGTGCTCTAATATGAAACCTTGACTATTTATTAAAATATATAATGGTAGTTGACCTTGATTAGGAGCGGGAGGCGGCGGCCAGGCAAAGTTGAAAGGTGGCGGAGGGGCGGCGCGTTGGTCAGGAGGCGGCTGTGGTGCGGCGCGAGCTGGCTGCTGGGGGGCGGCAGCAGGGGTGGTGCCCTGTGGTGAGCGCAGGATGTTCAGTCGGCACGTGGGACAGGTCTGCTGGCGCTGGAACCACGAACGCAGGCACGAAGTGTGGAAGATGTGGTTGCATGGCAGTTTCTTCGAAGCTACACACAAACAGGATATTGGAAATAATTAATCACCTGATAGGAAGTTAAAGAAATAAAGGGCTCAACTACACTACTACAACAAGTAAACGTTATTTTTATTTTATTAAATATATTGCTTCATTAAATGTATGAGAATCAAGTGTAAGAGAGGGCCCACCCAGGTAAAAATAAGGCAGCTATTCTATAATATTATATTATTTCAATAAAATAATATATTATTATGATTTGTGAATTAATGTATATATAAGTATACACTTTGTTTCCTTAATCTCAGGGCTACTTTTATCACTGTTTGTTTTATTTTAAATAATTATCAAAATACCCTTTTGAATTATTACCCTAACTAATTAGTTGAAACATGTAATGCATTGAAAAAATAATTCAAAAGGGTACTTTGATAATTATTTTAAAAAAGAAAACAATGAATAATACACTTACGGTAAATTGCTATACACCACAGTCATGGGATAAGGGACCTCTCCCACAAACATTCACAGCTTGTTTTTCAGAAGAAATACGAAAAACTAATAAAACACTCGATTTACAAGTACGAGAAACGTTAATGGATCGACGCAATATTGAAAACATTTACTTTTTTTAGAGTATTCAAACTTACTTTAGGTATATTATAAGTAGAGTTGACAAAAATAATAGCAATAGAACACTACTTTTTAGAGAGCAAATAGTTATTTTTCAACTATTTTCGGCGTCATCAAATAAGCTAACCTCAATTTGTGTATGGTTTATTCACATTCAGAATTTGTTACTTGTAAATAGATTTTTTTACTAATTTCTTGTATTTCTTCATACAACAAACTGTTAATGTGCATGATACAAACTTCAGAAGAATAGTCACGGTTTGTCGGTGGAAAGGGAAATAGCTACTATCGCTTGCACTCTGAGAAATCTTGTGCTGAAGCAGTAATCCAGGAAAAATTTCAAATCCAAGACATATGGTGATATATACTTCCTATTGATTTCTTGTTATTTTTCAGATGTATTGTTTGTTGAAATATTTTTATTTCATAATTTAAGAATTCAAATACTTTCCTTATTTTTTATTTACTTTTGAACTTTCAATTTGCATTCTCTTTGTGTTATAACTTTTTAATGTTTCTCATGATAATTGGATATTAAATTGATCTCACCAGTTAGCATCTCTTCTCTGCAGATAATGCACACGTTATCGGCTGCTGCAAGTTCTTCGGGAGTCGCGTCCGGATACAGAGTATTCATATTTCTAATAGCTCTTCTTGAAAGAATAACATCGTTGAATGCCTTCTTAAATGCTCTGCAAAAATTAATCCTTCTATTAAAAACAAAGTTGAAATAGTTATTTATGTATTAAGAGCGTAAAGCGCGACTTTATCGCTCGCGCAAAACAGTTATCGCGCGACGCGATAGCGGAGCGTGATAATTTTTCAAGAGCGATAAAGAAGCTTTACACGCAAATTACATACACAATTTTTTCTACAACTGCACATTATGATAACCTGTTGAACTAATTTGATTTGTCAAATAGCCTACTGAAAACTATTATTAAAAGTCTCTGATGATTATTGTAAAAATAAAATTAATCCATCCAGTTAAACTGGAAAATTATAATTCATTTTCAATTATTATTATATGTTTTAATTATACGAAATAAAAAAACAATTTCACGAACTGCAAAAAAATCAGCCGGCCATCAGATTCGAACCTGATACCGTCGCAGCCAAAGGTAATGGACGCCGCCTTAGCCACCGCGGCCATTGGATCCTTACAGTAGAGGGCGGAAATTTAGCTACATAAATTTGCATCTTTTTTGTTTCACTGACAGCAGCTTATCACAACACAGCTGATTAGCGAGCGTAAAGTAAATCTCCTGCTCATGCGCAGTTGCTTAGCGAGCGTAAAGTAATTCAACTGCGCATGCGCAGATGGTTAGCGAGCAAAAGAGTAGATTCTTCTTGGAAATGAGCGATTTTACGAGGAGAATTCAGTATGCAAAATCTTGTTTTACGCGCAGTTGTAGAAGAAGTTATTTATACATCCAACAAATAAATGAGACTTCGATATTGATACAGATACGGGAACACGGATTGAATAGACTGGATTGAATTTAAATGAGGAAAAGACGGTTCTAATCGTCAATCGGAGTTGGGCACTTTACAGACTGATGTAAAGAATTACAGACTGAATTCATAGACTACAGACTTGTATAAGACTCAAATACAGAATTTGTATTTGATTCGCTCTCATCAAAGCGTACTGATAGGTCTCCGAAGTCATGTTATCCCCAAAGCAGATTCCTTGGACAGTGTCCATTCTCACTCTTGGTAGCAGCGCTGGAATTCTTCAATTGGTATGTCTTTCAACTGGACTGCCACAGTCTTTCAATGTCTTTTATAGTCTTTCACAGTCTTTCTGGACATATTTCAATTTAAGGGAACGAAATATTGCTGATAAAAACAGCAAAAAGATCTTTAAATAAATTTCTTATACGGTAAAAGAACGTATTTGATAACAAAACTCAATAAATGCCATCCATGTTATATTAAAAAGCAAAGCGATATCTATTGCGGTTTTGTATTTAGTGGCTTTATTTAAATTTTTATCCATTTATGCTTATTCAAAAAGCACTGCAGATAATCAAGATTTTACTGTGATACATTAGGGATGAGTAAGATACCAATCAATAATGATGGAGTTTTAAAACTATTTTCTGGTTTCAATGAAAAATTTCTCAATGAAGTTTCAAGTAGCCTATTATTTTGGAAATCATGCAAAGAACATGTTTCCGTGATGAGCAATAAAGCAGTTACCATATAAATAAAACACACAATATTAATGGTTCGCATTGATCAGAATAGCATCTATAGATGTTTGCAAACATTCATGTTTTCCAATCAATATTTTACCCAACAACAATCATTAGAAGAAAAAACATAGATCTGATTGTCATTAAAGCATATTCCTAGAATAGGACTGACATTGACAAGTTTAAAATTGACACTTTTATCAGAGATGTTGTGGAACTTATCCATAATTTAGGTAAGTGGAAACAAAGGTTGTCAGATCCACAAAGTTTATTAAAAATACCAATTTAAATAAACTTTGTGGATCTGACAACCTTGGTTTTCACATACCTAAATTGACAAGTTTACTTAATTGTGAATACTTACCTCATTGTGTAGTACATTGGTCGGAAAGCAAACAGTGGAAGCATTGAGATTCTAACCATGATGGCCAAGAACATAATGTACAAAACAACCTTAAAAAATCCTGAAACAGAAAAAAAAGATAAACATGAAAATATAGCCACTTATTGGTTTCATTCAAAATAACAGGAATAGTCCAGTACGCAGGGAAGTTTGTAAGGCTAATTTGTACAAAAGGTACTGTATGCGATTTTATTGTTTCAATAGCTTCATTAGGATCCCAATAACGTGAATATGGAAAGTGCTAACAAAATTTCTCTCGGCACAACTTTTGACAGCCAGGAAACCATGCATATTTTTGTTTATTTGCGTGTAACAAATAAACGGTAACTTTTAGGGAGGGGGTAGTATATTTTTTCGTTACTTTATGAGCTACATAACATTATTAACAATTTTTTTTTAATTTAAAAAAATGTGATTTTTGAATGAATGTAAAAAGTTTTCTATTCGACCGATTTTTATTTTCTCTTTTTCAATCAACGCAGAATTTTGTCCTCTACAAGTTACTGAGAATGTACCTATGAAAATGTGGACCGTTTTTTAGTTACATGCGAAAAAACAAAAAATATGCAGGGCTGTCAAAAATAGTACCAAGAGAAATTTTGTGAGCACTTTTTAAATACACATTATTGGGAACCTAAATAAAATCGCATACACCACCTTTTGCGGAAAAAAATCCCTGCGTACTGGACTAGAAACACAAGGCCAGTAGATGAAACTGGAAAACAAATAAATAAAATTTTGGTAATGCGATTTGCACGAATAGTAGCATGAGAAACGTTTCGCAATAATAATTTCAAGTTTGGTTGCTCAGTCGCAGTACAGTACCTAGTTTATACATCAAGGTACAAGGTTTATACATCTGGTCCTAGTGCCAAATTTGGTACTAGTGGATCAAAATATCACACCTCATCTTGAAAAAAATGATATGATAGGTTATGCTTACTTCATTATTGTCTGAAATAGGATTATTTGAATCTGTAAGTATTATATGAAAACTGAAGTGGGACCTACATTGTAGAATGTCTATGGTAGAATGCGAATCGCACACTCCGTTTATTAATTTTGTAGAGCGATATACATGTTTATACAATATCACTGGCGACACAAAAAGTTGGTTGAAAAACAACTACGATGCTTGGTACTAATGGTACTATGGTATGCCATAACCCAACATTTGACAATCTTCATTTATCAAGCATAATATAATAAAGAAACATTAGATATAAAGCCTTAGAAGCAAGTTTAGAAAGCATTTAATATAAAATTTGTGATAGTTGTGGAAAAAGAATTAAGTGAAATTGAAAGAGAGGTATTTGTAAACGAAATTTAGAACAACTAATTCTAAATTTCTTTTCTGTATGAAGATAAATGTTGATTATTGCTCTAGTGTACGACCGCTCTACATCTTTTGCACGTACCACTATTTTTTGTTGTAGGCTACTGGCTTTTACCGTCCTTATGAATATTCTCTTACATTGGACCGAACTTGGGAAACACATAATGTGTATCATCAGGCGTGTGCCAAGTTTCGTTCAATCTAGTTAAATTAAAATAAGGATAACAAAAACCAGTATGGAAAGATCGTTGGGTCTATTTCTAGTCTTAGGGCTTATTTCTGCTCAATAGATAGCCTGACTCATAGTAACCTCTTTTCAAGCAAATGTAGAAAGTGACATTACGGTGCAGTTAGTTAAAAAAGACCCAAACTCAACACCCAAAGAGAAATCACGATTCCTATGCTAACCTTTTATATACAACCCTTATATTGTTTGATGAAAAGTTACACCCTTTTGAGCATCGGTGGAAAGGGGGGGTGCAAAATTTCAGTTTTTCGTAATTTGTAGCCGAACCAGGCTTAGGACGAAAAAAATCCATGCATGTTTTTTTAGAGAATAAAATTTCGAAGAGATTCAGATCAATCACAACTCTGTATCATCAACCATTTCCAAGTTAAAATTTTTGAAAAAACCATGATGTTTCCACAGGAATTATTTCGTTAATTTTAAAGTTTGTAACTATTGATAATTGGAAACAATTACATCAGTATTTCAAAAACCCTCTTCGCGAAATTCATTTCTCTTCAATTTGAGACCAAATTCACCCTTCTATGTTCAGTGGTTCATGTGCTACAGCGACTTTAGGAAACCCTTACACCCCCAAGATCCCCTGTAATTGTATTTTATCATACAAAAGACTAACCGAAAATGAAATTAAAGTGGCTTTTTCAAAAGAACTATAACCTACATGGTTCTCCATGTTCCCATTGGTAGAAAATGGTTATAAGGCGAAGTAGAAGAACCGTTGGATCTCACCACTATCAAAAGACATACGCTGAATAATAATAATAATAATAATAATAATAATATAAATGATGTAATTTTTATTAGATTTGTTATGCATTATTTGGAATTCAACAATAAATGAACTCACCCATAATCAGTTCAGTGTACAAGAGAAAGACAGCCTTATTCTCCCAAGGGGTTTCACTATTGAGATCAATCGTGTGCAGAACATATTTAATTCCTATGTTTATTATAATCGTCAGCAGTATGGCATATTCAAAGCCGAAAACCAATTGCACTGACGCTCCCTTGGTAACTGTTGACAGATAGGCATGGCCCACAAGGTGCAAGTCGAGGGCACCCAGCATAGCTAGTAGGGCTGCAAAATAAAAAATTAAGTAAATGAAAAGCTTATTTGAATACAATGTCTCATTTAATTAAAATTCAAATTGGTAGAAAATATAGAATAGAAATACTTTTTTATATTTCTATACTCTATCACGAATATTACTTTATAACATTTATGCCGCCTCTGTGGTTGGATAATATGTATATTGCAATGTGAATAAGCTAACCAAGTCCGGCATTAAGTTAGGAACCAGGTGAAAATAAGCACTTCTTTTTGGAGTTTCTCTGGGCTGTTTTGTAAAACTTCATTTGGAAATAAATTCATTTGAAAGATAATCTTCTTTTGAATTAAATATGAGCAACTAAGCTGCGCAGGGCGTATTCTAATCTTTAGATCATAATTTCTGTTACTTTTCCACAATTTGTGTCTGGATATCGGTGTAATAAAATAAATATAATTCCGAAATATTCATAACCAATATTGAAAATTGATACTTACATACAACTCTAAGATGGAATAACCATGATATATTTGGACTTCGTTCCATCTGAAACAATAACACACAGTTTTGGTCTCTTATCTAGATAGAACGCACTTCACTTCACTCGTCATGCCATTACTCTGTTAAAAAGGAAAGGGAACTCGGTTCCCTTTGGAAAGGGAAATCGGTTCCCCATACGTTCATGTCTGAAGTATTTTCTCACAGTATTTTAGAACTTTAATCATTACAACAGAAAATCTTTCAAATTATCAAATTTTATAAGAATTCATCCACATAAACATAACTGCAGAATAGGGGATAGAACTCTTCAACATTTTCTTCAACTGCTGTAATGAGGCAGCCTGAATTTTCATTCAGAGGGGCAAATTATGATTTTTCGCATTGAGTTAATAGTAAAGTAAAATCAGAAATTCAATTCTAAATAGTGAGATCGTGAAGTATAGTGAAAGTTTTTGTGGATATTTGCTGTCTTATTTTGTGTGTGGACTTATGGTGAGTGCCAACATTTTTGTTTCGTTCTCTAGCTCAAATTTGGTAGTAATATTTTTAACCGAGGCCTTCATCTAGTTTCCAATATAAAACAATAAAACAGTAATTATTAACAATTAATAATATATCAATTGATAAAATAACTTTTTCTGACAAAATTTTTATGTGACATGATTTGATGTAGGCCTAGTAGTTTTATTTTTAAATTTGAAGGAAACGTTCAATAAAATACCTGATTATAGATTATCACGAAATATATATTTTTTCATTCAAGTTTCTGACACGTAGTTGTACTTGCACAACTGTAGTTGCTAAAATTAGGAGTTCGAAATTAATTAGGAATAATCTGGCATTTGGAGGAACGAATCCACGTAATGCTCCCAACCACTTGAGGATTCGAAAAAGTTTTAGTTTCAGTATTTTACAAAATAATTTACCCCAGAATATTAGATAATATTATCCCTCGTTACATAAAATGGTGAAATGTGTGTGAGGTGAACGAGTGATATCATTTTCTTGCCTTACAAAAAATCGCTTTATAAAGCAACTATTAGTGAACCTAGCATTAGTTAATGGAAAAACGTTGAGTAGAACTTACATAGTCAACCCTGTCCTCAGCCAGCCAATGGAATGATTTGAGGAAGAGTAATACAGTGAAGAGTGCTACAAACTTCGGACTAAAATCATCTCTGAACACTGTGAATGCGAGACATGTTTCAGTCATCGCATACCACGCTCTCTCCATCAAATGCTGTAAAATAGAAAAAAACGATGAATAAAGCAATAAGCAGACCAAGCTAAGAATAAAAATGTTGTAAGAGATTTATCCAATGGCCCTTGAATGGTATTATTCATCATACAGGACACTGGGTAACTTATAAACTACTTGAACACGTCATTATGTTATGATGCGACAAGGAGCTAACTGCACTTTAAGCTGAAGCAAGTTATAAATATTATTTATAAGGTGAAAAGCAATTAATCCGTTGCAATAGCTCAATCAAAATCACTAGCTTCTCAGGCATGAGCTCGCCTGTGGATGGAGTTGAAATTGAGCTGACTGTAAAGCTTATATTTTCCCAAGGAAAGTAGGCCTATATTCAAACCTAGATTCTTAATAAATTTTGAAATAATACAAATCACATAGTGAATCCATACTAATGTCCATTTATTTAAAAAAAAGTAGTTTTAAAAAAATAGACTTTGAAAACGAAACATTATTTAAACTCTCTCAAGGATAGATATTTTAGTAGTGATGTAAAATTCCCAGGAATTTGAGAGAAATATTCCCAAAAATCATAAATTCCCGGGAATTTATTATTTTTCTATCTAAAATGACTAAAAAAGACGTTTTATGCTTCACAAAGTCTCAAACACCTGTTATACAACATATTATTCTTGTAGAATATATGAGAATGAATAACTTGAAAGCTGCAACCAGTTGAAATAAAACAGTGATTTAAGTTAATATACTGATGATTCTTATGGAACGTGTTAGGTGAAATGAGCACTCAATTAAAGTGTTTTTCAATCATTCAACTACAATCTATCTATCTAATACTCACTACTATCATCTAGTCTTACAAGTTGAATCTGTTATTTCTTCACTAATAAATGCCTATAGCTGTAAGTCAGGTCAACTATAAAAACAAATTGAAAAGTTTTTAGGTGTAATTCAACTTCTATTGCATGAGAGCTGAGAAGTAAGTTTATTCTATTTCTTTCCACAAAGATAATTAACCCACTAAACAAAGACAAGAACATACTTGAGAGAGGGCCGTAGTAGTCGGCCATTTGCCGTAATCATGCCCCATAAGAACAATGTAATTTTTAATAATTTCTTTGAACAGATAGCGCCGTTATTATTTATGAATAGAATTTCACGTTCTTTATGTCATTGGATAGATGATTCAATTCTCCAAGGGCTGGACTGTACTTTTTTATTTCAAGTTTATTTTAATGATTAGAGTTTAATACTTTTATTAATTATAGTTAATTAATTATACAATAAGAAGTTTCTATGGGGCATGATTCTGCTGTTCAGTAGTTGGTCGTCCACTACCATCCACCCTTAAGTTTAATTGATTATTAAAAAATAATAATTCCACAGCTCACAACCTTTCAAGATTTACTGAGGCTGACTTGTAATAATACAATTATATTGTATTATATCTTTGTAATGATACAATATTTTTATAAAAAAAACAGAAGTTTTTATTTTGCATCAGATAATACAGGACAAAAAAAAATAGACTTTCAAGAAGCTATCTTACATGATTGTTGAAGCCTTATCCTAAGATCCATTGAATATTGAATTTCTCTCAATGTCATTTCCAAAGTCATAATTCTATTATTATGTAGCCTATCTAAATTGTATTTATGTGTGAGCCGTTTCCTACTTGCTAACAACATGTTACACCAATTTAGCTAACATTATTAATTTTGAAAATTGAAATTAAGTTGTTACTTACACTAATCATATTTTCGAGTTGGGTTCTGTTTTATTGTTTGTCAGTACACCAAAGTGAGCAAAAATTGACATTACAAGGGTGATTTACAGCTTATAATGTGAAAAGTGACTGACATTGATAAATTTCAATCATTTTGAAGCTCTTAATAACGTGGAAAGTGACTCAGATTGATCAATTCGATTATTTTCAAGCAATTTTATAAATTCCCAAAATTTCTTGGCCAGGGAAATATCCCCAAATCATAAGTTCCTTCCCACTGGGAATATTCCCGATCAACATCACTAACTTTTAGATATTAAATTAAATAAATTTTGTGTATGATGAAGGTTTTAGAATTATGAATGATACAAGCTCTGTCAATTTAAAACGTTTACTGAGGAATAATCATTTCAGATCTGATAAGTTTATGAATCATAAGATTCGTTCATAACTGACGTGGATTTATGAACAATTGATGGAAAGAAATATTCGGAAGCAAAGATACAGTTTTTACACGCAGCATTCGAAAACGTATGAACAATGGAGAGAGAGAGGGAGAGCAATCGATTACTCGATAATAGCAGTTTAGTAGGTCATTTGCATAGAACATGAAGGTAGGCGTCTCCTATCGACCGCACTTTGTATAATGTATATATATAAGATAATAAAATATACATGTATGCATGAGCCAAATAAATGGAAAAATTTTCAAGGTATGTCTAGCATTCCAAAATGTTTTTAAAATTAATAATTACGATAACTTGGCTATACAGTAACTTACAGCATAGTGAAGATACTGTACTGTAGGGGAGGCGCGTGATAAATTTAATTGGGTGGGCTAAATTTAAACGTTAAGTAGTGGCTGGATTATAGAAAGCAAGAGCAATATTAACCTCATAGATGAATTCATTGGGGCAAGCTTCTGAACTCTAATACACAATAACTAGAAAGCCCCAGGGCTCAAGAATTGCATATTTTCAATATTTCATGTAATATTGGAGTTTGATTAATGGGATTTTCAATCTTATTGATATTTAAATAAGCCATGCATTTTGGAATAAAACAGTTGATCAAAAGCTATTAAATAGAAGAAGCTATTGCCAATAAAATTTGAAATCTTACCTTTAATTTCGAATCCTAATAACAGCTAAGGCATAAAATACTAAACTGAACTAAATTGTATTGAGCAGCACTTATATTCCTAAATTCAGCAATCATATTCTAGGTGTCCACAAATAGAATGTTATTAATATCTTGCATAATTATTGATTAAATTATCGTTAATTAGCCACAAATAACCACTCACTTCTCAGGTTATCAGACCAGAGAGAGGCTAGTTTGCAGTTTATTGCACTGTTTTCGCGCGCTTCTTATATTTACAGCTGATTTACGAGCATTATCAAAACTAACGTTTTTTTACACGACACGACTCGACGGTAGGCCGCAGGAGCCAATCACAGCTTTTGCCGCCAACCGTTGAGTCGTGTGGTGTATTGGAAAACGAGCGATGGGCTAAGCCCAAGACTCACTGTATTGAAATAATAGGAGAGGGGAAAGTGGAAGAAGCCAGTCTCTAGTCTGACGTCACCAGCAATTGCGATTCACATCTCGGCATCGGGGCTAAAAGCCGGCCAGGCCAGAGCCTAGCGTAGCGTGAGATACAGCGTTCCATTAATAATAATAATATTCGCGTTCTAATATAACAGCGTTCCATTGAACTCCTTTCAATCGGCGTTGAAATGTATGCTCTTGGCTAACAATTTAATCGCAATTTTCTGAACAATACAGTATTTATTCTAATAGTTCATTATTATTTTTATTCAACGGAATTATCGGTAGGGCTAAGCCCACTCTGCCCTTATGAGCCCGCCGCCAATGCTGTACTGTAATACAGCACTACAGGAAGTACGGTAGTAGTCTAGGCGTGAGTGTCTATGTCTAGGTAGTCTATGTGGAGAATTGTATGAAATCAACTTCAATAAAATAATGGAATCGTTTGTATAGGATTAATTGTTGTACATACAAAGTACAGAACTGATAATAATTGATGTGACTTTCACATGAAAGAGATTGAAATATTGAGTGATTGATTTAAATTAATAAGGCACATAGGTACCAAAAATAAAAGACTTCAAACTGTTATGCAGATTGTCTCGGGAGGAATGTGCAATAAACTTCTCAGACTGATTCCTTACACCAAGGAATCAGCCTGAAAAGTATTGCACATTCCTCCTGAAATACCCTGCATGTATAATGATCTATTAGCCTATATTTAGAGTGAAGCTCATTCCGGATAATGTTTTTTCGGGAACCCTAAATTTATACTGATTGAAAACCGTACTAAATATTATATTGTATTTTGTGAGAAGGGGTTGCAGCTTCATAAGTTAATCGCGCTCATAAAACAGAACATTGTTATTTCAAGAGCAAGACAACGACTTGAGAAGTGTATGAAGGAAGATAACAAGCAAGATATTCAACTGAATTCATGAAAAAGTTCATTTAGATAAAAACTATAGTATAAGATACCGAAATTCCCATTGTAGGCTATTAAATATAATTTTTTACCTCTAACTCTGCAGCTCGAAGCTCTCCAAAGAAAACTTTTCCCATTAATTTTCCAGTGAGCATTACTAAAATGAAGGCTTGAATATAGATGACCTGAAACAGAGATACTTATCAATATAATGCTACTTGAATTGAGTATAATGAGACATGCTCCCTATGAACCCAAAATCAGTTTGGGATGAGCTTAATAGGCTATTAGGCTGAATAATAGATTATTACTACCAAAGTAAAAAAAATTCAATAAAACATCATTTTAAAGAGATAATCAAATCCCAAATTTATATTTCATTCTATGGATTTTCATAAAAACCTTTCAATAAGTTTAGAGCAAACAATTATCATAAGTTTCAGCAGATATCAACAACCAAATCAGATGAAGCAAATGTTTCAACAAGAAAGGTCTCTTATAGCCCAACACATCATAGCATATTAAGTGATAAGATAATCTTAGAAATACATACCAGCAACAGAGAATGTGAGCTTACGTTCTAAATTTTGAAGATTACAAAAAAATTCAACAGTCAATGATCAAATTTTCCAATTTGAGAAATATTAGTTTCCACTTACCGCCATACTAGGATTGGATTTAGTAATGTAAACCACTGAAGGGTAGAATTGTTTTTTCTGGTAATAAGCATTTCCAATTACGGCTGTTGTTAAGACTAAACTAAGGACAGTTACTCCCAAATTTCTCATTTTCTCAATAAATTGTGACTTTCCTATTTTCTGGAATCTTCAATGTTTTCTAGTTTCTACGTCTGCTACACAGCCAGCTTGTCTTGTCACTGATGATATTTTCCCACAGCTTCTTGATCTCTTGTTTCTCATACCAACTGTGCAACACAAAATATTTAAATAATTTATACAGAATCAACTTTCGATTCTGATTTATGTTGATATTTGAATATAAAATATATTTTTATCATACTTATTCCTTACAAAATCGGATACTTCATTCAATTTCAACACAATTGTACAGATAATACGTGTACAATGACTGTTGGTCAACACTGATGCACAGAAAAGCGGGAATATAAAAAGTAAACATTCTATTATTTTCACATCACTTTTTACAGGTTATAGCTGTTTTTACAGTACAGTACTATGTGAATTTGATTTTGGTTGTTGTTGGTCGCATCTCTGCTATTCACCTAAATATTATAAATACTTAACAACTATTCAAGAAAGCAACAGTTGTTGTTTGTCTATGAATGTTTATAAGTTAAGTTACAAAAATTCGAAATGGGTAACAATATCAATTCCACCAATCTAGAATCAGAAAAGGAGAATGAGCTTGACGATAATAATAAACTCAGGTTCAATCCCGAACAACTCGGTATCTTCATAAAAATGTTTGGTAAGAGAATCAATTTAAGGTACTCTTCTCAATATTGAAATTTATATTTTCTCATTACATTCTAATAAAAACGTATTTATGATTTATTCATAAATTTTAGGCCTTAGGAATTAAGTCCCTTCAACGTAGGCCTATTGTGTTTTTGTTTATAACTAACAGAAATATTCATTGTGTTATCAACTATCATTTCAAGTGTTTGTCGAACGCGTTTCGGGGCACTGAGTCACATCTTCAGCTTACAAGGAGTACCTACCCAAGTTAGAAGGGCACTATTTTTATAGAATGGTCGATAAGAGAAGACGTTTTGGGAAAATGACTCTAGGTATTATAAATTTGGTCTCAAATTGTAGAGAAGAATGTTTTCTACAATTGAAATCAAAATCATAATATTTGAACCAACATCGACCGAGCTGCCACTTCCTATTTCTCTGTCTGATGGTACTCAAGAAGAACCAGCAGGAGCAGAACATGTTGTCTTGGACTGAGGTGCATCAATACAACACCAGACATCAAGATCTGATTAAAACACCCAGGATATGCCTTCAGAGATCGCAGGTATGCTTCAGGAGTTGGACCTGAGAGCTTTTAAGAGGTTGTATCGGAATACTCGAAGTGTTCATGACACTAGTGTTCAGGAATATGTGAATGATGATTTTTCTGAAATGCTGTCTTGCTAAAGATGCCTTGTGTATTTTATGTTTATTGACGCCATCGATTCCGTATTACAGGTAAAGGATGCAGAATTAGGTATAAAGGTACCTGACTGTAGGCTACTTGTAACTTTACTAGTTTCGTCTTAGCCGGAGTCGGTGACCGGGACCGGGAGATTGTCAATAGATTGTGAATGTAAATGTACTCTTTGTACGCTGGAGTACAAGGAATATCCTATAAGCCGTATCTACATCTGGTCGTTTTTCACGCGAGTAGCCTTGCAAGTAAGCTTACTTATACTATTTTCGGTACTCAATCAATCAAAAAATTTGTTTATTTCAGTGAAAAAATACAATTGCAACTTTAGTGGCACATAAATATAAATTAGAAATGCACTTTACAACGAAATGAAAAATATCAACCACTAAAATAAAAGCAATACAGATACCTTACAGTAAGATATTACGAAATAAAAATTATTGCAGAGGCATTTACTGCCTGCACGAGAATGAGTACCAATGCAATGGCTCATTTGTATCTTATTGCTCCGTTATCAAACTCCAAAAACACACACTCACTCGCTCGCAAGCACCCACACCCATTCACACCTACAGATCGAGCATCTTGCATCTAGTTATGAATAACTTGGGAAAAGCAAGTGCGAGTAAGAAAAAAAATAAAATGAAATAGATTGAAAATAAAATTAGATAGAATAAAATTAAACTGGTGCAGTTGCTATCATTTGAAAGGACCATAAAACTGAATTATCTGTATGTTAGATCAGACATAGTGTCTGTACTCAGAATGATCAATCTGTCACAGCACTCATCTCTACCAATACTTAGAATCCTGCATAGTATGTTCCTGCATAATACAGAGAATTGCTGAACTTTTTTAATCTATGCTGTGGGAGATCTAGGTTTTGATTTTGTCTAGTTACATACTTATGTTTTTCTTGTCTTGAGATTGGGTTAACAAGGTTTGCCAAGCTTGAGCGGGTATTGGAGGCATCTGTGGAGCATCTTCAGTCTGCCACAACATGGTTCCTGGCTAATCGATTTCAGTTGAATGAGGACAAGACCCAAAGGATCATCTGCAGCTTGTCACGGGAAATTCGTGGCCCTCAGGATCCTGTGAAGCTGCTGAGTTTTGTCTTGGACTGTACACTCAGCTGGAACAGTCACATACAGCAGGTAACCAGCCATCTCTCTCGTATTTGCTTTCTGCTGCTCAAGATGAGGCCTGGTGACTGAGAGGTATCTGGTGATGATGTACCATGCTCTTTTCCATTGCCACATTACTTATGAATTGCTCCTGTGGGGTCATTCGGCAGGGGCTGCTGATGTCCTTAGGCTTCAAAAAAGGGCTGTTAGAATCATAACAGGCAGCAAACATCTTGCCCACTGTAAGCCCATCTTTGCCTGCCTTGGTGAATATAGCCACTATATTCTCCTATGCTTGGTACATGTGAAGAGGAACTAGCTGCCCGTGGCGACATACACGCCTATAACACCAGGCATCGTGGGCTGTTAGATGTCCCCAGGAGACGCCACCATCAATTGCAGGCTGCTTACCGGATATCAGCTTTGAAATTCTTCAATAAGCTGCCTGCTGCAGTGAAGCAGTTGCATGAGACCGCATTTAAGAAAACCATAAGGGAACTACTGTGTGGCAAGGCATATTACAGTGTCCATGGATTCATGGAGGATGACTTAAACATCAATTGATTATGGTTATTGTTGAAAACACTGCCATCTTGAAAAGTACGTGTTTTTTTGTATTTTATATGACGCCATCGATCCCACAAGTGTGGGTAATGGATGAAGCAGAAGGTATTAAAGGTATATCCCACTAGTAGCGCAACAGCGCCGTGGTCGTCATGGGTTGTCCCTGTTAAAAACACAGTCATCATAGAATTCTTGTAGACTGTAGTATGGCTTCTATTGAAGATGTCTCTTTAGAAGGTCCTTGTAGGCACCTATGCTTTTGACATTCTTTATTCCCTCTGGCAGATGGTTGTAAATCCAGCTACATAAGTATCTTGGTCCCTTTTGCGCCAGTCCAGATAACGCTGTCACTATATGGGTATCATTGGTTCCTTAGGAAATAATCCGGTTTTCTTTTGTCCATCAGAGCTGATTCAAAAAGAGCAGGGGGCGTAAGTATTCCAGTATTAATAAACAAAGGCTTGCAATATGCCAAGTAGTTTTCATTGCATATAGATTTAACTATCCTTTTCTGAAGGAGAAGCACACGATTTCCGCTAGGACTGCTCCCCCAGAATATTATGCCATAATTCATTATGCTTTGGAAGCAGCCATAGTATATCTTCATTAGTACTTCATAGTAAGTCTTCATTATGTTATTACGGATTCTAATGTATAATAAATCAATAAATATTGAAATTCACACTTTTTAAGTCATTTTCAAGTGAATCTCACTATTTAGTGATTATGCATTAGTAGCCCTAATAACATAGCGAACTTATAATTGATAAATAAAATGAAAAATCAAATACCCTTATTTAAACATTAAAAGTATTATTTTTCACAGATATGTTTCGAGCTTAAGCCCATTTTATTTATCAATTATTTTAAATAGCCCCAAGTTTAAAGTTTAATTTTTGAACACTTATAATATAGTTATGTGAATAGAGTTGTGATGGCTAGAGCCGGGCAGCTCCGACAGCGCAGCTAGAGCCACGAGAGCGCGGCTCGCGTTGCCGCTTGGGAATAGCACCTTAACAGTATGCACGCAGAGTGAGAGCAAATGATTTGTGTGGTAGACATCTTGTGAAACATCTCGGCCTCTTTCAGTAAGAACTTATCTCTACTATTTAACTTAGATAATCTTATGCCTATTCTTACGCATGGCTACTCGCGGGAAAAACGACCAGGTGTGGACAAGGCATAAGTTGGACACTCGATATAACTAGACATTATGTCAGATATCCCATGTATCTAGACGTACTCCTAGTACGCTACTTCCTCCTATGCCGCTTCTACTATGTTTCCAACGTTTTGAATATTTCAAAATAATACTTGAAGTAAAGAGAATTTCTAATCTCAAAACAGATGTTTTCGAATATCGTTCCCTTGAAAAAAAATCGACAAATGAGCAAATATTTCAAATCTTGCTGTTGAATCTCATCAGAACTTGAAAGTTTGGCAAACGTATGGCAGCTGGCGGGATATTTTTTTTATTTCAGCAGACTGTAATGAAGCGTTTCACACTAATTACTACACTGTTAGTATACAGGCTTTGTAGTTGTACAGAATCTCATTTATACTGCACAATAATATCAGTCACATGCAACAGCGCAAGAGCGCTACTGCAACTGAAAAAAATCCGCTTTCAGATAACCTCTTGAAGAATCATATTTAGGATCAATAATCTCACTGTGTAATTTCCTGGTATGTTCAGTTTCTTAATAACGCATCAACTGACTCTTAAAATAAGAATAAGCCTACTCATAAATCAAATTTGTTTTTCATTCCAGAAGAAGACAAAGTACTGAAGGACTTTCTAATTTTTGATAGATGTTGTGTTTTGGCTGACAAATATCTATTGGCGATGTGTTTTGTGTACTTTGTGCGGGCCGGCCTGCAGCCATCTGAATTTTCGCGGATGAACTTTTTTAGTGCTTTGTGAGTATTTCTAATTATGTTGAATTGATAGTTTGAGAAATGTATTGAAACTGATTTTATAAAAAAATAAGAATGAGTTTTTGTTACTAGCGGAATAGCTATATGGTTTCAAAATTTACAATTTTCATGATTCATACTTTTGAATGCAATAAAGTAACCTACTATAGATTAATAAATTGAATTTTAATTACTTTTATTAATTATTGGCTCACTATGTGCACTAAGTAAGAAAGTAAGAAAGACTTATCTTATCTTTACCAAGATAAGTTAAGAAAGACAGAGCATATAGAATCTATTATTTCAAACAACACATAATCAAGAATCACAATCCAACTCATTTTCACTAGACTAACTTACTTACTAACTCACTTACTTATTACAATTATACCTACTGTATTTCAATCTTGTTAATAAATAAATAAAATAATCACTAATTTGCTCAAAAATATAAATATCAAACCTACTCTAGGACATGGCATGCCATAGTGGAGTAGGTCAATTTCCATTAAAAAACACGTAGTCACAGTCACGTTAGAAATTTTTGCATTATTGTTATTTGTTTTCATTATTGTATTATATTTTATGTATGTATTTTTTTCTGGAAATATAAATTTATTTATTTACTGAAGAAAAATATTAGGTCTATATCACGTACAAGAAATTTACATGAATATGAAAAACATATTCCTATTCAAAAACCTATGTATTTACAGTATTTGTAAAATTTCCATATCCTCTTAGCTCGTTCTTCTCGGCTGCTCATGATGAACTTTCGATTTGCTTCAAATATTAATGTGCCAATTATCAAATAGTTATTTGTGCATCTAGGGACTAAAGTGCAACTTTTTCTCCCCAAGCGCAGGGGAAACTGTTCTTTCTTGTTCTTTCTTTTCTGTTCTTTCTTTCAAAACTGTTCTTTGTTGTTCTCGACTACGCCTCGGGCAACAACTTCCCTGAGGGAGAAAAAGTATTTTAGGCCCGTGAACATTTTTCCTCTACCTACATCAAATGCTATGTGAATGTAATAAATGAGTGTAATCTACAATACTGTCGTAGAGATGACATAACATCACAATCGAAAAGCCACAGCTATTTCCTGTACCTGAACAGATCCTGAAAATACAGATTAGAAAAAGAAGAAGAAGAAAAAGTAGGAAAAGAAAAAAAAGATAAAAAACAGAAGAAAAAAGAAGAAGAAGAAGAAGAAGAGAAAGAAGAAGGAGAAAAAGAAGAGGGAAAAAGAAGAAGAAAAAAAAGAGAGGAAGAAGAAAAAGAAGAAAGGAAAAGAAAAAGAAACAGAGGAAAAAGTCAAAAGGAGTAAGAAAAAGAAGAAGAATAAGAAAAAGGAAAAGAAGAAGAAGAAGGAAAATAAGAATAAGAAAGAGGAGAAGAAGAAGAAGAAGAAGAAGAAGAAAGAGATGATCAGATGAAGATGCACATTTTCATATGCTTTATTGATGGAAGACGGTCACCCATGTTATTCTTATGGGTTTACTTTACTCCCTAGGGAAAAGTCATCCACTTTCTCTCCTAAGGGAGAAAACTTGAAGCTTTATTATTCGATTCCGGGGACTAACATGCGACTTTGCATAGCAGGTGGAGGAAAAACGTTTTTATTTCACTAGCTGTAGTAGCTCTTTGATTCTATTCTAATTGAGCTGATAATAAATTAATTACATCTCCAAAAATTGAAATCGATATTGTAATTTGAAAATAATAGAAATGCATGAAAATAATAATTTTTTAGTCAGTTAATAGTCAAGTCATTCTAGGGTTGGAGGTGGAACTAATTGCAACAAAGATGTTTTATGGTGTAAATGGTAGCTGACACTCTCTCATTTAACGTGTAAAAAATCCCACTCTCAACTTGTGTCGGAAAGTTGTTTTTTTGGCCGCCATATTGGAAAATTTTGCTCATTTTTTTGTTTTCTTGGAATAACGTCAAAACAAAGCGTCGGACAAAAAAACTCACTTAACCTTTTTTTTAGTAAATAAAATTTGCAAGAGAATGGTGGTAGAATCATCTCTTTATCTTTACTAAAAACCGGGTTAGAATTTTTCAAAAAACGGGTTAATTTTCAAGAAAAACTGTAATTGACTATTTTCAGTTTTTGTTTGCTCAGATCTTTTGACATATTCCTTTGAGTTGTTCAATTCAAAATCCCTCTGGGGATAATTTTGTCCTCTACAATTTGAGACCAAGTAGACCTTTCTTCCTTGTATAGTTTTTGAACTGGAGCAATTAAAAAATATCCTTTTATTTAAAAAAAAAACACTATTTTGGGGGGAAATGGTCTCCAAAAAATTCATACCGTGCTTGTATTGATATTTTCTCTGATAATAATGTTTTTCAGATCAATTTCTAGCAGATAAGCTACTCACCAACCTGAATTAAGGTTATGTTCAATATTAAGGACCCTTCAAGGATCTCAATCTATCAGCATAAATCAGCTGACTACAAAAACATTCCCTTGAGACATTTTTATGAATTATTTACTGAGCTTTACGGTAACCTCAAATAGGTAGATAATTAGCATTATGTTGGAATATTGAATGGTTTTAAAACAAGCATAATATGAATTAATGTATGAATGAATATTAGTACCTAGCCTATTATGGTCTGCTGCAAATTGGTAATTATATTTTTATTTTATTTCAATCCTTTCCCAGTTTGTTTTCATAACAATCTGTTGGATATGAGCGGTGTTTAGCCACAAAAACTAAACATGAATGTTTACAAATCAAAGTATAATTTTCACCACCAGAGAGCACAGACCCCGCACAGAAGTACTATACTGTAATAATTTTATGAAATATTGTGTTGCAGGGAAATCATAATCATATTGATTCCACAAATAGAAATATATTCAATTCAAGAATATATTATATATTTTATTAAATATATTTAATAATATTTTAATTGTGACAGAGTAGAACAATTTTCATTTGGACTGCTGGCAGCAGTGAATGGCATCCATGTTGCCAAAGGCTCTTCTGTTTGCGGCTCCACTATACTATTGTGAAAATATTTTAATAAACTAGTGGTATTGACATTGACTAGTGGTATCTGTCTTATTATTTCTCATTATGGTAAAGAATGGTCCATAATTCTACTCATTTCACTTTTCAATCATATTGTAATCAAACAAAGTGATTCAAAAGGTCAATGAGACAATTGAGCATGTAGAACTAATCTTTCTCTACAATTTGAGCTCAAATACAAGACTTAATCTTGCTCCATTCTTGATTTAGAGGCTATTGATTGTCTGACAGAACATTAAAAAAATAGATGTATTGAATTTCACCATTTATTTAAGTTGATGTAACTATTCTGAATGTGTGATGCCATAAACCTTATTTATAGGAAATTGAAGAGTAAGAATTTTGCTACATTTTTAAAGTATTTTCATTTTTTTATCATGAAGGACTTTGAAGATATACTCATTTGTAAGCAAAAAAACTACATTTTTTTGTATATGATGGAAAAGTCAATATTCTATCAGGAGTTATTTTCCACAATTCTGACCAAATTTGACATATGCTATATGAATTTAGACCGCCTTGATGAGCTGAAAATAATGAGATATGGTTTGTTGAGATCCGATGACTTATACAATAGTTAGAGGTATCCTTAGATTGAGATCCTTGAAGGGTCCTTAATATTGAACATAACCTTAATTCAGGTCAGTGAGTAGCTTACCTGCTAGAAATTGATCTGAAAAATATTATTATCAGAGAAAATATCAATACAAGCACGGTATAAATTTTTTGGAGACCATTTCCCCCCAAAATAGTGTTTTTTTTTTAAATACAAGGATATCTTTTAATTGCTCCAGTTCAAAAACTATACAAGGAAGAAAGGTCTACTTGGTCTCAAATTGGAGAGGACAAAATTATCCCCAGAGGGATTTCGAATTGAACAACTCAAAGGAATATGTCAAAAGATCTGAGCAAACAAAAACTGAAAATAGTCAATTACAGTTTTTCTTGAAAATTAACCTATTTTTAAAAAAATCCCAACTCGGTTTTTAGTAAAGATAAAGAGATGATTCTACCACCATTCTCTTGCAAATTTTATTTACTAAAAAAAAGGTCAAGTAAGTTTTTTGTCCAATGCTTCGTTTTGACGTTATTCCAATAAAACAAAAAAATTACCAAAATTTTCCAATATGGCGGCCAAAAAAACAACTTTCTGACACAAGTTGAGAGTGGGATTTTCTACACATTAAATAGGAGGGTGTCAGCTACCATTTCCACCATAAAACAACTTTGTTGCAATTACTTCCAGGTTGACCCCTGTTTTGAGCTAGAATGACTCCACTATAATACAATTATTCGATATTCATCCCAATTTTACAAAATTCAATCAATTAATTCTCTATTGCCATAAAAGTAAAATAGAGAAATTATACTGTACAACCGTTGCAAGTGTAGATTAAGTTCAGCTTTTCTATGTAATATAAGTGAATTGTCAATTGAGTAGGGTACCTATTTCACAAAAATATATTCAATATCTTTTTGCAGATACATAGCTCATTCTATGGAGGAGGATGATCACAATTTACAAAAACGTATTTTGCCTTGGGCATGTGCTCCATCTATTAAACTTAGACGACTGCCGCTTTTGAAATCCGTCCGCAATCTGTGGAAAGCAATGGGATTTCGAGTACTTGTCAGCCAATTCTGTTGCAAACAGGTAGGCTAATTAAATCTTCATTATTAAAAGTATTTAGGTAATGAGGATTCTAGCTATCTCTATACAGGGTGTTTCAGAAGGAATGTGCAATACTTCTCAGTCTGATTCCTTACACCAAGTAGACAAAAAAGTTCCATGGGACCAACCCCAAAAAACGCTTTGTTACTGAGATAAAAATGGCGGAAAATTGAGATTTTTCAAAATATAATAATTTTTCTAAATCTTTAGAGGCTTTAGTGAGGTTCTAAAATAATTAATTCCTATGTAAAATTAGCTGAGGAATTCAATGAAACTAGTTCCAAGTCTGTAAGTTCAACGGTTATTGAGATAATTGGGAAAATATGCTAAAAACGCCATTTTTCAACAATAAGGGTTATAACTGGATAAGGAATCATAAAATTGTAATTTCTAATAATGGAAGTTGAAGACAGCCGGATTCTAAAGAAAACGTTAAATGGCGGCGATAGTGTCAATCTTACCCAAATCTCAGAAATGGCGATCAAAAATCGCGAAATTGACAAAAGTGATGAATTTGTGTTTAGTAGCGATTTTGCGATTTTTGATTGCTATTTCTGAGATTTGGGTAAGATTTACACAATCGCCGCCATTCAACTTTTTCTTCAGAATCCATCTCTCTTCAACATCCATCAATAAAAAATACAATTTTATGATTCCTTATCCAGTTATAACCCTTATTGTTGAAAAATTGCGTTTTTTAGCATATTTTCCCCAATTATCTCAATAACCGTTGAACTTACAGACTTGGAACTGGTTTCATTGAATTCCTCAGCTAATTTTACAGAGGAATTAATTATTTTAGAACCTCACTAAAGCCACTAAAGAATTAGAAAAATTAATATATTTTGAAAAATCTCAATTTTCCGCCATTGTTATCTCGGTAACAAAGCCTTTTTGGGGGTTGGTCCGATGGAACTTTTTTGTCTACTTGGTGTAAGGAATCAGCCTGAGAAGTATTGCACATTCCTCCTGAAACACCCTGTATAATAGGGAATTTGCTATAGGCTATAGTCTGTCCAAGCAAAGAAGACCCTCTTGCAAGATGAAAAAATGATTCCAGCTTGGTCAATATTTGTTCAAGAATTATAAATGTGGCCTTAATGGTAGATCAAATTGTTTCCTACAATTTGAGAACAAATTGTTAGTTTTTAAACCAATATTGACCTAACTTGTGTCATTCTCCCATCTTGCCAGAGGGTCTCCTTTGCTTGGACGGACTATAGGATAAAGTTTATTCTACGAGTAATTTATACCTGATGTTTCCAAAATAGTCTAACAAACTTTGTGAGTAGTTCACTGACATTAGAATTTAGAAAATGTTTCAATACAATTATATGGATCCTAAAAATGTTCTATTATTGTTACCTAGATAATAATGGTGGAAGTTTGAATGTTTTTTCTTTAAAATAATAACTTAATTTTGTAGCGGCCTCATGAGGAGGATACATGAATAAAAAAACAGAATAAATTTCACTATTCTGGCTTTGATCGACTTTCAACATATTCTTACATTGGATTATAGATTAGATACAGTTATTTTTATATTCTAATTGTAAACTCGGCACAATAACTTACTTGTGTGAATTGATAATTAGCCCACTCCAATAAAAATACACTACCCTATCTATTATCTGTATTTCAGTATTTGTAAATCATTATGAATTTAACGACTGCTAGATTGTCACAGATTCTGAAAATTAAGAGATTTAAATTAGATGCGTTCTAAGCTATTGATCCTATATGTTTTTGTAAGCTATTCAGTCTTGAATAGAATTATGCGCACTTATCACAAGTTGATGAATAAACATAACATAACTAACTGACTTTCATAGCTCATAACTGCCTGAAGACCAAATATAGTATTCTATTCGATCGATATTTATAACTCGTTAAATTCTTAGAAAGATCTTGACTTACATCTACAAATTTTCTTCCTCAGGTAATGAACCACTTTCCAAAAGCAGCTATCTGGTCCAGGCATAGACCAGTTAATCACGGCAATGCTTACAAAAGATTTCAAAAATGTTCAAATTGTAAGCCCAGAATTTTCAACAGGATTCTCGACAATTTTGAGTTTGAAGATGGTATGTACACTTCAGATAAAATATTTCAGTAATCTCTATGGCTTCTAGAATTGGATTTTATAAAAAAATTATCATACATATGTTACGGTTCTTGAATAGACATAACTTCTCTAAGATCTTTCGGCATAGAACTTATAAAGACAGATTCTTGGACGATCGGTTTTCTCGGCATTTCCAATGGTTAGAATGGGAATTTTCACACAAGTGATGTGTGCTTATACAGTCATGGTGTGTGAAATGTTCATAACTGCTAGATATCTATAATGTCTCATTTAAAAGCCCTCATTGTGTTGATTCCATGACATATGTAGTCTGTCCAAGAAAAGAAGACCCTCTGGCAAGATGGAAAAATGATTCTAGCTCGGTCAATATTGGTTCAAAAATTATCAATTTAATCTCAAATCGTAGGAAACAATTTGATCTACTTTTAAGACCGCATTTATAATTCTCGAACGAATATTGACCAAGCTGGAGTCATTTTCCCATCTTGCCAGAGGGTCTAGACTTTAGCACTCATGTGAGAGTTGAGTCTCATGATTTCAAAAACGTCATTAGAGTGTCATACAATTGTGTATTGAACATTTCCAGATTAGCCTACTTGGATCTTCCTTAAAGTGAATTTGATTGTTTACACACAGCTTTATACAAAGTTGAAAGAAATAAAAAGATCCTTATCAGACTGATTGAATAGACTAGAAATTCCCCACTACCACCCAACTTTACAACAAAGTATAGGCAATAGAATAATACATAAGTCGAAATAATTACATAAATCACTTCCATCAACAAAGAACAAACTGTTATTTTGTTTTTCCATAAAATACATACGTGTAGTTCGGCATTGACTATAGGTTAAAAAGCGTCGTTTTGCCACGTCAAGGGCGTGGTGATTTACTCGTATCCGCATGTTTCGCGTTTATTCGCGAAACTAGCCGGCTTCTATCAAGTGTGGCAAAATATTACCGAACTTTTCCTTGAAATATGAGTTTTAATAAATTTCTACAACATTTGTTTCAGATATTTACCAAGGTAAACCAAGGGCACCAAAACGATCATTAATGGTTGCTGAAATGAAAGCAGCTTCGGATGAAGACATAGGTTGCTTCTCACCATCTGGAGACAGTGATGACGATTCCTTGGATGATAATTGTGATAGCCAAAGCTCAACAAGCAGTGAGGGTGGAGATTATGATATGTATGACTCTGATTCATCTAGTACGGCTGACGTTTCGGAAGGAAGTATTGATGGAAATGATATTTTTGTTGATGAAAATAATAATTTTGGCGATGAAGGCAAATCTAGCGACAGTGATGACGATTTGTAGGTTGATAATTTATTGCCAGAGCTTACCAAACAGTGAGTGGGGAAGGAGAGACTCCACTTCGGATGTTTTAGATTAATCTAGTCCGGCTGTTGAATAAGTGAATCCTTCAATTGAAGATCTCAAGTTTACGGGTATTGTAAAATGATATTAGTTCTTATTAAAATTATTATATTTGTTAGAAACAACGCACAAATGAACAACCAAAAAATTATGTTATATATATCGTTAGTTATTGTTTTATATTATTTAATCATGCTGAAAGAATGTTTCAATAGCGTGATTCAATGAGAGTGTGTTCAGCAATTCTAGTAAACAAAAAATTGTAAATTTTATATGAATCTCGTTATAATTCGAAGTAGGAAGTGATTCGATAATCGAAACAATTCAAACGTTGTTTCTCTAGAAGTGGTTCGTGTAATAAAATTTCCCTTCTTTTCTGAATGAATGATGTATTTAATCGTTTTAGAAAGTTATAAGAGTTATAACGAAAAATTCCTAGTTAACCTCGTTGACTAGGTAGTTGAGGCGAACGTTCTAAAAAAATTAGAGGAACCAACCATTTTACAATAGAAACAATTAAAAGTGCTTCAGACATGAATGCTCAATATATAAACATAAAATACCTTTCCTTCTCTACTCTATTCTTCATCGATATAGACTTATAAAACATAAAATAATATATTAGTTTTAAAATATAATTTTAGTACTAACTTCTTTGCTTAGCTAAGGCTCAGGCCACTCTGGATTGGCTTATAAGAACGGCCCAGTTTGACTATTCATTAAATTATTTCTGCTATAAATTTTGAAATATTTTCTTCATTTATTCACAATTGTGAACAATGCATATCAATTATTGTGATCTAATCTCGTTAGAATCAGACAAATGGTGGTTAGCTGTTTCTCTGTCTGCCGTGGGAAAATGAAAGACGACTTATTAAATATCAAATTAATAATATTAATATAATTATTTTATTATAGAAAAATTGATTTCAATTTCAATGTAGCAATCATCATAAAATAATATCTTAGTAATGAATACTGTATTGAATTATGAAACCCTTTACTTAGTTGTTCACTTATAGAAGAAGTTGCTGTATATAACTTAGGTGATGTATGTTCTCTGACCTCAACGACGAACAAATGTAATTGCTACCCTATTCAAGCTTCATGCGCTTATAAATAAATAAATATAATTTTATTGCCATCAATTCTTTGAACATAGACAAAGTCAAGTTTATAATACACAAGTCATAAATAAAACAAGGTAACATAGAAGTCTAAAAATAGAGTAGGCCTACATGTACAAATAAAGTAGCAAACATTTGTAAAAAGAGGTACAAGGGCGTATCCAGGATTTTTTCTAGGGGGGGGGGGCAAGCAAGTTTTTTTCTGTAGAATATAAGAAAGTTGCCCCTTTCCCCCTCGCTCTAGTGACGGGAAGGGGGGAGTTTTCAGCCATAATATTGTTCAGTAACAATATATATTTTAAATATTTACTCAGTGCTTAATTTGTAAAATTTTGAGTTCTGGTACAGAGGCGGAAAATTGGTGAGGGGGTCTGAAAAAAACGAAAATTTGACTTCTCAAAACTCATTTTTAGAGTTATTTTAAGCTTTTAGTTGATTATTATTACCATCATTCTTCCATATTTTTAAATGAAAAATTTAAATGAATTACTACAGGAGTAGCGAGTACTCAGAGAAACCTGTACGGCGTACCGGTGCGTACCGTCACAAATTAAGCCCTGTATTTTATCATGAAAATAGAAAAGAAGAACAATTTCTTAATTATTATACAATCAGAACAACTTGTTAAAATTATTTGCTGGGTAAATAATTCCAAGTCCATCTATTTTTTATATTGATGGGTGGATGTGAATAGCATACAAACTAGTTTAACACAAATAATTTATGAACAGCTTATTACTGGATTATATCACATAGCTTATAGAATGGCTGTGTATGAGATTATTGAAAAATGTAGAGTGCAGAAGACCCCAGATTCAAAAGAAAGTTTCGAAAACTTTTCCAGCAATTACAAAATCCACAGTAAATTCATGGATCAATCAAGGTAAAATTGGATAGATATGGTTAAACTACAATTATTCTTATATTGATGGATTTGCTGAGAACTCATTTAATACTCTCTTTTCAATCTGGTCCTTGTTTTCCTTCAAAAATTTACGATTGATACTGATTAAGCACAATCCCCGTTAATCTTTCCTCTCCCATTCAGCTCTTGAGCCATGTCTTGACCCAATGAAGGGTACTAAATGATTTCCAGTTACTTTGATGGGATTGATGGTTGATGGGAAGACACTTGGATGCCTTTGCCTTACAATGCCTCCAAACACTATACCATACCTAGTAATTGGAAATAGTATTAGCCTTTACCAAAAGTGTAGCTACTTCAATTTCCTTCAACTCATATATTTTCAATTTTTTTCAAATACATTATTCCACAGCTCCAATCTCACTGTCATGGATTCTATCTCATAAAACTTTATATGGAAGACTCAGGATGTTTTTCTCTGGAGTTACTCTTTATTTAAAGGATTGAGAAAATAAAATGAGAAAGCAAGAGTATTCTCATTTGAAAATATGACTTCCAATGACTGATTAAGAGAGACATATAAGGAATTATCATTTAGCTTCTCCAGTATTCAGATGGAAGATAACTTCTGATTCTGAAGTTATAATTTCAGATAACTTCTGATAATTTCTGATTTCAAAATCTTTATAATTTAGTTGAAAATAGCAAAAAAAATTATCTGTAACTGCCCCCTGCCCCTGCCTACATGGGCTCATGGGACATGCCTACTTATGGGACATTAGGAGATTGTAGCCGAACAGAGTAACTAGAGAAAAAGTGTATAAAAATTGATTTTCTCAAAGAATTGGTGACTTATTCGAATCTTTCCGTTAAACTGGCTAACCCTATGAACTATGAAGGATGAAGAAGTGTCAGAGAGAAAGCAAGAGTATTCTCATTCGAAATTCTGACTTCCAATGAAGTTTGGTGAGTCAAGATGAGGAATTATCAATGATATGATACAGAATTCGATCGGAGACTGGATTGGAAGTTTTGAGCCCAGTGTCAATGACTTCGCAATCTTTGAAATTCTAAATCTATTAGATTTAATGATAATAATAACATAATATTTTTTTCAATTTTACTTTAGCTGTGCATTTATCTTCTAAATAACAAAAAAAATCTGTCAACTTCTAGGCCTGGATACGCCCATGATAATTACAATGGGTTGTGGCCTATTTAAAGTACATGGTTTAATAATGAAGTTGGAAATATGAAGATCTCAATGTTTCATCAAATTCATAATTTTATTAAAACAATATTGACTGAGCTGGAGTCATAATGGATCACAATGTTTTGTACAATTTGAAATAAAATTCATTATTCTCGAACCAATATCTACCGAGCTGGAGTCTCAATGTTTCCCACAAATATTTGCAATCAAATTCATAATTATCGAACCAATATTTGTTTGTTATGAGGGTGAAGCCCACATGAGCTCATAGGCTTGTGCGTGGGTAATGATATGGATGATAGACGACTACTTTGAAGTAGTCGGGACCGACGGCTTATTGTCTCCTCCGAAAGACGGGGTGGCCATATTTATGTGATTGTGCTGTGGTCATAAATTGTTCCCCGCTTGGGATTTGAACCAGGGTCCACCAAGCTTGAGTAATTTCCCCATCTTGCCAAAATGTCTTCTTTGCTTTGACAGACTACAATATTTGAATTTGATTTTTCCTACAATTTGAAATAAAATCCATAACTTTCGAATCAATATTGACCAAGCTTGAGTCATTTTCCCATCTTGCCAGAATGACTTTTTTCTTTTTTGCTTGGACAGACTACAATAGCCTATTTTAATTTGATTTTTCATACAATTTGAAATCAAATTCATAGTTCTTGAATCAATATTAACCAGGCTGCACCAACTTGCCTCAAAGTTTATCAGGTATCAGCTCTAGCATCAAAGTTTGCATGCCCCTCCTAGACAGATAAGTTCTATTGATGGCGGACTGTGGCACAAAACAGCCAGTTGCCTGACCTGGCCTGCCAAGCTGCAATAGCCAAAACATAATTTTGCTATTTCTCAAAAACACGCAGTTGTCTAAATAGTGGGTCACCTCCCTAGTGACAGTTTGGTGTTTTTGGATAAATAGCAAGTTGTCAAAATAGTGAGTTGCCCCATCCCGACTTCGTGAATTGTGAGGTCTACTGTTCACAGAACTACTATACTCCGTCCACCGAGTGTTCGGACCTAAGCAATACCTACTAATACATGATGTATTAGTAGGTATTGACCTAAGCTCCTCCTCCAAGGTTTTGACGTCATGATCCGACCAGCTCACAAGCGGTTGTAATTGCCATATAAATGTAGAAATTTCTAATCAATATTGAACTTTTAATATCGAATTTCTGAGTGGCCTTAGAAATAATTATGCTTTGTGGTTGTTCAGCAAAATTATTTACATCCCTCTAACATGAGAACGATCATTATCAATATCACTTGATAGAATTATGGTTGATTGAACATAATATTTCATAATAATATTTTTGTGACCTCACGATTCACGAAGTCGGGACGGGGCAACTCACTATTTTGACAACTCGCTATTTATCCAAAAACACCAAACTGTCGCTAGGGAGGTGACCCGCTATTTAGACAACTGCGTGTTTTTGAGAAATAGCAAAATTACGTTTTGGCTATTGCAGCTTGGCAGGCCAGGTCAGGCAACTGGCTGTTTTGTGCCACAGTCTGCCATCAATAGAACTTATCTGTCTAGGAGGGGCATGCAAACTTTGACGCTAGAGCTGATACCTGATAAACTTTGAGGCAAGTTGGTGCAGCCTGGTTAATATTGATTCAAGAACTATGAATTTGATTCCAAATTGTATGAAAAATCAAATTAAAATAGGCTATTGTAGTCTGTCCAAGCAAAAAAGAAAAAAGTCATTCTGGCAAGATGGGAAAATGACTTGAGCTTGGTCAATATTGATTTGAAAGTTATGGACTTGATTTCAAATTGTAGGAAAAATCAAATTCAAATATTGTAGTCTGTCAAAGCAAAGAAGACATTCTGGCAAGATGGGGAAATTACTCAAGCTTGGTGGACCCTGGTTCAAATCCCAAGCGGGGAACAATTTCCTGGATAAATTAGGAAGATGTCAATACTTTACAACTCTTGATTTGGCAAGTGGTCTCCACCAAATTCAAATGCATCCTGATAGTATTGAAAAAAACAGCTTTTTCCACAGATACAGGTCACTATGAATTTCTATGAATGCCTTTTGGATTAAAGAACAGCCCACCTACATTTCAAAGAGTTCTAAAAAATATCTTGAGAGGTATTCAGAACGAAAAATGTCTTGTCTATCTAGATGATATAAATATCTATTCTACCAGTCTACAAGAACACATCCAAAGATTGAGAAAAGTATTTGATAGATTATGAAATGCTAACTTCAAAATTCAGCCAGATAAAACAGAGTTTCTAAGAAAAGAAGTAGCTTATCTAGGACACATAGTCACACCAGAAGGAGTAAAACCAAACCCAGAAAAGATAAGAGCATTACAACAATTTCCTATTCCAACAACTACTAAAGAAATCAAAGGATTTTTAGGATTGCTGGGCTATTACAGAAGATTCATCAAAAATTTCGCAGATGTAACCAAACCACTCACAAAACGTCTAAAGAAAGGAACCAAAATCAATGTAGATGATAAAGATTATGTGAATTGCTTTGAATATTGTAAAACTCTTTTGTGCAATGACCCAATTCTACAATATCCTGATTTTTCATCCAAATTCATATTAACAACTGACACTAGTAACGTATACATGAAAAATATCTGTGTATTCTTTTATCAGTTTTAGTATTGCTTCTTTTTCTTCGGAATTCATGTGTTCAGTTCTTATTGTTGAAAGATCTAATCTAGGCTGGTCAACTTCAAAATTATTCAAATTATTATTATTTGGAGTTGAGGTGAATTTTGAATTTGGGGCCAATTCATAGTTTTCCAAATTTTCAACTTCAAATGGGCGTGTGATTGTAAATTTTTTATCTTCCGTGAATGAATTTGTAATAAGACAGATTGCTTTATTGTTTTTGACTTTTAGAATAGATTGTGGAATTTCCAATCCAGAGAGATTTTGATATTTGAGAAAGCATTCTCCGTTTGACAAATTTTTTATTGGAATTGCTATTGTTTTCTGACTATGTGCTTCAATCAAGTAAGTCCACAGTTGACGAGGTTTATTGACTTTAGAAGGTTCATTGTGTTGTGAAATTGTGTTGTAATACAATATTGGTACTTGTTTGTTGTTTTCATAGAAAAGTTTGTTATTAATGTAATCCAATCTTACTTTCAATTGTTTTATAGCATCCATTCCTAACAAAAGGTCAAAATCTTTATGAAAATCAAATACAAAAAAATCAAATTTTCTTCCAAGAAATGGTATTTTAGCACTGAATTTTTCTTTTGATGTACCATGGGCTGTAGTAACTTTGAATGGTGTTGGTTTCAAGGAATCTTTAAAACCTTCATGTGCAATTACCTTTTTGACAAAAGATTGCGTGCTTCCGGGATCAATCAATACTCGAAAATTCGTTAGTGGGTCAAGAAAGTAAGAAAGTTCATTATCTCTTGTTTGCAGGTTCATAATTGAAAATTGGTTCCAAGGCTCATTTCCCCTAAAAAATTATTTTCTTCTGTTTGTTCGAAAGTCATTTGACTATTGTAATTGTCATTCAATTCCAAGTTTTCAAAATTGTTCATAATATTTTTGGTTATTTCTGGGTAGTTGAATTGTTTGTTTGGAAAGTTATTGTCAGTCAAGAGTTTGTTTTTGTTGGTGTTGAGTAATTCGTCATTGTTTGTAGCAAATTCAGTTGTCATCAGTTGATTAAGTCTGGGGTTCTTTTTTGGGGGTTCAAGTTCAGTGTTTTGGGTTGAAATACTCATTGGAGTTGGTTGTGATTGAACTTGTGGTCTGTGTTGTTGACCAAAAAATTGTCTTTGAAACATTGGTCTCTGTTGGTTCATTGAATTGAAGTTACGAAATTGTTGATTATTTTCATTTTGATGAGTAATCATAGGTCTTTGCTGTGATTGGTTTTGAAAGTTTGGAAACGTCTTGTTTTGGGGAAAGTTTTGAATTGGTCTTGCCTGAGGAAAGTGTTGAATTTGTTTTGTCAGAGGAAATTGTTGAAATGGCTCAGAGATTGGTCTCTTATTGAAATTAGAATTACTAATACTATTTCTGTTTTTGTATTGCATTTCATTTGTGATCATACTCAAAGCTTTGCTAAGACTTGAAGGGTTTTTAGTTCTCACTAGTGATCCTAAGGGCTCATTGAGTCCTCTTAGAAATACTCTGAGGGCTAGTTTCTTTGCGTATTTGCAAAGGATACCTGAATTTGCTGCCATCTTTGTTAGGAAAAATGCAAGATGAAGGTTTAGTATTTTTCGAATTCTTTCATGAAAATGAAAAGGGCTTTCAGCATGTTCTTGTTTCATTTCAGACATTTCAATATTCAAAGTGAAACAGTCTTGTTTGTCAAGGTAACCCTCAAGAAGTACTCTCCTAACTTTGGGCCATGAGTATGTGTTTCCATTAGTTACTAATTCTAGAGCTCTACCTTTAAGGCCGCTTCTTTGCCAGAATGACTCCTCTAACTGGAAGAGTCATGACTGGAACAATGAAAGAGTGACAATAGTCCAGATTTTGGGCTTACTTTATTGCCATCTGGTGTCGAATTCGACAAACAGCAAAAAATTGGGCCACTTTGCTGAGTTGCCAATTCTCTGTTTTCATAGTCCCAATCCCACTCCCTACACCTCTCCTAGGAGCTTGAAATCCTTTGTCACAGGCATTGACAAGCCTGGGTTGGTTTCCGTATTCGACATTCTCTCCACCTCATTTCTAAAGAAGAAGCTCTGTCTAGGCTCTTCCAAGTGAAAGTGACGAACCCAAAGTAAACAATAAGTATTGCCAGTCTTTCAAAGAATGAGGCAGAATAAAAGTCAATTAACTTGAATGAAAAATTCTTGAGCGAAGTGCTGTGATTGTTCATACCCTTGTTTCGAATTTATTATCTATCAAAAAAGGAAAGAAATAACTTAGTTCAGGCTATGCATAGTTTTTCTTGCCTAGTTAAAATAATATTATTATGATTTGTATAATGATGTCAATGAATGAAATGAATGAATAAAAATGAATACGGTATAGTCCAATCCAATTGTTAAAATTGTTGATACAGCAATATGGAATCTGGATGAAGTAGGCTATTACTGAATAAAAATTTATAAGTACGGTAGCCTATAATCATGTATAGACAGGAAAAATAAGAAAATTACTGGCGTCACAGTACTGTAACTTTATCACTAAAATACGGTATTGAAACGGGGAAAGTACTATCTGAGACATTTTCCAAGAATAATTAGTACAAATCTTGCTGTTAGTTTTATGTGCACAGATTACAATAATTGTGTCATCATTATCATTTCAGATTGAATAACTTTATGTTCATTACTTTATTTATAAATCAAGTTTTTAATGTCAAGTGATGTCAGCAAATTTGACTGGCGTGAATTCCGCGGATAAGCCGGAATATTGCCGGTGATGGCCAAAAAGGCGCTAAAAAACAACACACAAGTGCTAAAATAGACTTGTACAATATTCAATAAGTTTATTATACCTACAAAAAAGGGCATGCCTGATAACAAAATGTAATAGAATATCATCAATGTCATTGAAAAGCAAAACTATTCCTATATTGCGATTTTTTATTTAGTATTATTAAATTTTTATGAATTTTGTCTTATCCAACAGACATCGCGGATTATATGCATATGCGAGTTCACCGTAAATCCAATCGGCCATTTTTTTCTTCATTATTATATGGAAAATATTATTCATTGTCTAAAAAACTTATCTCAAAATTTTTTCTTGTCAATAAGTTTACCTAAACAATAAATCTATTGTTCATTACATATTGTTTTCTCTGATAAATATTTATGTTCTTCTCATTTGATCTGTTCAATATGAACGTTTTACAATCATTCACCTCAGGCAATCTCTGCGTTGATTTTTGGTTGCTCGCTCACCATTTGCAGCTGAGATTCGAGGTCACAGAAATTCGTCACTATTGTTTTGAATAAAAGCTCGTTTGTCATAACAAAAACATAATACACACCCTCACACTGACAAGAATGTAAGCTCGTGTCATTGAGCAGCAGTTACCTGTTGACAGTGGTCACTCCACTTCGTGAGTCTTGAGGGTTGTGAAAATTGTGTCTACAGTCGGTTACTATTAGCATAGAATAATTATTGAGCTCAAGGATTGTAGAGTTATTCTAGAATAATTCTAGGATTCTCTTTGCTATTAGTGTAATAGAGTGTGTGATAGAATGTGTTGTGTTACAAGTGTTCTAAAATTGTAAATGATTATTTAAAAAATCTTTTTAAAAAATTTAATTATGCCTAGATTTAAAACAAACAGATACCCTAAAAAATCTAAGGCTCTTCGGAAGTTTTATGCGAAGAAGAAAACAGAGGGTGAGAGCAGTTTGACTTCTTGTAAAGACTCACCAGCTTCGTGTGAGGATACTTTCAATGATCTACTGGAGAGATCAAGGTAAACATGATATATTATTTATTATCAAGTAATTTAATAATAATAATAATACCCAATTTCAACACCAATCATGAAAACATATAATGTCTGGTATTAGACTAATAATACCTGTAGACTACTTGTTTGTATAGAGGAATAATAGATAATAAACTCAAATATAGATAATAAAGTTGGATTTGATTTCTCAATTTGAAGCCATTTGAAATGATTGAACGTTTATTGGCAAAAAATGTATAGCTTGATAGGCCAAAAATTATAGATTTTGATGTTTGAACAGTGACTGATGAAGAGCGCATATTATTGTACGGTAATGTGGGAAGTACATGTAATAAACACTATTATGAGCTTGAAATTCTGTAATCTGTATTATAAATTAATTATTCCTGTAATGGATTGCAGAATATGATGTTATTCTTGAAGAAATGGAAACAAATGAAAATTGCATTTTCACATAATAATTCACTTATTATGCAAAATTTATGCAAATATTAGCATAATCTTGAACATTTTTAAATTGATATTTTTTGGTGTACACTACACAAACACATATTCCTATTGTTGCAGGGCTGATGCATTCACACCACAAGTCAGGGAAACACCACATGAACAAGAGAATCACGACCAAGAATCTCTTCCAGACCTAGTGTACGAGAAGTCATGTGATATTTCTATTGCGGTGGATGAACATGATCGTGTCGAAGGGAGACGTGTTGTGAATATTGAGCATATCCTCACCGAGATGGAGCGCCTCGCCAAGCATCCACTCGTATGTACGACAGGCAAATATAAACTGAGGAAAGAAGTAAAGAGTGGACTATATTCGAAATGGATATTCTCTTGCCAAAACTGTTGTAAAGAAGAATCGATTACATCAGTCCCAGATAGCGAAAAGGATGATGTGAACGATGCCCTTGCTTGGGGCTCAATGGCAATTGGAATTGGCTACAGCCAAGTAGAAGAACTCTTCAGCGTCATCGATGTGCCGGTGATGAGTTGGGCCAAATTCAAACATCACGAAAACAGAGTTGGACAAGTAAGTTGTTATTTTCAATACGGTAATAATTTATTTATTTCATTGTTCAATCATGGTACTTTCAACAATAAATAATTTGTGTTCTCTGTTACTGCCACGGCATATATTTCATAGTGAACAAATGAAATTTACTTAAATTATTATTACCTACTCAAACTATACATATTCACTATAACTCAAACTACACATGCTTCTATAAACTACAAACACTATCATATTGATGCATTACACCACAACCAAAAATTTTATTGACAGTAACTCACATCAGAAAAATAATATTGATAGTAACTCACATCGGAAAAATTATTTCAAGAGAGACTAAGATTCAAGAGAAACAAAAGCTCAACAATATAATTAGGTACCATAATGGAGAATTATAATACCCACAAATTTCCATAAATTATCTTCGTCTGATGAAATATCTACAATCTGTTTCGAAAGCTGCACCTCTTTTGAAATTGTGAAAAATACTTTAGATTGATGAATATCACTGCAATTTTTCAAATAATTAGAATAATCTCAATTTGAAATTTTATTTATTTGGATGAATGTTTGCTTTCAGTCCTGGGAAGAGACATTAGTGATGAAAATGAAGAAGAATGCAGAATTAGAGAAACAAATTGCAATTGAAAAAGGAAATGTATCCAATGGAGTTCCTTTCATAACAGTAATCGGAGATGGAGGATGGGCTAAACGTTCGTATGGCCATGGGATGAATTCTCTCAGTGGAGTGGTAAGAGCAAATTCATGTGTAGCATATAGAGATGATTTTTATTGCAATTGGCAATTTCAGCCTGTTTCATTCATATTCATATATACTAGGTACTAAACCTATTTTCTCTTAGGGCCACTGTATTTGTTAGATCTTTAAAATAATTAAAATCAAAGTACCTTTTATTAAACTAAAATTATTTTATCAATTGATTATTAAATGTTTCAAAATGAAGTTATTTTAAAAAAGGGTAAGTACTTTGATTTAAATTATTTTAAAGTTTTAACAAATACTAGATACTATAGAGACTATATAGCTCGCCTGATTAGTAAATTCTGTATATGCTTTGAAGTGAATAAACCTAGTATGAATGGATAAGCTGGGTGAGGAAGTAAAATTATAATAAAACAAGTACACTAACAAATCTTTATTTGTACTCGTTCGACCATTTTGTTGATCTTTAGGGTATTTGATTCTCATTTTATTTGTCAATTATTTTGAATAGCCCCAAGTTTTAATGTTTTCTTTAGTTTCATCAGTTTTATGCCATGCTATTTATCATTTATAAGTATAGTTATATTGATGACATTTAGCCTGAAAATGAGCGAAAAATCCTCAATTCCTTCAAATAATCAGAGCATTTGTAAATTTTTCATTCATAAAATCCATTATTCATTTTTCTTTATTTATTTATCGTATACATCAATAGTGGGGAGACCCAAAGGGTTGTTCCACTTTGCAATATTACCTCAATTTCACAAAGTGAAACATGGAGAACCATGTGGGTTAAATCTTTTTTGAAATAAATGACTATTCTTGAAACAAAAATCCATTATTACTTTATATTGAACTATGAACCTGTGTATCCGTCATAATTATTGTACTTTTGAGAGATAATGAGAGAATGAACAACCTGTTTTTAGTGAAATGGCCGTTACATTTTTTTAACAGAACGCACTTAGAATATAATTTAAAAATTATAAAAAGATTTTATTGCCAGACTCGATAGAAAGTAGCTACAATGGATCAATCTACCATACATCTGTAGAGTTTTTGCATAATTCATTTTTCCCCACTCACCTATTTGAAATGTTGGTTTCAGGGAGTTCTGATTGGAGCAGAGACAAGAAAGCTGCTGTTTCTGGGAGTGAGGAATAAGTTTTGTTATGCGTGTACAAATTTAAAGCAGAAAAAAGAACATTTTTGTTTTAAAAATTATAAGGGGCCTTCAACTGGAATGGAAAGCAGTATAATTGTCGAGGGCTTCCAAAGAAGCAGAGAAGATTATGGACTAATGTATTTGAATTATATAGGGGATGGTGATTCGAGTGTTTATGCGCGAATTCAAGAGGGTTGTCGTTACGGACGGCATGTGAAGAAAATTGAATGTGCTAATCATATAACAAGGGGGTTGAACGACAATTTACGAAAGCTTGGTGCAAATACAAGCTATCCTCTTACTTCAAGACAGCTTCTAAATAATATTTCACCCGGAGAGAGCTTGAGCCGTTTGGAGAGATTGGTGAAGGGTATTCGAACAGCGATAAAAGAGGCAGGAGTTACAAGAAGCTCTGAAGACATTCAAAACCTACGCTGGGATATTCGAAATTCCATCGATCATGTATTTGGAAATCATTCCAACTGCAGGGACTTTTGCCAGAGGAAGGATAAAAATGAAACTGACTTGAAAAAAGAGCTGAATGAGGACTTTCTGAATAAGATGAGAAGTATTGTAAACCGCGTGGAAAGTAAGGCCGACAGCTTGGTATTCAATGAGACTACAAATTTTGCAGAGCAATACATGAGCTGTGTAACAAAGCTCAGTGGTGGCAAGAGAGTCAATTACACAGCTCGTGGATCATTCCAGAGGCGCTGTTTTGGTGCTGGTCTATTGCACTCCGGTGGCCCAGGCTGGCATCTGAGCCCATGGAAGAATTTCAAAAATAGAAGCCCAGGAAAAATTTTCAGGGAACGAATTTTGAGAAGAGAGAGGAGAAATTTGAAAAGAAAGTTATTCTCTGAAGCTAAAGAGACCAAAGAGGTCAAAAGAAAACGCCAAGCTGGTAATTACGATTCAGAGTATGGTCCTCTGACTGTGGAGCCGGACATAGAAGAGTCTGAAATGGCACAAAAAAAGCAGAAGATGATAGAAGAGTTAGCTGTAGATGTTTTTGAAGGGGGGAAGAAGCTATTGGAAGAAACGAAGGGCCAGCACAAAAATAAGATATGGAGAGAAAAAAGGATGAACCGATTAACAGCTTCCAAATTTGGTGATGTAGCTAAAAGACTTCCACATACCTCCTGCCATAATATGGTCAAATCTATATTATTTCCGAAAAAATTGCAAACCGATGCCATCTGCTTTGGAAGGGATAATGAGGATGAAGTAATTAGATTGTATGAGGAGAAGAAGGGTACGAAAGTAGAGAAATGTGGACTTTTTGTTGATGAACAGCACCCTTGTTTGGGGGCGAGTCCAGATGGCTTGATAGGTGAAGATGGACTCATTGAAATAAAATGTTTATACTCAGTCAAAGATAACAATCTAGCAGAGGAAGTGAAGCTGAAAAAGAAAGGAATTTGCCTTGAAGCGGCTCAGGAAGAGGTTTTGAAATTGAAGAAAACTCACAAGTACTACTATCAAGTACAGGGGCAGCTGAATATTTGTCAGAGAGAGTGGTGTGACTTCACAATCTACACAAAAAAAAGTGAATTATTCGTGGAGAGAATCTATAGAGATAGAATATTCTGGGAGCAGAAAGTCTTACCAAGACTACTGCAGTTCTATTATGATTGCATGCTACCGGAGATAATAGACAGCAGGATTGTGCGAGGTATGAAAGTGAGAGAGCCTGAATTCATAATTGAAGCCCAAGACAAGCAAAGGCAAAAAGCTGCAGGTACAAAAAGGAACAAAATGAAAGATTGAAACTGGGAAAATTACGTGTAATTAGTATTAGTATTATAATCTGAATCAAATAGAAGTAGACTCTAGTATATTTTGGAATTTGTAGTGTTTAAGAATCATAATATAAGTAGAGGAATTTATGGTAGGCTATAAAGATTATGTAAATTTTTCAATCTAAATTTATTGTTAGATAGCTATATCATAAATATTCATATGGCTTTAGAGGAAAATAAAATGCAACAATAGAAATATTAGATAACTAATGTCGTACAAGAATGTCTGTAAATTTATTATTAGACCTATTCAATGAAGTATGAGTTAGTATGAGTATCCTTACGTCTGCTTGCTATTTATAAATACTGATAATTAAATTATTTGATTGAACTAGATTTCATTTGTTGCCTAATTTATTTCATATTGACTATTTTTGACAAAAATATAATTATAAGAAATAATATTATCTAATATTTATTTACAAATATAACAATAGATTGTATAAAGATTTATAGGTGACAAATTTTACACCAGGCTACTTCAGCTGACAAGAGATTGATGTGACAGAGCAATCATTAATTAGCAGCTATTTATATGCCTGGTGTGATACTGGCTTCTTGTATGGAAAAATTACTCTACTACTTGGAAAAATTTTTTACTTGTTCAAAACTCTAGAAGCACTCAAATATCTCAAAACGCTTCTCGGACTGTTGGCAAAGATCAAATTGTAGTGACTACAATTATACTAACTAGGCTACTCCTCATTAAAACTCAATTGCATTTCATTATAAATTGGCCATAATCCATTGAGGGCATGTCTGTAAGTTTCCAAGTAAAACCAGAACTGCCAAACAAATAATCTTTCCATCAAGAGAGAGTTTCTGAGTGGAAGACAATACACAATAGATGATAGGAGGAGAGAGGGTGGGTCTATACAAACATAGGTACCTTTGAAATGAAAGGCCCATTCAAGTGAGTCGGTTTCTTTTCAATGCTGAGTTATTCTAGTCAACCCTCATTCAGGTCAATCTGACAACATGGCAAGGGCCACCGCGTCGATGGGTGCAAGAGCTAGTAAAAATACGGTTGTGTTAGTAAATGTCTGTGTGTTGGTAGAGTCAGACAGTGACTGTGCAAATCACTAATGAGTCACTAAATTTTTATGGAACCGAAATCTCTCTAGTGTAATGATTTGAAATGTTCATACTTTCTCAAGTACAAGTAGAGACATGATACATTTCATTCTTCCATTCTCCACTTGGATTGGGCAATGGGTTATTCTGTAAAGAATAATTTTCAAAAATGAACTTTTTCAAAAATTCATGTTTTCTGGAAATTTTGATTGGGATTGATAAAAAATATCTTCAAACAGATATGCTAAAAATTCCAAGACTTAATTCGCAACCAATCATGAGATATCTGTTCTTTAAGTTTAAACTTTGAGAACCCCATAACTCACAAACTAAGTGAATAAAAAAAAAAAAATTACATGAAATTAATTGCATTTTCATAGCTCAATATTATCCATATGGAAAAACTTTGGAAAATGTCTCCAGGAAAATGTTCCAAAAAGTGTGTGAAGCGGCCTTAAGTCTAGTAATAATTGTTGAGAACAGATATTCATTCTGAAAGTCATCAGGATTTGCTGTGACATAGAATTTGGCAACAATCTTATCACAAATTGATACAAATCTGTTAAGCAATAATGGATCACCAGAAAATTCTGGTATCATATCTAGAAATTCCTTTCTCAATACAGGAACTTGAACTTGAGGTTGGGCTGCAGCTGGTGCTGCTTGTGCCAGATTTTCCATTTTACAATATTTTTTTGATAATTATATAAGAAATGATAATAGAATTAACAATGATACATAATACAATAATTATAAATTAACTTACTCTAATACGAATACTATCTTCCAGTAGCTCATCTCCCCGATATCCTCTCAAAGAAATGATGAAGAATAGCTTGAAGAAAGTTGATGTTGATGCACTCGTTGCACAAAAACTCCAAATTTTCACTCGCGTAAATTTTCGTGAAACACGGCCGTTAACAGTTGAAACTGATAGTTGTCGATGATGGGTTATATTCACTAACCCGTACGTCACAATTAACGATGCACAACCCGACCATGTCCTACCGACTGCGCCAGTTAAATTATGTGTTCCGAAAGATTTCTTTCTAAAAAAGAAATCTTTATTTTCACAAACACAAATATGGGAATATAAAATTAAGACAAGTGAATTTTTTGGTAATGAGTACCTTTTGCTTCGATGGTGTAAGCAGGACTGACTGTAGATCCGTGAGAAAGATCGCTCAAACAGCTCCTGGAGAATTCTAAGAAGCTGCCTGGAAACTGCTGATTGGTATAGATTCTCACAATGTAACTTAAATTTATCACTAACAGGTGATGTTCCAACTTTATGAATTTCATGGCTATTATTGTCGTCCACTTCCATTTCAATCATATTTGATTTTGGTAAACCTGAATTTTGTAAAGGTTTTGTTTTGCTGTATGATAAGCATACAGCAGCAACATGTCCAACTTTGTTGCATTTTCTGCAGAATTCGTTAATAAATTTACAAGTAGCGGCTTTGTTCCGGGTACTTCCGCAACGGTAGCATTTATCCTTTAAATCTTTGAAGGTCATTGGTGCTTTTCTCACTTTTCTAGATTGATCATCAACTGTGGTTAACTTTGATTGTTTACTTATCTTGTTAATATCACTTGATAAATTTTCGGTAAAGTTGGCATGTTTGGGCTTTATTGTACAACTTTCCAATCTTGATTGTTCCATTAATACAGCAGTCTCTACAATTTCCTTGAAAGATGCATTTTTATCTTTTTCTTGTAGCAATCTTAATCTAACCTTGACTGTCATATAAGCCAGTTGTTATATCTTAACTATGAATAATAATTGGAAATGCGTTCTCTGGAGTAAACATTATGTATTGAATCCAATTACCAACTAAACTGTTATTAACAAATATTAAATAATATCAACTTGAATAATAATATGTTGAACATCCTTATTCATCATCTGGTATATATGGCAATCCTCCCCCTCTAATGGAATTGTTGTATCTGGTCGCAATGTCTTTTGAATACTCCATCTTCTGTTCTTACAAGGTATATTACCTTTCCAAGATTTCCAAAAATTATTCCTGGTATTCACTTTCTTCCTGAACAGCTGGAATAATTTCTTATCAACACCTTTTGGCCTTTTTGAAAAAACCTTTTGGGTATTTGATTTCCTTCCTGTGCCTGGAATCCTTGTTTGGTTAATAAGTCTATCTCTTTTCTCACATTTCTCCCAAACATGAGAACGTATGGAGATTCCCCTGTGGTTGAGTTATTTGTCTTTCTGAGTTGTTTCAAGATTACATTCAATTTGTCTTCAATGTATACTCCTTTTCTGGCATTCAAGAGAGATTTCACTGTCTGAACTGTTCTTTTGGCCTGACCATTTGATTTTGGACAAAAAGGGGCAATAGTTCTAAGTAGTATTTCATATTTCCTAAGTATTTTTCAAAAAATGTTTAGATT